>JAOVVB010000046.1:9477546-9494764 GCA_028570985.1 Heterobranchus longifilis
CTGTCTCATTCTATGCAAATTGCCAAAAAAGAAAATGGATTTTTATTTATTTATTTTTTTATTCACGTCATTGGAGTTATGTATTGATTTCCCTCAAAGGGGTGAATGCATGGCTGTCGATGTCATCAGCCGGCTCTTGGCTGAAATTGTCACTTTGATTCGCAATTGGATGTGCCACATTTCCCGACGGTGATTTATAGAAGGCAGAGCATGCCACATTCCATATGCCTGTAATTTACATTCAATTGCACAATTTTCGATTCTCATCTCCAACCCGTAAGAGCTAAGCAGCCTGGGTGTGCTCTCTCTCTTCATCTGGAAGTTAAGCCTGGAGATTACTTTTGTGTTCGACTCTGAGCTCTATGTACGGTGACTTCTCTGGGGCTCGGCGCGTATCGTAGCAGTTCAATAGTAAAAAAAAAAAAGAAGAAGAACGACTGCATGCACAAAATATACATTGTTTGCTTTTATTTTTATCTCTCCGGAGCTGACATCGGTGTCCACGAGAGTCGTTCACAGTCGATCCCAGAATAAAGATTAAAGCCTAGAGTAGGCACTGAGAATTTTCCCTGCTGCAAGGACCTTTGTTTTGTTTTTTTTCTGCAGATGAATTCCACACTGAAACGGAGATTAAACGTTGAGAGATTGTTGTGTTTATTATCACTGAATCCGCACTTCTTTTGAAGGCGTAAACAAAGGCCTGAATGCAGCAGAAATTATTCTTTTTCTTATCACACAACACTGCTTCTTCTGTGGCTTTAGGCTATGGTCTGTCTGATTCTGTAGCTACATTAAAGTGCAAAAGTTGACATATAGTACAAGTTTTAAGTTTCACTGCTTTATTGATAAAAAAAATAATAAAAACCCTGCAGCTTTTATTAAAAGAAAAAAAAATCTAATGTTTTCCTTTTGGTTAGCGAGGTTACGACTATTGTAGACAGCGAATGGCTTAAGTGGCATCCTTTGACGTTGGTCTTTTGTCAAAAAAAAAAAACTAAAACCCATTTTATGAAAGCAGCTTCACCAGTATTTATTATCCTTTAAAGCATTTTATATTATTTGATGAATCCACACACACACACACACACACACATACCTCTGATGTGCACATCACTGATATTTGAAAAGTGTGTCCTTCCCAGATTCTGAGTGGTCTGTGGACAGAAGAGTAACATCACCTGATTTCATCCTCTGAGAAACGAAACTACACACAACTGTGGAAAAGTTCTCACTAGCATAAAACTACAGTTTGGTACCTGTAAGGTCATGTAATCTATACCGCTTTATCCTGTATACAGGGTCGTGGGGGCCTGGAGCCTATCCCAGGAGACTTACGGCACAAGGTGTTGTACACCCTGGACGGACACACACACACACACACACACACACACACACACACAGGGCACATACACTACACACACACACATCCTCATTCAGGCAACATCAATTAGCCTAATCTCTGTTTTCGAACCCACCAAGCATGGGAAGAACATGCAAACTCTGACCTGAGTAGGAAATCGAACCCGGACCTTGAAGGTGCAAGGCACACAGTGCTAACCACTACACCACTGTCCCGACATCATGCAATAATTTATAGGGAAAAGCATGAACACAGCATGGTTTATAACTCTTTATAACCTCTTAGTTTTGCATCACTCCGCATCTCAGGTGCTTGAACGATTAACAACGTTGATTACACTGTCAGCCGCCAGGGTGAGTGAAGGTGGGTCGATACGGTCTGCAGTACTGCAAAGAAGAGAGAGCAGCTGCCTGCCAAAACCCACATTCAAAACCAGCCACAGAAGCACTTTCAGCAAGAAAACACATCTGATTACATTGTCAGCTTACTTGTCTCTTTAGTAATTGCTTATAAGTTGTTCTGAATTGCCTCTAAACCATCTGTACTGTGTTTTAATCAGTCATTACTGCACAACACTTTGTTGACAGCTAATGTGCACTACAAGACGAACCAGCTTTTAACACAAGAAATCCGAATCCCAGATTTCCCAGATTTCTAGCCCTCGATTTCCATGTGGAGAACAAGTGATGGTACACCATAGTGCACTAGCTTTCCATCTCACTCTATTTGAGACTCAGCTAGTTCAGTTAGATGATGTTCTAAAGTGGAATTAGTTTAAGTAAATCTCATAGGTTTCTCAGAAATGTCTACCTCCTCCATGGTGTATTATCCTCACCTAGTACCAGAAGGAATTTAAAACTGTTTTCATCCCTACAGTATTAATGCCAGCTCCGGCAGTGACAGTTAGTTAGTTCTGCCAGTCGCAGAAGGATACTGTACATGTTGGCGGAGCAAGATGACCATTTAAACAAACCAATCATAATCTGTTGGTAATAAATGGTGTTTGTAGACGTGTTGTATAAAAGCAATATCACACTCAAGGTTGTGCTGTTGTGCTGAATACCGGGAAACTATCGTATCACAGCCATGCCGATATTCAGTACAACATCACTCCTTCTTATGTGATCTTGCTATAACTGCATAAACAGTTGCTTCCTTACCGATCAGTCTTTTTACTACGAAAGCGAATTTTCCTTTACATAAATGTTTTTATACGATTAACGAATTGCGTTTTTATTCTGTTTATTGTCAAAAACATGCTGGTAGATTAATGACTCTAACCTGCCGTGAAGTGTCAGTGAGTATGTGAATGAGTGAATGAGCATTGTGCCCTTTTGATGAAATGGTGTCACAGCTCAAGGTCTGTACTGCAGTGCAGTGGCTTATCTATCTTCCAGGTGTACACAGATGTAGTTCGAACAGCAATGCGTAGTATGAGAAGGTCACCTCAGATAATGAATCGCTTGATAACTGATAGTTCGTTTTATATTTTAATGATGGATTAGATTGGAACTGAAATAAAAATGCACCAGAGCTTATTTGATTGAGGTAATGCTTAAAATCATTTAGTAGATTAGAAAAAAAAAGAGGCTTGTGGTTGTTTTTTTTTTTGTTTTTTTTGTTTTTTTGCTTGGAAATGTGATTAAGTAAGAGTACCAGAATTCATTTTTAATAACACTCAAAAAAATGTATAAATGCCACTAACTTATTCTAAAGTCTAATTACATTACAGTCATTTGTTCAATTTGTCTGTTTCTTAAGTCAGTATGAGAATGGAGGAGCAGAACCAGCTGTTCCCCTTGTATAAATGTTCCAAATACAAATTGTGTTTTGACAGTAGCTCTTTTCTGCGTGTTTCAGACAAATTAAAGCCTTTTATCACATAATTTATGTGCTGTTAGAACAATCGAGGACCTTCACTCATTCCTGGGCTTTGCGAGTTTTATAGATTTATTTACAGATCCAGCTTCGACAGTGCTCCTCGTCCACATACTGTACTGCACCTGGTGACCTACACTGCAATTGGCATGTGAACGAGACAAAAGCATTCCTCGAATGATTTGCGTGCTTTATTCAAGATCAAACCCATCGAGGTACTTGGAACCAACTTGAGAACGAGCAAAAAAATGTATGAGCATGTGTGTTTAAATATACGCTTTACTGATCTGTAGGACAGCTGTGGGATGGTGACGTTGAGTGACAAGCTTCTTTGAGAAAGCCCCCAAGCAACCTCGTGTCTCACAGGTCTTGGGTTGCTAGTAGAGCATCTCTTCTCTCTCAGATCATCCAGATGACACTGAATCCTTCTGAAGCATGTCACAGGCCATTTCCGTATCTGACACTGATGTAGCATCAAAGGCGTATTTCTATTCTGTTCCAGTGACACAGTCGCTGCACGCCTACATATGATCACTGTCATCACCCCGACTGCAGTCACAGGCAGAGGCATGACTATATATTTTTCCCTTTTTTTTCTCTTTATATTAATCTGTTACTTCCAAGCTACTTATGTGCACTGTGTTGGCGGAGGATAAAAGCTGACACTTGATACTAAGCTGACATCAGTGGACAGATACACAGGCCTGTTTTTAGCTGATGAGAGCTGCTTCAATTTTTATCAGACTACACTGGCAGATTTTTTTAAAACTGCAATGCATGGAAGTAGTGCGGGTTTTTTTGTGAAGGTGTGATGTACAGTACATGAGCAAACAAGTAAACAGGTGCTGGAAACATTCCTCAGAGATTTTGGTCCATATTGATAGGATAACATCATGCATATTTGTCGGCTGCACATCCATCATGTGAATCTCCCGTTCCCAACACATCCCAAAGGTGCTCCATTGGATCGAGATCGGGTGACTGTGGAGGCCATTTGAGTCCAGTGAACTCATTGTCATGTTCAAGAAACCAGTCTATGATGAGTTGAGTTTTGTGACATGGCGCAGCATTTAAACAATGCTCAGTTGGTACTAAGGGGTCCAGAGTGGGCCAAGAAAACACCCCCACACATCTATTACACCATCATCCTAAACCGTTGATACGTACAAGGCAGAAGGGATCCATGCTTGCATGTTGTTTACACCAAATTCTGATTCTACCATCTGAATGTCGCTGGAGAAATTGTCTATCAGGATTGTCATTCAATGTGGTCTTCTGTTTCTGTAGCCCATCTGCTTCAAGGTTTAATGTGTTGTGCATTCAGAGATGCTTTTCGGCATAACAAGATGCTATTTGAGGTACTGCTGCCTTTCTGGCCATTCTCCTCTGACCTCTGGCATCAGCAAGAGTTTTTTCTCCCAGAGAACTGCCGCTCACTGGATATTTTCTCTTCTCTGTAAAACCCTAGAGATTTTTCTGCGTGAAAATCCCAGTAGATCAGCAGTTTTGGAGATACTCAGATCAGCCTATATTGCGCTATCAACCGTGCCAAGTTTGAATGCATTTAAATCACCTTTGTTCCTGTTATGATGCTCGGTTTGACCTTTAACAGATCATCTCGACTATGTCCACATACCTAAATGCATGGAGTTGCTGCTATGTGATGGGCTGATTCGATATTTGCGTTAACAATCTATTCAGCAGGTGTACCTAACAAAGTGGCTGGTGGATATACAGTACATTATGAATCCCACAGTGTTTTCAGGTTTTTTTGTTTTTGTTTTTGCTAAAATGTTGGTTGGGGTGAGAGAGATGTCTAACTAACAGTAACCCTTTGACACTACAGTAAACCATTCTGGTTACTATTAACTAGGCACCTCCAAGGCTTCTCTTTGTGGTAGGTGACATATATTGCAGACAGTATATGCATAGTGCATATCGGAGTCAAACCCACTTCAATGGTGAATTTTAAAATCATTCAACAATGCTGCCTGAGGAAATCTGATTCTGAGCCCTGCATACTTAAAAACTGCTTACCAATCAATCATTTATGCTTTCGAAAAGAAGATATCGAATTGTACAAAAATGGGCTGAATAATTGTGGAACCTGTATCGTATTGTTTTTTGAGGCTGTTTATGTGAAAGAAGCAGAGGCATACCTTTTAAGTGTCACTATATGCCATAATACTAGTTGATGCACTTTTCGAGTTTTTTTTTATTTTATTTTTTTTTGTACTGAGCCCTCCCCAAGAATGTCTGTACAGTCTGTTGGGATTAATGTCTTTAGATCTATACCAGAGTGCTGCTTTGAAGAAACTTGGCGAACTTCCTTGCATTTACATTTATATCAACATCAAGTAATTCGAAAAGGCTTTTATTCCAAACAACTTCCAAAACATGCAAACACCTGAAGGATAAGTCTCTAAATCTATTAAATCTGTAAGGATTCACAAGTATTCATCATGCCGGTGCAAGAGGGTTCTATAGTAGTCTATAAATTATTGTAAAGCCTGAGTTTATAACTTATACTGTAAATCTAGAAGTTTAGAAAACCAAAGAGTGCAAAAGTCAAAGTAAATACAGAGAAATGCAGCACTATTTCACCTACCTCAGCATACAATTCCCCAGTATCAAAAATCTAGATTAAGATATTCTTCAGATCTGAAGGTCTATAACAAAACAGCATAACAAGTGATTTCATACCCAGTAATCAATAACTGCCAAAAACTGCTGGCCAATTATTTTTTTTGCTGAATGAAAACCAAGTCATCTTTTAGGTCTTTGCTTTATTTAGCTCTTCAGTGTGCTTTTAAATTATGGCCTTTTATCGATCCAGGTGTCTAGAAGGTTATAGCCCTCAATTCAGACCCCACTCAGGGAGTAGATTTATAAAAAAATCACAGTCAATATTTCAGGATCTGAAGAACAACATTTATATAGTCTTTACCTCTTCAAAATCGATAAGGTCAACCAGTCTCATTCTGTACCATGTAGAAAAAAAATCATTGTGTTAATCAAATATGACCCGTTTCATTGAGGAATCAGTTCGTAGAGCAGATATTATTCTGAAGTATAAAACTTGTTTTTCCTGCTTAAGGTTATTGTTTTTCTCGGCTAAGCCAGTGATGATTAGGCTGTAAGAGTTGAATTAAAGGATAAGAGTTAAATTAAAACCCCTTGTGAATGAGGATCCAGCATGTGTGCTGTTTAGGAATCCTGGATTAAATGAGGACTATAAAAAGCATGTATGGAAATAAGACCAGATGTCTGTCACATGATGATGTCTTTGATGTTGCTTGTGTTTCCGGTGCAGTGAAGACGGATCAGCTCCAGACAATCAAGCGTGAGCTGACTCAGATCAAGCTGAAGATCGACTCTCTTCTGGGTCGTCTGGAGAAGATAGAGAAGCAGCAGAGAGCTGAGGCGGGTAAGGAGGGGACGTGGGGACGTGCCAGAGACAAACAGGAGTTGCTAAGGGAGATGGGGAGTAAATGAAGATCACAAACATGCAATCAATCTTTCTGACAGGCCAGGAGATATCAGGACTGAGTGCTATGTCATAATGGTGCTTATGTGACAAAATGGTGATATGAGCGGGATTTTTTTTTTTAATATAAAGAGCAAAAAGCAGAGGATTTGTGACTGAACAGGGAGAGGACTTTGTTTGGCTTATATGCATCCAGGAATCTTCTCTTCACCTCTTATGCCATATTTATTATTTAGAAAATATATACTAATGCATATACAGTATGCAGAATAATATTAAACAAGTATGTTAAAATGTTTTGGTAGCATGCTTGAATGTTCTAGGATACTTGGATAGAGAGATGTATAGTACTGTGCAAAAATCTTGATCCACCCTTTATTTTTTCATATTTTGCTTCCAAAGAGCCAGACTTTTTTTTTTTAAGTAGTCTTGAGGAATATGCTTCAAGCTTAAAAAAAAAAAACACTTAAGCCAAGAACCAGTGAGAAACAGGTGCAGATGATGACAGATGATCAGGCTGCTGGTTAGTATCCTGGTGATGCTGAGGTAGGAAGAGACGAGAAGGGAAGTGAGGTTGGTGCTGAGGACGTTTCATAAACAACCAAATTTTGAATTAGGCACGTTGCAGCCTTCAAAGTTAAATATTTAATATTTAATATGAGGAAATGAGGGGTGGCTCAGGAATTACATTTTTGATTTACTCTTTAATGATAAACATTCCATAAATGGTTCTTAAGAGTGATGTTATTGAACAGATGATAGTGGACCACAGGCAAGGTGCAGATCTACAGTATTTCAGCACACTGGGGTATCAAATAAAATACTGGCTCTGTAGCAGAGCCAATCAGCACATTTAGATTAACTTAATATTATCCACAATTTACCAACTTTAGTTTTCTAAGCACTGGATTAGATCTTACTGTAACATTTATGGAAATGATTTAGCTGAAGGTCATATGATCAGTGACCAGCAGCAGGGATCTAATTTCATAGATTTCTTTTCACTTTATTTACCCTCACTAGTCTGATCAGTAAAATGATTAATTAACTCCCTTTAAAGTCACATCTGTCCATGACCTTAATGGTAATTCGAAGCAGCAGTGCAAAACAAAAATATAACCACTTTAAAGTATAATTATAAATCATTAATGATTACACATTAAAAATGCAACTGCTGCCATTCAGTCATGTTAGCTACTTATCTAATCCTTTGTAGAGTTTTTTTTTTGTTTCATAAATAAGCCTTTGAATACTGATGAAACAAAAAAAAAAAAGCTTTTAAAAAACGTTACCATTAGTAGAACCCCTGTGGAGGAAAAAAAAAAGTTTAACTGATGGCTGAAGATCAAACAGTCTGAAGGTTCAAAAGCCCAGTTTTGCAGAATTAAATCCAGCTAAAGCATCTACCAGTTTAATGTAACCACAACATTTCACCCTGAAACACATTTTGGTCTTTGTAAACACACTGAAATATGTGAAAAGGTGTCTGAAGTCATTTGCTAAATATATAGCACCAGTCGAAAGGTTTGCAAACACTTTCTAATTCCAAGATCTTTTCTGATTTTTATTTCTTTCTACATTGTAAAACTATGCTGAAGGCATCCAAAAAATATGCATTTATATCCTTTGAACAGTTGATAATGAGATGTGTCTGCTACTTACAGTATGCTCTGTAAAGCCTTAATAATGGCTCTAATCTGAGGTGCTGTTAATTAGTGGTGATTTCTGAGGCTGCAGCAGAGGTAAGTCTTGGTCTTTGGTCTTCATCAGAGCCAATTTCATCATGGTGCTTGATAGATTTTTCAAATGCACTACTGTTCATGCAAGAACTGTTCCAGAACAGCTGACCTTTGTGTCTTAAAATAACAACCGACTCTTGTTGTTGTTGCTTAATTACCTAATGCCATATGTGTTATTTCATAGCTTCGAAATCACCAGTATTATTATAGAATGTAGAAAAAATATCATTAAACAAAAACATTCAATCAGAAGGTGTGTCCAAACTTTTGACTGTTAATAAATATATATGTATAATTTGTTATAATTCATTTTTAATATACGGTGTCATAGTCACCCCAGAAGGGTTCGATTCCCACTTCGGGTCTTGTGCACATGGAGTTTGCATGTTCTCCCCGTGCTTGTTGGGTTTCCTCTGGATACCCTGGTTTCCTCCCACTGTCCACTGTGTACAGGATAAGCGGTGTAGAAAATGAGTAAATGAACTCTTAATATTTTTTATTGATTTTATTTGGTATAGAAGTTTATTACTGCAATAAAATTAAGAAGACCACACAGACTTCCTAAATTAAGCTATGACTACTGCAGATGAGTTTTAAGCTATTATACCTTGGACACATTTCCTTTGAAGAACTTTTTCTTTGTTATTTTTTTGTACGTAAAGCACACCGTGCGCTCATTATAATTTCATGGTCTCAATTTTGTGATGTTGTGTCTCACTGGGACAATAAAGCAGTGCTTCCAGTTTACTACTTTAGGATATGAAGTAAACAAATTAAAAGAATTGTTATTTTCCTGAGCAGTTTACTTGCTCATTCATTTCTTTCTAAGCTTTCCACTTTTTGTCACTGTAGGTACAAAATGATGGCAGCTCCACATGGCAGGCGAGAAACCTACCACTAAGCCACCTATGCCCTAATATACAGTCCAGTATTTTTTAATATAAAGACTACTGCTGTTGTGTTATTCTATATAAATCTAAATAAAAAATGTATTGCCTTATGTCTTGTATGAAATTTTAGGTGTCAGAAAAGCGGACTAGATATCATTTTCCATTAACTATTTATTATTATTATTGTTGTTGTTGTTGTTGTGAAATAAACATGTTTGTCTTTAAAGGCAGTGGTTTAGACTCTACTGAAAAAAAAATGACACACTAAAAAAAATTTCCCTTTGATCAAACTGAAAGTGTCATTATTTTGCAGGGCATTTAAAAAAAATTATGTATTAACTTTTATTATTTTATTATTATTTTTTTTTTTAGTTTAGAAAAAAATGACCTCAAACAAGTTGATGCAATTTTTTGGCATTTTCAGAAATACACATGGAAAATTTTAATAATCTAAATGTGCTACCCAGAAATTCAAGTTAAGCACCTCCTTAAGTAGACTCTGAATATGGAGAACTTAACCTGCATACTGATTGATTTTTTTTTTTTAACTTGTCTTTCTGACGCTTACTATGGTCCATGGTAAAGGAAGGACAAGCACCAGGAGTCATACTTTTTCCAAAGTTTCCCAGAGGACTTGATACCAAGTCTCTACAAAACAGTTCCATATGTCATGTCCCTACAGACTAATTAGCAGTTTTGCAGATAGGGTCCTTTATCCTGGGAATGATTGATATCTGCTTTTTGTTCCAGCATGCCACTGTGTCTCTGTCAGCTTTTGTCTTTTTCTCTTTTTCACATGCTATGTCTCTTTCTCTCTCCTTCTCTCAGAGGCTCAGAGGAAATATGAGGATAACTGTGACTCACTACACGAGGAGTCCGTGTCGGAGACGGCAGAGAACTCGGCCGAGGAGGCAGGCGAAGGGACGCTAGATGCAGAAGCTGGAGAGATGACTGACGGAGGAGAGGATGACTACGATGAAGAAGGCAGCACTGATCTGGTACGGTCAGCTCCTTGGGGGCCAGAGAGATAGTATAGCCCTGTTCACCGGTGACAGCAGCAAGGGTTCGCTCTATTCCCCTCTATTCCACATAATGCAGTGGAATTATTCATGACTGTGGGCTTGAGGGCTGTGTCACAGATGTGTCACGTCTATCAATGCCACTTGGCACACAAGTAATTAATAGCAAGTGCAAAGTGCAGTCCGGCTGCATTAAGAGAGGAACAGACAGGGTGGCTCTGATGCCGAGATGTAGACAGTCGGCGTCGTTAAACGGAGGAAATGAGCCAGGGAGTGCGCAAGCGAGGGAGTGGCTAAGCGTATAAGCGAACATGCAGATAATGTGACCATGAAAGCAGTCATGCGCACATATTTAGTGTCTAATATATCACATTTGTCACAGCTTTTAATGATGATATCTTTGATAATACACTAATAGAGTTATTTGTAGGCTCTTTTATTCGGGCTAATTGAGCTTCAGCAGGCCGCCTGAAGTTGGAGGAACTCAGAGACGTGACTTTGTCTATCTCGCATTCACTCACCTACTTCAGAGGAATAATGACTGTCTCGCCTGGGGTTCATTTCTGGTTTAGTGAGGCCACATACTCCGTTATATTTATTAGCCCATTTAAAGGGCAGCTTGAATGAATCACGAGTGGTATGAACACTTCTCCCTTTAATGGAAGATAATATTTTTCAGAAGCAGACTGTTCCTTCAGACAATCATCCTCTGTCAAGGTCACAGTCAACGCAGATAACAGATGGACTGAAGGGAGATGTCTAACTTTCTTATAGACTGGCAGACAGGTTGTCTTCGCCTGGAGAGTAGAGTATGTTGAATAAGGCTTTTTGTAATCTTTTTTTTTTTTTTTCCCAGATAGAGAACCATGTGTCCGACATTGACAACTAAAGGTAAGATGATTGCATCTATGAATATTCATATATTGTTTTTCAGTCTGAGCACATGGGATTTAAATGCATATTGGTTTTTCACCCTGAAAACAATACAAAAGTAGTGAACAGCATAGAGAATCAGCCAATTACCGTTACAGGCGGCACAGATGGGGAGAGTTTAGATTTTGCTTAATGAATATATAACGAACTAATTAGATCTAATTGTTTGGTCAATAAAACCTGCTATAGTTGAAAAATAACATACTTCATTAGTCAGGCTTCTGTCTTTTTCCCTCTTTCATAGCAATATTTCTTATGAAAAATATTTTACAGTATATGTAATATTGGATAAGACTTTTCTGTCTGTCACAAAACCAAGCCCTATGCAAAGTCTTTTTCTTTCGCCAGGCCATGTCGAGTGGGAAATCAACGCTGCTTTGTCACTGCAGTGTCAGGGGGGAAAAGGAAGGATGAAATGAAACTTTGGAAAAAAGCTTCAAAAAAAAAAAAAGAGGGGGAAAAGAATTAAAGAGCTGATAACTCAACTGTTAGAGAGATAATGAGAGCAGACGTATGATTGGTCCTGATGAGAGGCGAAGCAGAGCGCACTCACGGACAAATCTCTCACGGCCAGTCATTATCGATCTCTCAGCATTTCATTGGCGTTCATTTGATTACCTTGAAATATTCATTTGTTCAGAGGATGGAGCTTAACATTGCTTGTATAGAGTGAAAATAAAAACGAACTCCTGAGACCTGATTATATGCTTTTTAAAGTGGTTTTACACATGTACTGTATTATGATTTGTCGTGGCATTATACGATGCATAATCATGGTTCTTCATGTGTAATGTTTCAGCTTGAATATTTCAGCTTGTTTTATTTTCAGTAAATGTCTGACAACTTTTTTTTATCTGTGTAATAATCCATGTAAATATTTTGGCACTTCTGTATGTGCGTGTGCGGGGGGGGTGATTGGAACATAGTGTTAAAGAGTACAAATGCAGTGCTGTTAGTAAGACTGAAGAAGATTTATCGTCGTTCATCACCTCATGCATTTCTTCCTTTCATTGGATTTTCCCGTTCTGCAGTAGAGGAAAGCAGATGCTGCGGTAGCTGCTGTGGCCTCCCTGAGGCAAACACTGCCATGTGTCTGTTTGCACTCATACTCATCTCTCTTTCTTTCTATCTCTCATTTCATCTTTGTCCTTCGCTCATTCCGTCCATCCTCCCTCTTTGTCATCAGCCCCCGATCTCATTCCCGTTCTTTTCTTCACCCTCTCACAGTGCTGGCTGTGTAATAACCGCCTCAGGTGTGCTGCCCCCATTCCAGCTTTCAGCAACTACAATAATATTTACTTTAATGTTCTACTGTTCACACCCCATTAATTCAATGATGTCCAAACATTTGGGTGTTTTGTTCCCGAACCAGTGCTGCACATGCACTTAAATGACAAAACCCCGTTCAGTCAGTCCAGAACACTAGCCCAAAGACTTTCAGCACCGTACTGCCATATTAATTCTGTAGATCGGCCACACCTGTCCTGAGAAATATCTCCAAATTAACTCGCTTTTGCGTCATTGTTATGGACTAGTATGGAGTCTTGTGTTTGATTACGTATGTTTGTGTGCCATCGCATTGCAGCTTTCCGTCTTTCTTTCTTTCTTTCTTTCTTTCTTGTGCATACATGTCTGTATGAAAAGAGTCCGTCAGATATGTTCATACACATGCATTTCCACTCGCAGCATGTTTAATGGATGATGAACTGCAGTATCACCACATCTCAGTTACTCACTGATTCATCTCGGTTACACAGCATTCATAGTGGACTCTATTTTTGTATGGCAAATTTTGATGGTTCTGCTTCTTTTGTTTTAGTTTTCTTTGTTTTGTTTTGTTTTGGGTTTTTTTTTTCTCAATGTCCTAACTTTTTGTCCTGCATCTAACTTCTGTATAATGTACTTAAGGAAAAATGAAGAATGTAAGGAAACAGATATTAAAAAAAAAAAAAAAAAACATGGTTACAAACTTCAAAAGTAATTTCTCATTGTGGGCAATGTGTGTATATTAAGTCTTTTTTTTCTTTTTTTTTTTTTATCTAACATTTCAGAGAATATGCTATTATATACAGTCTATGATGAAAATTGGGTGTTGGCCCTAAGGACACGAACCATTGAATAAAAACATGTATAGAAATGTATACTATTTGTAAAGCTATTTTTTATGATGAGCATGTTTATTATTTTAATGTAATTTCTGTTTCAGTTCAGTTGATGCATTTACTGTATGGCTTTAGACTTCATTGCATAGAGAAAGATCATTATTAAAATCAATGTATGTGATGTGATGTGATTTTCTGTGCGTTTATTTTATATATAGTATTTTTAAATTGCATAAACACGGTTATGGTGAGATTAATAAAACACACTGCAGATTTGACATGGAATGGTCAATGTCACGAAACAGTCATTAGTTAAAACTAGCTCCGGAATATTCCTGCATGGACTGTGATATGAAATCTGCCCAAGATCAGCCCTGACAGGAATAAGAAATTGGCCTTTATTCAAAATATTAGATTGTCAATCTACGTTTTTATATTGTAGAGATTCAAAAAGTAATTATAGCCCCTGGATTTGGGCTCACTCTAATTTAAATGCTGCGTATGTGTAACAGAGCATGTGAACTTTGACATTTATAACAACCATATTATTTTAAAATATGAGGAAGGAGTTGCCTTATGAATAATATCCTTATGAAAATTTATCATCACTGTCTACCAGTACTACCACTAATATATAGCACCAGTCAAAAGTTTGGACACACCTTCTAATTCCATGGTTTTTCCTGATTTTTATTTCTTTCTACATTGTAAAACAATGCTAAAGACATCCAAAATATGCAGTAGTGCCCTTTGAACAGTTGACATTGAGATGTGTCTGCTACTTATGCTCTGTAAAGCCCTCATAACAGCTCTGGTGATTTCTGAGGCTGGTAACTCTAAATGAACCAAGTTTTGGTCTTTCTTTTCTGGGATGGTCTTCGTCAGAGCCAGTTTCATCATGGTGCTTGATGGGTTTTGGAAATGCACTTACAGTAACACTGCCTGCAAGAACTATTACAGAACAGCTGACGTAAATACCTAATACCATATGTGTTATTTCATTGTTTTGAAAAAAAAAAAAAACAGTACTGTTCTAGAATAGCACTAAACAAAAAGCACTGAATTAGATGTGTCAAAACTTTTGACTTGGATGTATTTTTTTATTTTTTATTATGATTTATTTATTTATTTTAGCACATGGGCTACATTTTTTTTATATTGTGTCTATAGCAATGGTAGTTTCTATAGCAGTGGAGTTTTTTTTTTTTTTTTCGTGGAGAGGTTGCTAAACTGCTCATTTCTCATCTGGGGTTTGGGACTGGCAGTGTTTAAGGGCCTTGCCAAAGGGCCCAACAGTGCAAACCCTTTGATCAGCAACCCAGACCTCAACCACCTGAGATACCACTACCATAATAATAATAATAATAATAATAATAATAATAATAGTAGAAATTGGAAGAAATTATCTATGACTGATGGCTTTCCCAAAAATGATCTCTAACAGCATAATCCTGAGATACAAGAAATCTTCTTAATGCAGATTAATTTATATATATATATATGTGTGTGTGTGTGTGTGTGTGTGTGTGTATGTGTGTGTGTGTGATTACACATAATAATATCCAAAGATGTCAGTTATAATTAGTAATATATGAATAAAGTCAGATTTCATTTGGTTGAGCTAGGTAAAAACAGACTGCTGCATGGTGACCATATATATTTTATTTGAATCCACATCTGCTTCATATTTGCTATACTTTAAGGATTCATAAGCCTTCAGCTCACCCCTCTAAAGAATCCCTTAAATAAAACATCACATACAGCACAATGTTGGGTTTAGGAATCCATTTTGGATTTAAATGGCTCTCTGGGAGATCATTCGATGGTTCTGTGTAGAGCCCAACTGAACCAACACATTCAGCAAGGTTGAAGTAGAACCTTGGCTGTGACACGGTCACCATTCATGATTAACAAAAAGATTGGCAATACATTTGGAACAGATGGTAAACATAATGTTCTTAATTTATCACCATAAAATACAGCAGGCTAAGGTTAATGAGGGCCAATGACTGAATCGTAGGTAATTGGTTCACTGTGTTAATTTTACCCTCATGTCCGCAATGCCAGCAAGCACAGCTGCTTCATTTTCATCATCGTTCAGGTGGTAATAAGTCTGAGTAAATTCCTACAAGGCATTCATTTGGCTAATTAGATTAGTGTTAAAGAAGTTTTATAGTTATTGAAATTAGTGAACATGAACAGTCAATAATCACTAATTATTCCGTCATACTAATGGTGTGTACTGTTTTGGGCTGCACAAAGTAGGGAGATTTTTCAAGTTTAAAGACAAGCATGATGACCATTTTTGTTGGTGAGTCAAAAGCAGACCGCTATTATTGCCAGTGGACATAGTTATAAGTGGAAAGTAAACAATAATGTATAAAAAAAAAAAACACTCATTGTTAAGAACCAAGAGGGTAAAAAGCAACCCACATGTACAATGCTTGATGCAACAATTGCTATTAAATGAATCATCTACAGTGAAACTGCTGTTCTATAAAGCAGACTAACAATATAACAATATAATTCATAACTACAGTATATATCTTATATCTAATAGTTAACAGCATTCATTATGGTTAGTAATATAATTACTTAATTACTGTATATATTGCATAGACAAGTATGTAAAACAGATTATATACAATACAGTACATGTAACAGTATGTACAAATATACTGTATCTAATAGTATAATTAATTAAATAATATACTGTAATATTTTAACAACATTCTCCGTATCTTATGGTATAGTTACCTATTTATTTAACATGGACACAGGAAGAAGACATTATTTGTTATTTACACATTAGAATGCAGTGAAATTCTTTTCCTCGAAAAATATTATTGTTACATAATAACATGGCGTCTCCAGGACCATAATAATATAATAGATTACCTATATATTGTTTATCTAATAGTATAGTTAATTAATATCTTTAGTATTAAGGATACTAATAGTATCTAATATCTTATAGTATACTTATATCTCATATCTTATAGTATACTAACTTCACAACACAGCCTGTGTGTGTTAATATACAGTACACGGCCTGGTCAAAGGGGAAAAAGGGCTCAAGCTATTGGGCAACTAAGAAAAACAACTAAGGAGATTCGAAATTCCTGGAGAAATAGTGCTGAACTGTCAACTTTGGGGAAGATGTGGTCATACAATGAAAATCGCTTAGTGAACTTGCATGGTAAAAAATCAGCAGTAAAAACGAAGAGCACTTCTATACGCACACGATGTGGCAGGGACTCAGCATTGGGACTAAACAGCTGTGTGGCCAAAAGAAAAACCCTTGTTAATGAGACTAATCAGAAAATTGGATTGCATTTGCTAGGGAGCATAAAGATTGGAGTTTATAGCAATGGAAAAGGGTCATGTGGTCTGATGAGTTCAGACTGACCCTATTCCAGAGTGATGGGTGCATCAAGGTAAGAAGGGAAGCACATGAAGCGATGCACCCATCATGCATAGTGATCACTAGACAATGTTATGATCTGGTGTTGCTTTAGTTGGTCAGGTCTAGACGTAGCAACGTTATGTGGCAATAAAATAAAGTCAGCTGATGACCTGAATGTACGGAATCATCAGGGTATCACATCTATGATTTTTTTTTTTTTTCTGACGGGGTATATTCCAGGACTGAAATTGTGAAAAAGTGTTTCTAAGAGCGTGAGAAATAATTTTTACACATGCACTGCCATGAATGTTGGCATGAACATGAATTTTTACACGTGATGATTTATACATATGAACTACAACACTGTGTGCTGTAATCAAAGCTTTATTTTGGCCATTGGTTTA
>JAOVVB010000046.1:9524086-9537027 GCA_028570985.1 Heterobranchus longifilis
AACACCTAAAGTTACCTGTGAGTACTGTTACTATTAGAAGACGGCTATGTGAAGCCAAGCTATCAGCAAGAAGTCCCTGCAAAGTCCCATTGTTGAAAAAAAGACATGAGTAATAAGTTGTTACATTCGTACCCGTTTCAGTTTTTTTGATGTGTGGGTGGCCCTGGTGTGGCCACACCGTTCTCTCTCCCTTTCATACAGATTGCTGCTGGTGCTGCCAGGAGCAAGACCTGCACTACACACCCTCCATTACAGCACAATAAATATATTTATAGCTGAATTTGTTCGGTTCAGTTCTCACACTCTTACATTCTCTTTGAGCCGAAGGATAAATCGATAAGACAAGACCAAAGAAGATGGATCCTGTAAACAGTAGTGAACTCCTCATCAGTTTATATTTGGGCTACTGAGATACTGCATACCCTTGGTAAACTTCTTAGATGATATGCATGTAGATGAATTCATCAGGCTGTTTGAATTATTTTGTTTTAGAGGATCAGTGGAATCATTCCTTTCATTACAAATTCGGAGTCAGACAAAAGTTGCACACACAAGAAAAGATACAAGGCATCATTTTGCATTAATAAAATTTTATTGCTTTAAAGGTTTGATACAGAACAGCTTAAATTTCTGATTTCAAAGCACTCGTGTGAAGAGCAGGAGTAGTGTACCAAAATACTATCGATGATTCTGGTTCCGTTCAAGTCCAGTAGAATTACTTTTTGTGTGTAGCAGCGATGCGAAGCTCCCTTTAATATTAACCAGAGCCTGTTGGCAAGACTGTACAATTTCTAGTTTTTGCCATATGATGAGGAGAAAGGACATGAAGGAACCATTAAACAGCCAGAAAAAGAAAAAAAAGAAAAACAAAAACATGGAAAATAAGCAGAATGATAAGAGGAATGTGGGCGTGCATGGATTCAGTATATCCACCCCACTCGTTTTAATTCACAGTCAAGTGCTAGAAGTAGTGATTGACAGTTCAACTTGTTCCAAAATCAAGAGTCGGGGAGAACATTTGCAACTCAGGAAGGTACATTTCAAATAAGCATCATGTAAAAACCCTGAGAGCAAGACAGTGTGAGAAGAAAGAGACAGGAAAAAAATACCCATTTAATAGAACATAAAAAGGTTAACATGCAAAACTACCCTAAATAATTACCCAGAACAGGAAAACAATAAATTTCACAGTTTTATATATCAAAGGAGAAAAACAAACTCATCTCTCATTCAAACTAATATAATAGTGATAATAACAACAGCAAAAAAGAAGGAAACGAAGTAGACCACAGAGTCTATAAAACATAAAAACATCTACATAAAGCCTTTGGATCAATAGTGATTATTGCTAAGGGAAAGAAAAAAAAAAAGGCCCAGATCAGCTGGGCTGCTGAAGTATTGAATCTGAAACATTTCTCTCTGCAGCATAATTAATACATGGCTTCTCCATATTTTACTTCTTTACCCACACTGGGCTACAATAAATACATTAAAAACAGTCCGTGTGCATTCTCAACCGGAAAACACACACACACACACACACACACACACACACGCACACACATGTGAATACACACGCAACACACTCACACATAGCAACCCAGAAAAAGGCGTTAGGAGAAACAGTCTCAGAATACAATACGCAGACTGAGTTAGAGATTGCATTTTTCTTTTTTTCAAGTTCATCCAACACTAGTTGTCTTGTGCCAGTGGCCACTGTGGTGAGGAAATGCGTCATCTGATACCGACTGGCTCATCACCTATCGGAGTGATGCTCGCTTATTAATACTCTGTTTCATAGCGCTCACACCACCAATTCTAATGTGTTTTTCTTTTTGTTTCCTGTTAAACACCAGAGGTCGACCGGGGTAAACGGGAGTCGTCCAGTCAGCGGGGACTAGTTTGGAGAACAGACGAGGAGTTGGCTGTAATTACTCTGCCAGTTCGGTTTGCTGCTCTTTGAGGTTCGCTTTGAGTCTGAGGTTTATACATTTGAGGAAGAAGAAGAAAAAAATTTACAAAAATACCCAACTCCACATGTGATCATATGATTGACCTGATATCCAACTAGGAGAGACGCTCAGGAGGATGATGGTCCTGGAACTGGTGCTGTGGCCAGACAGGAGGCAGCAGGGTGACAGCTTTCAAGTAATAAGAAAAACTAGCATTTGGACGCATTAGGCCTGTCTAAAGCCTCTGAAGAAAACACAAGTAAGGCCTGAAGTTGAAGTGTTTTGGAAGACATTTCACCTGGACGAAGGAGTCTCTTTTTGTTGAAATTTGTTTGTAAGTCACACTAGAGCTAGATAGATCTCTTCATCTTGAGCCCTTTATATATATATATATATAATTTTTTTATTTTTATTTTTTTTAAGGAAAAAAAAAAAAAACTGCGCTTCCCTCAGTTAAAAAAAAAAAAAAGTTAAAACAGGATGTCTGACATGGTCAGCATAGCTGGAAACTAATTCATGTTATTATAGGCAAATATTGCCCAGATATTATATGCTGAGATAATATGTTGCGCACACCTCGGAGGGTTAGCCGTAAAGCCTCTGTAACTCACCATGCCCTCTTGTTATGTAATACAAAAAGCCAGAACACAACTCGGTATTCTGAAGGTCTTTCTATCACTAAAGCTGAATGCTGGATTTTGAGTCCATGGAAAAATAAGCGCAGTTCCAGTTATACTCGTCACACAGTAGTCTCAGTAGTCATGTGCCGGCTTGTTTGCAGGCTCGTATGACCATTCTCTGTTCAGTTTGTCAATCATATACAAATCATTATACTAAACTGTTCATTTATTTATTGCTTAATGTGACATTTCAAAACAAAAAATCATTTTATAAAATACTCTAAAAAAAAATCAACTAAATCATCTGGTAGTAGATAAAGATATACCAAAAAAAAAAAAAAAAAGTAGCAAGGCACTTGTAAATGGTCTTTTTGTTGCTGTTTAAAATGTTTCTCCGTACAAAAGTACTTATTGTATGGCACTGGAGTTACTCCTTCACTCCACCCCGAGGAGAGGAGGCTCGCTGTTCGGGAGGATGCGCTCGATGTTAGGCTTGGAATGGATCTCCAGCAGGCCTTGCAGAAACCCGTCCGAGGGTGAATCCGAGACTGGATCCTCTGCTGGAGGCTCTTTGGGTGTCTGTGTAGCTGGTGCCGTTTCTTCGTTCTTTGGGACAATGACAGGAGCTTCTTTATTGAGCTCCTGCTCCCTTTTTGTGGCCGAGGAAGACTTGCGCTTTTTCTCTTTCATGCTTTCACACTCGTTGTCAGATGGAGGGTTCGTGCTGGTGGGGGTGGATTCCCTCTCACTAGCCGAGCCCCCGCTGAATCCCTCGTCCTCTCCGGCTGCGCCGCGGGGTTTCTGGTGTATACGCTGATGCCTGACCAGGCTGTGTTTCAGGGTGAATGTGCGCTCGCACGTCTGACACTTGTAGGGCCGTTCACCTGGTAACAGAAGATGGTAGAAGCATTTATTAAAACACTATATGTACACTATGTATATAGCTATAACACCGTCAACACTGAAATTGTTCTTACCTGTGTGAGAGCGCATGTGTCTTGTCAGATCCTGAAGGCTCCAGAAGCGTTTGCCACACACCCCGCATATCTTCTTCCTCCTGTCAGTTTTTCCCCTAGGCAATACAGGCTCCTCTTCACAGCTCTTTGGTTCAGTAGCACCTCCTTCATCATCACTCCTCTCGTCCCTGTCCTCTTCAGAGCCACTGTCCATCGCACTGCCCGCCCCTTCGCTTTCGGCCGTCCCGTTTTGCTCCGGCGTCTCCACCTCGTCTTCTACCATATCCTTTTTCAGTTCGCAAGACTCTGCCGCGTCGTCCGTTTTGAAGTCCGCGTTAGTGGCATCGGCTGCGCTTTCTAACTCGTGGACTTTTTCGTGGCGTGCCAGAGTCGCGGCATATCTGAAGCTCTTGTTGCAGCTCTTGCAGGTCAGCTTGGACTCTTCCTGTTCATGTGAATCACTGTCTACAGCAGAAATGGGCCGCTGTTGTTCACCCTCTGAGAATGTAAAGTCAATTAACTTGCTGGCAAAGTTCAGGTCCAGGCTCTTATTGCTGTGGGTGTCGTCGTCATTAACTGTGCTTTTCCTTTTTAGTGACTCGTGGACATCTTGGTGTTCTGGCTCCCCCTGGTGGAAGAGGGGCTTTACTGCAGCTGCCTCGGTGGGCTTGGCTGGGGAGGGTTTCTTGGCATCCGATGCCGCTGGCTTTTCAGGTCCACAATTTGTCAGCTCCATCGCCTCACCACAGTTGAGCTCAGTTTCAGACATGCTCTCTATAACACAAAATTAAAACACATTAATCATTGCTGTATTTTTTTGTACTTGTATTTTATTTTATTTTTAGTGTAAATCTGTATTTATTTCATTTTATTTACTAAACATCTATTCCTTGTGTGGTTGCATACAATTCGAATCATAAAGCTAAAGAAATGTCAGTAATGACATTACATAACATTTAAAGCGTAATTATTTTTTTCTTGCATGTACTGTACATATCTTGCTTTATCCCAAAGTAAGTGTTTCCTGTAACAATTAAAATTACCCAAATCACTGTTGAGAAATAAATATCTATTCCTACAATCAGCTATCTGACTGAGTTAACAATGTCAGGCAATAACATATAAGTTGATATTTCATATTTTGTTCCCCATTTAATTTCAAGTAAGACTCAATGTAGTTACAGGTTACATTAAACAGCTTAATACAACACTGATTTCTATTATTGATTTAGTTTCATCCAAAAAATATACAGACGTGTTAACTAATTTAATGGTGTCCTAACCACAAAACTTTACTTTGCAAAACTTCCAAGAAGGTAGTTTTAATAAACGTTCTAAAAATCCCAATCTCTCTCTCTCTCTCTCTCTCTCTCTCTCTCTATCTATCTCTCCTTACCTGCACTCTCAGGTGAACACTCGTCTGACTCCTTGGATTTAGACATGGCACCATTTTGCCGAAGGACTCTATTGGTTACACCATGCTTGCGCAAAAGATGGCGCTCACAGTTGGACTTGGTTGAAAACAGAGCTTCACATTTAGGGCAAGGGTACGGCTTTTGACCTAAACCACACAATGAATAGACCCGAATTATGCCACATACATAATCATATATACAGACATGCTAAGACCATGGAATGAGATGGTTTGTTGTGTGTTACCTGTGTGTGTCAGCATGTGGCGTTGGAGTGAGCTGGCCCATGGAAAGACTCTGGGACAAAATGGGCAAGTCATTTTTTGTACAGAGTTTGAGTATGCATTCTTTTTCCCTTTGGACTGCTGGGGCTGAGAGGTCTGCTTGGCCTGCATCTGTTTTTCATCTTGTCCTTCTTTCTTGTCACCATTGCATGGCTGTTCTCCTTCTTTCCTTTCCAGCTCCATTATGTTGGTTTTTAAGTAGGTGCTAAATTTATTGGCATTACTGGTGGCCAGCATCTTCTCCACACTGGCAAATTCCCCACTGGACTCAAGGTCGATATTGGAGTCTGTTGAATTCATTGCTGGCTTTTCTCTAGTTGTGTTCGTGGCTTGCCTTTTATTGCTTCTCCTTTTGGATCCCTCTTGGATAAACTCCTCAGTTGAGATGTCTGAGACAGAGTCAGGACAGCTACCGTTAGGGCTGTCTCGTTTCAGGAGGTCGGGGGCACCAGAGACGGAGGAGATAATCTGGGCAATGGAGGCCAAAGGTGGGAGCTCCTTCACAGCAGCGGAATTTGGTTTAGGCAGCAGGGGCTTTAATCGCATGGCACGACCTGCTACACTGGTTGCAGAGATGGTGGTCAAGGCAGTGGGGAGCTGATAGCACCCAAGCTGCTGCGGTTTCTCTTCAATGGCTCTACCTGTTTGCAGGCCCATGGGAAAAGTGTGATCCATTATGTTAAGAGATGTCTGTTCCATTTTTACTTCTCTTTGCAATACTGCATTAGGATTTACCTTCATCTTTTTATTGGAATTCTTGGGAATTGAGAGATCAATGGGCTCCATGGAATCATCATAAGAGGTAGGCTCCGTCTTGATTCCAGGAGAAGCACTGATGTTTCCAGCATTGTTACCTCCCCGGTTTTTGTTTGAGAAGTCCAGCGGTTGGTCCTGATCTGCACCATAGAAACTTAGATCTTCCACTTTGATTAGACAGGGTGATGTTCTTGGTGGCACTCCGTTGGGTGGAGAAGGCGTGGGACATGTTTGCGAAGGAGGAACAGTGATGATAGCTATATGGTCTTCTATGTCCTGCTTTTTAATTTCAGGGTGCTGTTTCAGTAGGTGGTGGATACAGTTTCGCTTGGCTAAAAAGGCTGCTCCACAGCGTTTACACTCAAACGGCTTTCTCTGGAAGCCGTTGTGGACGTGCATGTGAACCTGCAGGGCTCGGTAGGTCTTAAGGTCCTCGCCACATAAACGACAGACAGTGTCACTTGAGCCAGTTTGATCTAATGCATCGGGCATCGTCGTGGACGAGGTGACATACTTGATATTTTTCTCAATTTCCTTACGAGTGTTCTTCATGTGTTTCTTGCGTAGGTGGCGCTCACAGTTGGCTTTAACAGTGAACGGGTAATGGCAGACTCGGCAGACATAAGGTCTCTCACCACTGTGGGTGCGCAGATGACGAATCAGTGTGGCTTTGTCAGGTGCAACATAGTCACAAATATTACACTGGTGGGGCAAGATACCGAGATGATAACGCATGTGCGCCTGTAGTACCCCCGAAAATGCAAATACCTGGTCACAAAAGCGGCAGGGGTACGACCCCTTGCGACCTGCTGTCTTCTTTCCAGATGGCGCCATTATCTTGTCTTCTGCCTGCTTAATTTGTTGGTCATCTGTATCCATGGGAGTGTGGGCATCACCCATGCAATCAGCTTCCATTTGGATTTTTTCAATAGATGCCTGGTTGCAAGTGGATGATGAAGATGAGGATGAAGATGGAGACAATTCCTTGGCAGCCTTCAGGAACTGCCCAGCAGGTGGTGGCAGACTGGGGCTGATGCAGCCTAGTGATGCCTGCTGGGTGCTTAAAAGTGGAGGAGGAGTGGAAGTTGTCATGTTGGTCCTGGGAGCAACCAGAGGCTTTGGCTTGAGTGGGGGCATCTGCTTGTAGTTTGACTGCAGCGCACTGCATGGTGCCTTAGACAAGGGAGGGAGGCTGATCTGATTTGGGGCAGCAGAAGCCACTTTGAGGATCTGCTGTATGTCAGCCAGTTCCATTCCAGTCTCACGACAACCTGGCTTCACTACCATTCCACCATCTGGCTGGACAAGGAAACTAGTCTGAAATGGCTGCAAAGAAAGGAGTTTGAGTGCCTCGTTCTGCGACAGACCCCGGAGAGATGTTGGATCCACCAGAGACAGGCTAATCCCACTAAGAAAGCTGGACTCCTTTTGGACCGAGGATGGCTCCACATGGATCACACGAATATTGTCTCGCTCTGCTTGCAAGGCATCCTTCTCTGAAGGTTCAGGTTTGACCTGAGAAATGTGCTGCAAACCCAGAGAGTCCATGAAGCTTCTTTTCTCAGATTTGACAGCCTCTTTAGTGGAAGGCTGTGAGGAAGCAGACTCTTGCTTGGTTTCAGAAGTGTCATGGGTGGACTTGTGCAAGTCTAACGCCACATTTAAAGGGAAAGCTTTGTCACAGGTCTCACACACAAAACGATGAAGCTTGCTGGTGCAGCGGCGTAGATTAGTTTCGCACCAAACCTGTCCATTTAAATAACAGTATATAAATAGGAAGTAGTATATCTAATATACCACATATTAAAACCATCAGAATTAACACTTCATTGGGGCTGAAAATATTGACAAACTGACATAAATGCAGGTCATTACCTGGGCAATGCGAGGGAATTTGTGGCAGGAGAAGTCGATGAAAGCCAGATCGTTGAAGCCTAGGGGTATGGAGGGGTTGTTCTGAATGAATGGGCGTCCATTGGGGTCCGTCGGCAGCTGCTTATGGATGGCTGCATTATGACGGAGCAAACCTCGATGTGTCCGAAATGAGATGCAACAATGCTCACACCTACGAGTAATACCACATTTTAGTACATTGACCTTCACTAGAGCAAGACTGTTTAATCCAAAATGCAAAAATAATAATTATATCTATCCAATATTTAATAATTGTTGAGGAGCAATCAAATGCATAAAAGGCTTCTGAAACACTATGATCAAATATTATTAAACTGGAACAGACAACTGCAAACATCAGAGAAAATGTGGAGTAACAAAGGGCGGTTTTTGATGGAGAACTACTGCATTAACTGTGGCAGTTCTCCATTTCTGTTTCAGAGACATCTGGCAAGTGTGGATGCGGTTGCACACAGCTCTTATCAATGCCCACACTTCTCACCACTGTCGTGAGGTGTCTGTGCTGACCGTAAGCTACTTTATCTAAAAGTCCATGCGTGCACGCACGCAACCACACCCACACCCGTAACAGTGTGACCAGGCAAGCATTATGGCAGGTGTGTTTCCACAGTTTAGCTAACTGAGATGCACATTTCTTTGAGTGCTAGTCATGAAAACCCAGCAACTGCCAAACCTGTTCTCCTTTTGTGTAATGAGTCATTGAGACATTTTGTTTATGCAGTGTCCCCCTCCGAGGGAGTCTCATATAACCAAAGTGCTAATTCCCTTTATTACTGCATGCATCCGAGTGTGTGTCTGGACATGTAACAGTGTGCAACACACATGACAAGTCCATATCATGCGAGTATGTATCGCTGTATTTGCATGCTTGCGGTTTTATGCTCAGCACCCGATTCACTGCAGCGTAGATCCTCTTAACTAGCTCTGGCGATTACACGGGATTAGTGCTAAATTTGCTCTACTTCCATACAATAATGGTTCTGTGAAACTAAATCCAGGCAGGCTCACCTCAGAATGAACCAGCTCCACGAAGCTACCCATTAACTTGTGTTCAGAGAGGTTCGTCACTGCATGAGTGAGTTTTAGGGCCGGAGTCTCTGGACTGTGATGTCTCCAAGGATACTCATCCCCACCCCCAACAGAGAGGTCCAGCCGAATGAGTCCTGAAGTCTACTTCTGTGACTCATTAAATCCCCTCACCACATACACACACACACACACACACACAACCTCCATGGTACTCCCCCCGCACCCCCCCCTTCCCCTTTCCTCCCTGGTTTCCTCCCTCTCTCCTCTCAACACCACTCCCTAACTCTGGTGCCTAGGGGCCAAATGGGGGAAGGGATAAATCCGTTTAAAGTTCTGAAACCGACTGAGAATCCATAAACACCATAAGAAACACCCCAGATACTGTATGACCTTTCTCCGTTCACATTACGGACTTTGAATTGACATTCAAATATGGTATTCGACCTCACTTTAATTCGCAAATTTAGAATTCACAAACAGGATATCAGAAGTCATTAAAATGTTTAATGATGGGGAAAACTGCAGCAATTATAGGAGTCAGGCTATAGACAAGCCCATGAAACAACACCCTGATTGGTATGCATGAGGCTTGGATGTGTTAAATTATGACCATTTCAGCACAAAGAATGCCTCCATAATCTCCCAGCAACTCCTGCAGTCCTGCCTAAACCTCCAAGCTTCAGCGTCCTCTATCAACACAGCTCTCAAATCCTTAAAGTCTTTTCTTATCGTAATGATAAATACATTCCATCCAAATGCAGGGAATAATTTAAATAAATAAGCACTAAGCTAAACTTTTACAACTTTTGATGCTTTCTGTAAAAGTGTCTGTATAGTTTGGAAGACAGAATATTTTTGATGTTATATTAATATTGTTATAGTAGGTGCCGTTCGAACCTAAGCGCATTGTCAGGATGAGTTTCCATATGAATTTCCAGTTCATGTTTGGAGCTCAGAGTCTTGAAGCAGATGGGACATGGAAGCTGCTCGTCCTGCCCCTTGCTCGCCGTCTGATCATCTGCTCCACCGTCTTCTAAAACCTGCTACAGCAAAGACAAAGCAGTGTCAGTGAGACACACTGATGTTTGGAGTGATGCATGGTATGTAATAAGTAACTCCTTATGCATATTATACATTTTTAGGTGTCTTTATTTAGACACAATCCAAATTTATAGACTCTTGAAAATAAATAAGCATTACAGATCAGCTTTAGCTTTTTGTATCCTAAAAACAGTAACAAAAGTATTCTGAATTTATCCTTAGTCAACCCACATAGTCCAGGATGTTTAACATCGTATACACTGATTAAAAGATGGCGAAAATGTAACACATGGCGTGTAACAGCCACACATCTAACCTTTTTACTGGGTGGCTCATCAGCTTGTTCTCCATCGTCACTGTGGCTGGGTTTCTTCTTGGAAATAACAGCAGACGGACGTTTCCGTTTACCGGATAATGGAGGGCTGGTGGGACTCGGGAGGGAAGGATCCTTATCGTGGATCTTCATGTGCCTGCAAATTAAAAAAGATGGTCGAACTTTTCAGCGTGTTTATAAGATGTGTTCTAAACACATTATGATTTATAAGAAAATGCAAACCCTTACACTATCATCATCAGTCACTAGTGATTTGTTTGCTTGTTATTCGTTTTGTTTTTTTATAAATACATTTCATGATGGTTGAGATTTGAACTTGATGCCTAAATGACCAGGATGTCGATCAGATACCCGAGCCAGCTGGGTGGGTTTGCTCGTTTGGAGTGTCTGGTTGGTGGATAATCTTCGCGTAAAACTGGACCTTGGGATCTTTTTCATGCGTCCTGATAAAAAAAAAAAACGCACCAAGAGGAAAAGCACTAATGGGCTAAAAAACCCCTGCAATTATCCCAGTGGATGTGTATGCCCTTACATGGATAACATGCACCGGAATAGGCAATGTTCCATGAAGGGACCCAGAGGCAAATCCTCTTCATTTTGCTGGTCATGAAGCTTTTGATTCGTAAATTTAAAGCTTGAAGCGTGAAACATTTCTCGCTTTATAACCGTCTTCTTACTTCTCGTCTACCTGCGAGTCCCACGCTCCATGCCAAAGAGAGTTAAAAAGATGTAAAGGCAGCCGACTTGGGCAATGCATCAAAGTTTATAGAAGTGTTATGTAATGGGCCTGTGCTGACAAGAGTGTATTTCCAATGACAACAGAGCATCAAAACATGTATTGACTGTGTGTGTGTGTGTGTGTGTGTGTGTGTGTGTGTGTGTGTGTGTGTGTGTGTGTATCTCTTATGCATCTCTTTGTTAACCCTCTCTGGATATGTTTATGCATACAGTGGATTTGTAATCGTGCGTGTATTTAAAAAAAATTATAAAGGCATCCATCATCATCTTGTTCTCAGCTCGGTTAGTTTCAGGAGTTTCATCTTTCATTCCGTAGTTTATTAATAGCAGGCAGAGAATTGGCCACCCATGTGGTGAGATCTGATTCTTTCTCTGGTCTGGACTCTGACCCTGGGCTCAACAAATCACAGCACACCTACCCTGCCATGTCAGCGGCTAACGATTGGATGGAGGTCACCACTGATGCCTATAAGTAGTATATCAAGTATATAAATAAGTTTAAGCTGTTTAATCTGTTTGCAAATACTTTAACATTTTGCAGAAAAGCAGAGAGCATGCTATCAATATACTTTCAAATACAACGATGCGGAAACAAGTGTACTCATTTTCCCCGGTGATAAATTCAGCTCCCAGTTTTATTTGTTCTAGGCTTCCTGCCATTGGATCATGGGTGTTTCTTTAGAAATCATAGAAGTCAGCTAGCTAATCTGTAAAGGATCATAAAACTTGCTGATGCCTCAACAAGTCCATTCCTGACATTCCAGCACAGTGTGAAGGCAGGGGGCGCTGTCTAGTCAGGTTACCAATGCAATGTCAGGCCAAGGGCACTACTCTTAACTCTGGCCGTTTAGCAGTGTAACCAACGCTGGAGGAGTTTAAGCAAATAAAAGCAGCCAATCAGCTCACGTGACCGCCCTCCTCTGTCAGTTGTGATCTCTCCCTCTCTCTCCCTCTGTCTCTCTCCTTGACAACGGTGACTCCCTCCTCCCTGCCCCCATTTCCATGTGATGCTTTGGCACAAAATGGTGGCCTCCTTGCCAACAACATAGACGACTTCCTCATGCATCACAATTTGCAACAGCATGAAAACTTTGCTAGAGTTTTAGGGAACGACAAGACACAGTTCACGGATGTGCATTATATAAATATAACAACACTCAACCCGATTAGACGGTGAGTAAGAAAAGGGAGGAAGATTACATTCTTAGAGCCTCACAAACACACCGAGAGACAATTACGCAGTGCAGGGAGGCGAACAGACCAGTTCCTCAACTCTTCACTCATCAGCAAGTAGAACTCTCAGCAGCTCTGGTGTGTTTAACAGCATCACACTGAAAACCAGCTTCATATTTCTCTTTTTCGATGTCCATTCAGGTGGAAACCGTTGGGGGTACTTTATCTCTCTCGTTCTTCCCCTGACTTTCAATCCCGCCACCCCTCCTCCATGACTCAACAACATCGGAGGATGTAGGTACTCGCCCCTCCACCATCACAGCCTGGTGGTAGAAGATACCACATGTGAAACAACGGAGAGGGAAGCGCTTTAAAGACGTCCGTTTCCTGTGCACAATCCTTCTTTCATAATAAACTGTCTCTGTCCTGGCCACATTCACGACTACCTCAACATGCACGAGTAAACACGCACACACACACTCCCACACACACACCAACGCCCATTTACTATCTCGGATGCACACTTGTCGTGCTGGCAGGGTGGTGGTGCAGCATCAGGGCGAGGTTCAGAACAAAACTGCTCAGAAAGATGAATAAAGGATCGGGTTGTTTTTGCTTTTAATTGATGTCTGGTGTTAATTAAAAAAAAATGTGGTGTTGAAGTTTTGCCAACAAACAAATTGCCTGCAAATCAGTGTATTTTATATCCACATACACACACACACATATAAT
>JAOVVB010000046.1:9566686-9581077 GCA_028570985.1 Heterobranchus longifilis
TTTTTTTAAAAAAAAAAAAAAAAAAAAAAAAAAGCTCTGGTTATCTATAATTTTTCTCCATGATAAGATGCAACACGCCAGGTTTGAACGGGATGCTCCGATCGAGCAGATGACTTTCTTAAGGAAGTGCCAAATTGCAACGTGGCGACCAAAGCTGTGTCTACACTTCCTTGATTTCATCACCCGCGCCAAATTTCCAATCCAACCCGAGCATCATTTAGTGCTGAGATCTTTGTACGGGAAAATAAAATGCCTTGTCGTTTGCACTCGATTCAATTTAAAACACACAAGAGGCCATTAAGTGTATAGGACAAAAGCAGAATCAGTAGACTGTGAGATTCATTACAGTGCTACTAGTGTTATTTTAATTGCCATTCATAAGCTGTTAACTCTTTTCAAAAGCCAGCAATGCATGTATATGTGAAGGACAACTGATACCAACATGAAAGAATGTACACGGAGAGAGCGCTGAATGAGGAACATCTAGATCTCTGTCGTTCAGCATCGCAGCAGTCACGGGCTAGGGTCAAGACTAACCGGTCCCTTTTGTAATCCCATGGCACTCTGCGGAGGCGTTAGGGCAGTTGCATTTCGTCTGTGGGACTGTAAAGGCCTCATTTCCATCTGTATGGGCCCCCTCAATGTTTTGCCAACAGGGTGATAAAGAGAGTTCCATCAGATGTGAGCCAGCACCAGGCTGGGTACAGATTGGTGGGTGGGTTACAACTCTCAACACAGTCAACCCTTGAGAGAATGAAAACGCTTAATGTTGAAACGGAGACAGAGGAAGGGAACATAGATCACTGACTGACTTTGGGCTGGTGAGTCAGTCTTTGTCCACTGAAGCAAAGTTCTCACAAACCCGGAGGATGTCCTGTGTTCATTCTGTCTGCAGTTCTCCAAATGTCGTGGTAATTATGAAATCCTGAAAGATACAGGAAGTTTTCCCCAATTTCCTGTTCAACAAACATTTGAAAGTTTTGCAGTCTGGTGGGAAAAGCCATTTTCTTACCAAGGCCAAGGGATGAAATGAGCGGGGGAAACCGCTACAAACACACACATGGATGTTCGGAACTAATTACACACTGCTGAGATCAACATGAAGTCTCACTGAATCCTGAACCCTTGGTCATGTTTATTACTCAGAAATCAGATCTGTCTAACTTTCTGGAAGTAAGGATGGAGCCATATCATTATCGCCATGATAATGAAACTGCTCGGTCTTTTGGTTTCATTTCAATTTGGTACACAAGACAAGGGCATTCGGCAGACGCCCTCATCCAGAGCGACTAACGTTGCAGCTCTTGATACATCGGAGTATTTAAGGGCCTTGCTCAAGGGCCCAACAGTATAGCATGGCAGTGCTGGGGTTTGAACCTATAACCTTCCAATCAGTAGTCCAAGGTCTAAACTACTGAGCTACTCCTGCCCCTTAGACAATAACTTAAATCACTTCTATTACTCTCTAGTGTCTAGTTTCATTCATTTACTTCCTTTATTGTAAGAAGACCGGTACTATATGGATATTTTAATCCGAGTTGTCTTAAATCATTTGAACTTTTAGAACATTTGTCCTAAATTGTTCTAAAAGTGGTCAGCATTTGTTGCATGTGTAAATAAGTCAAAAGAAAAAAAAAGAAATATGACTGTAGTAGTCAATTAAATAGTGACTATAAACAAGACTGGAATAATCTCTTCGAAGAGTCCTTGACCCAGCTTCCTACTTACGAGCCCTTCAACACCCTACTTATCTCAAGCTCTTTCTTCCTCTAAACTTTTATGGCCATCTTTGCTCGTTTTTTTTTTTTTCATTTTCTTTCCCTGATACTTAGTACCAAAGTTCACGAGCCGAGGCCTAACTGAGCGGTTAATGATAACACTCCGATCCGCTTGATGGAGAGGTCACAGGGCAAAGTGTGACGGAGAAAGACAAGGTGACCAACTGACTTCCTGATGACTAAGCCTCAGCTGAAATTGTTTTGAGAAATGGTGGTTACAGCTCACCCCTTTTGTAATCTACACGGCAGGCATGGACAAGTCGGCCCTTATTGCGTTTGCATGTACCTTCTTACCCACTACGCCGTAAAACGCTCTGTGCACAACTCTGGAGCTGATAAAACAAGATTATGAGCTTGGAATTGAATTACTTGTATATGTAAGGAACCTGACAAACTGAGTGCGAGAGAGTAAATATGTGAAAGGTAGGGCACAGGGAGCTGGGCTTGAACAAGCCAGTGTTGTTCAAGTAGGCCTCTTTTGATAAGTGTGAATCACTGATATGGAATAGGTGTTGAAGGTGGGCGGGGTTTTGTGGTTGTTCTTTATGCGCCCAGATCCTGATCAAGAGGCCAGGTTTCACACAGGAGAAAGAGTCCAAATCACTCCCTTTTGTGTCTTCTTCCTCAGAGGCGTGGTAGCAAAGCCAGGCCCATTGACTCCTTGTTTCTCAAGGGAGGCTTACAGTGTACCATTAACCTTAGTCTAGTGGGCCAGGCACGTCTTTACGTTTTACCTACCCCCACATAACCGCAACCCAAATTTAGGCTTAGATGTACAACCTTAAAATAGCCAAGTCCCCACCCGCCCGAGCACTTCACCAGCCCGGTCTGCATCACTGTACGGCATTTATTTTGAAAACACTACTACTGACTGCATCTGTGTCCATCATCTTTCTAATGCTTATGTACCAACACACGTGGGAGGGTGGGTTTCTCAGTCTTCTGTCAAATTGCTCGACCTGATGGTGTGGGGGTTTGTTTTTCATTTGCTCTGCAATGTGGGCCATGTATACTGTCTGTGGGTTCATTTGAACTCAGTAAGAAGTTGTTGCTGCAGTCAGAGATGCAAGTAGGGCTTGGGTGTGGCGTCCAGATAACAGTCATTCCCAGGCCATAGTTCAGCTACGGCTTTATGTTTGCAAGACCAGGCTGAAACAGTATTTAGGGAAGACAAACTTGACTGGAAATCCCTGTCCCTGTTATTCTGCAGTGGACAAGATGGTGAACATCTTGTTTGTATTGTTCAGTTATAAAATGCATGCTGATACTTGTTTATTAGAAACAAGTTTTTTTTTTTTGGCTGAAACAGCAACATGGTGATAAAGGTTTAAAAAAAGTGACCAACATGCAATGACATGGCAGCTTCTCTGAATGGCTTCTGAATCGTTTCTGAAAAAGCAAAGACGCAGCATATTTGGCAGTTCCTTGTCCGCTCTGGGTATTTAGCAAGACTTTTGTAAAAAGGGAAAAAACTGCAGCTGAACTTTCAGTGTGTCAGATTCCTCAGTCCCCCTCCCCATCACCAAGCCCCAATCCTATTCTTCAGTGAGTCTCTCCACCTCCATTTCAGGTATTGCTAATGGACCCCACCCTTACCTACCCTCCCCCACAGGTGTACCACTCGCTTGGGGATGCTTTCTTTCAAGTAAAAAAAATAGAGAGAGAGAGAGAGAGAGAGAGAGAGAGACGGTCCTAGTGAGGCTGCAAATAGTGTGTGGCTGAACTTTTTTACAAAGCAAAGAAGCAGCAAAAGTAGGGGCATGAGCTGTGTTTCTGTGGAGACAAGGTGTGTCCCGTGTTTGCAGAACAAACAATGGTACCTTTTCAGCCCAGCGTGAGTGGGGAGGCAGGTCATTGTGTATGTGGGTGTGCATTGAGCACCTAGGGCGCTGAAAAGGTAGCAAAAAAAAAACAAACAAAAAAAACACAACTGTGAGACAGTGGGGTTACCGCAAGAGAGTAACGCCAAAAGCCCACCCTTCTAATTATGTGTTTTGCCACTGAATGTAACCGCAAAAACTTTAAAAATATACTCATGCTAAGTTTGGGGGTTTAAAAAAACAAAAAATGGAGTCAAGCGCAATCTTCTCGAGATGCCGTCAACATCAGCTGAGCCACTTCTCTTTTCCCAGCATGCACTAGGGTTTTCAGGTAGGGTGTCATTAGGGCAGCTTGTCTCATACTCATGGGCTAGGTTTGTTAATCTAACAGCATGGCCCAGTCCAGCCAGATTAGTACTGTCTACACAAAGGCACTCGGCAGGTTTTTTTTCTTTCTTTTTTTTTTCCCTGCTCGTCTTCAAAAGTAGCAGACGTGGAAAACACACTGTACCACCCAGGGGGTAAACTTTGGGCATGGGCTGGAAAGTGGGACGAGTCTGTGAAAGCAAAACAAACTGAAGTCTCTCTTCTCCGGTATAGCTTTATAACTTTGATTGCGGTCACAACAATCTGGTTGTAAAAAGATACAGGCAATTCAGCTGTGTAACATTTGCATTCTCTCTCTCACAAAAAAAAAAAAAAAACTGGTCGGGCGATGCTGTTGCTGCCACTTTACCCCCCACCCCCCGTCCTTCCTGCAGCCTCCTTCTCTCTCTCTCTCTCTCTCTCTCTCGCGTTCTCTACCTCCCTTCTTCCCTCCCTCTTTCTCCCTCCCTTCATCGTTCTCTCGGTTCCACTGAGCAACAAGTGCTGCCTGGGAGTACCACCCCTCCCCCTCGCTCCAACCTCCAGAAGCTATCGCAAATCCTCAGCCTGAGCACAACTGCCAGCTGACAAAACTGTTTAGTCAGCAAGAACGCCAGGCAGGGAGGGAGAGCTTCAGGCTCGAGAGAAGACAGACAGAGTGAGGGAGAGATTCTAAAAAAGAAAGAGAGGCTAATACAGAGCGAGGGAGGGGGGGGGTGTTAGGGTTCAGCAAGAGAAGCTGTCGTTAATGCACTCTCCGTTTAGCACAGCCTTTTTCTCCCATCAGTCTCAACACTATTTAGCCTTCGAGATAACATCGAAAAAACAAAAAGACAGAGAGAGAGAGAGAGAGAGAGAGAGGGGGGAAAAAGCTGTAGTATAAGCCATGTGCAAAAGACATGAGTGAACCATCAAGGGGGTGACTGCTTTAACACTATTGTTCCTCCACTTCCTCCATCACTTCCCTGTCCACCTCAGTTGAGAGGCACAGTTTCACTTCCTGACGATCCCTTCTTCTCTTCGCATTTTTCTTCTGTGCGTGCTTCTCTCCCTATCTTTTGTTCTTCCCTGCTCTGGCATTCTTTCACATCAGTGACAGCCCTTGAGTTAGACTTTGGACCCACAGTAAATACCTGCTCTATTTGCCTGTTCGAGCTGAAGGGGGTTGTTCGGGAAAGGTGATAGAGGCACAACATGTTGAAAGAGGAGGAGGAGGAGGAGGAAAAAAAAAAAAAAAGGAGGAGGAGGAGGACGACGAGGTGAGCCTAACTGACACGTAGGCTTTTGTGACCAGGTTGTCAAAAACTGAGCTGATGAGCCATTGGGATGAGCACATCAGCTTGGTCTGCTGACTGCTCGACGGCGGATGATTAGGTCACGGGCGTAATGAAAGGTTTCCTGAATGCAGTTTCGCAAAACAAGATAGTTTGCGCATTATATTATGGTGGCCAAAGTACTCAGGGAGTGTAATAAAAAAAAACAAAGAGAGGAAAAAAAAAAGACTAGACCCCCCCCCCCCAAAAAAAATAAAAATAAAAAAAATCAAAAGAAAAAAATGAGAGGCAGATTAAAAAAAATTTATAATAATAATAATAATAATAATAATAATAAATAAATACATTATGTGGAATCAAGCAGGCAACAGTGGCACACACATCATGTTGAAACAGGACACAATTTCGACTACGACATGTGACATTGTTAGAAATACCATTATCAAAGTGAAACTTACACAACTAGACTAATATCAAACCGTGTTACTGAGAGAACATGCCGTGATGTGGCTTCATTTATACATTACCACTGATGAACTGCAGGCCATAACAAGCCTTCAGAGACAACCACAAATATAGCCATTGCCATAATGTCTGCGTCCAGCACTATTCTTGTGAGGACTCCATATCCCCTTCACCCCAACCACTAAAAGTGGCTTGGCCACAGACCATGCTCTAGCTTTTTTTTTTTTTTTTACTTTTTTTCCCCCAGTTGCAGCTTGCATTCACTCAATTTTATCCTCATTCACAACTCATGCGTACACATCTTCTAGTGTGCTTAATTATATGAAATTATCATCTTTTTCAGTGCATGGCCAGGAAACATGAGATGAACAAAGTGTCTGTTAATCTACATGAACACAGATGAGCAATTAATCTCCAGTTTGACCACAGCTTTTTTTTTTTTAAGGCTCGTATACTCGGGCTACACATCAAGGATGAAGCAAGACGCTTTCCGAATTGTGAACATACATTCAATAATCAACATTAACAATAGTTTGGATATTGTTATGGACAGCCAGATTATCAGCATTTAATACATAGTTAAACATTTTCGTGCCATTTAAAACCAACTTTATTAATCCCATGGTTCACCAAATTCATTTAATTCCACCGCACGGGGGAAAAAAAAAAGTTTTGTCCCTGCATCCGCTCCACACTGTCAGTAAGAAGGAATATAATCTTATCTAAAAAAAGGCAAGATAAATATAGCTTGGGAGTCAAAGGGCCAGCTCATCAATACCCCGGGGGTAACACAGGACCTTCGACATCATGCCGAAACCCTAAAGAGAAGAGATACACAATCTGAAACTTTCAAATTTGTTTCTATGCTTCATTAGGAGAGTCATTTTAATCTTATTTCCTTTTTTTTTTTTTTTTTTAAGAATAATCAGACTGACTCTTTTCACTAGGTGTATGAACAGACTTTGTTTTCAGATGCAAAAATGGGAAAAAAAAATAAATGAATAACAAAGCAAACAGTACATGTAAATCCTGTGCTCTATGTAATAAGCAGATGCAAAGTGATACCCAGCAATTGTTTGGCTGCCGACAGAAAGGGGGTTGGTTAAGCAGCCTGGGCGTCTGGAGACTGCACTTTAAATGAATTAGGAATTGCTAATGCCGGTACCCTGGGTAATTCTGAATCCCTACAGGGAAGAGGTGTGCTTAATTAACTGGTCTAAGCCAAAAGCAGACAGAGATCCTTCAGACATCATACACTTCAACTGTCTTTCAAATCATAATAAAAGAAAAAAAAAATTATTTATTTTTTTAAATCACAAAAATGTTTTCTGACCCTAAAACTCTCTTTCAGACATCAAATTAGAGGTTGCGGCTGCTTATCTATACGTCCTGTGGTTTTGTTAATAAAACCAAACCATCTTGGCATCACCTGTGCATTTAAATCTTACCATAAATATTTACACTTTCATTCAGGCCCTGTGCTAATTGCGTATTTAAGGATGCATACGGAGGATTTTCAGTTGAACTCTCACTCGGCTACACCGGCATTGTTCGTCTCAGCAGAAACCTGCGATTTGTATATTTTGTCAACAGACCTCACAATGGAGCAGGCCACATCCAGCCTAGGCCTGCACACCCAAACACAGCTCACAATCATACAAGCGGAGAGCAGCGACGAGAAAGGGAAAAAAAACTTCTATGGGATGACAACATCTAAAAGTTTAAGAACAACAAAAGCTGATATCTAGATTATTTTAACAGCACCGGAGGCCACTGGGACCACAAACAACTGCAATCAAGAATACACTTCTCTGCATCAAGGCTATATCTGGAGTCCTGGTTTCGGTTTTTCAGCGCCTATTGTTTCCCATCGGAGTGCGTTTTCTGTAATACAGGAACTGCACTCCAGTCTCCTTTTATTCCTGTCACTTTAGTTCAAATTTGCATGCCTTCACTTGATCACTGCTCCAGGGCCTCCAAACGATCATGTGCAAGAGGATTACTTAGTTTAAAAAACAAAAATAATAACAACAACAATCCGCCTTAGCCCATTTATCCAAACATACCGGATCGATCATCAACCGAACACACTTGACGCAACTCATCAGCACTTCACAAAGTAAAAAAGGGTGTGTTACGGCAAGCAAATTCACAAGCAGGATTAGGAAACAAAAAAGTCAGACCTTTCCTTTTTCTCTTTCAAACCTACAGGTTTAACATTTCGAGCGAGCACCCTTTTCAACTTTAGCATCACATCAGACTAAAGAGTGGTGTTTCTCAATCCTGCTGCACGTGCGCTTTCATGAACATATGCAGTTTTAGCCAGTTTCAAGCAGAACCCTGGTGATATTTCTTACTTGCATCAGTTTGTTCCAAACTCTAGCACGGTTTGTTTAGTGCAGTGAGAACAAAATTAATCTCTTCTTCACCCTGAATGCATGAAGTGAACCGAACATGCCAAGAACTGTGGGCCATGCGTGGCATTTTTCTGGAGATGTGAGCTGTAAAACTAAGCCATGATGCACAACCGGAGGCGAATGCTGTAGCACTACAGAAATCAGATGTGTTCTGCATATTAGGACTATAGACTAATGCTATACAATTATTAAGTAATTTATTATTATTGAATGTCAGCTAAGAGTTTTTAGTACTCTGGTGATTGTCTATTTTTATTTTCTCCACATCACCATATTTTTAAGGAATACATTTTCAATAGGTCAGTGATGACGATTAAAATAAATAAATAAATACATACATGTGCTTATATGGAAGCCTTGCCGGTGTGTGTTTAACAGGGAGGCTGCGGACATCAAACTGTGCATTTAAGTTTTCGGATTTGTCAGGTAGAACAACAACAAAAAATTATCATAACTTTTATGGTCATTTTTCACCACTGCCAGAACATGGGAAGGACATTGCATGTAGAATGAAGAACTCTCAAAATGAGCATATTATTAGTTTTTTCTTTGTCATAGAAACAACTGAAAACAACGTGATCATGTGTATCTGTGCTAATTCTTTGCCTATGTGACGGGTTTTTTTTTTTCCTTCATTTTTTCGCTCAGTCATGCTTGAATAGTTGGTTAAAATGAACTAAAAATCCAGTTTATCATATTGCATATTTTGTGCACAATTCTGAGGCCTATATATGTTTATTTAAAAAAAAAACCCCAGCAAAACAAACAATGACTAAAATGCTCTGAGCTTTATTAAACAAACCAAAAGCAGCATCACTTTTTTTGTTGTTTTTTAAGGCTAATAGGTGTGCTGATGCTTGCTCTCTCTCTCTTTCTCTCTCACACACACACACACACACTTGAGCCTCGTGGAGCCTGATATGTTGAGTCAGGTGTGCTGGAGAAAGGGAAAACATTACCCTGTACCATGCAGGGAGACTAAATGAGCAGAACTTGGGACGAAAACACAGAGAAGTGCTCATGGTGTGCTTGCTGTGTGCATAACGTGTGCGCACTTCTGCTAAAGGCCTGCTCTCTCATGCAGTGTTGAATTTCGTAATGGAATGTGAACTGCTCATCCGGATCTGTCCTCCTCCCTCCTCCTCCTCCTCCTCCCAGAGTGGCCAACTAAACGACCGGTTTCACCAGTAAACCTTACAACATCGCCTCTCCGCCATGGCAGGCGCGCATTTCCACCCCGGGTGTTGTCGTTTCGACCCGCAATACGTATATACCACACTTAGCAACGAGGCATCCAGGAATTAGCTCAGGCGATGCCGTTTCCCAAGAGACCAGGGGCCACGTTCTAAAGCGCGCACTAACGTACTGCATAGTAGCCTACGTCAGAATAGGACGCGTCATAGTAAGGACGGAGAACTTAGTGCGCGGCGGTGCGGTTTAGAACGGAGCTTCATCCATTCCTATAAACGAACACAACATGTTTTAAAGGAAGCTATCAAAGCAAAAAAATCAATCAATAAATAAAAGTGTTACAAAGGATCGACAAACCGAAAAACATCACACGAACGATAAACCATCAAAAAGATAAACAGACAAAAAATAAAATAAGCGTCCAAACTCCTTAGATGAAATAACACGCTTTAAAAAAAAATAAACATACACACCTCAAAGAACTGTGACGTTTTGTTTGTCTGTTTGTTTTTTGTTTAACTTTCAATGTTACAGCTAAACGTTCGTACAAGTTTGATGACAAACAAATGTATAGGGACAAAAAGACGAAGAAGAAACAAAATAACTAATAATAAAAGTTTCGGATCAAAGGGCAAGGCGCACAGGGAGAGAGAGAGAGAGAGGGAGAGGGAGAGATACGGATGCTCCTGTTAGTTAGCAACAGCTAGCTGATAGACTTTGAACTCCGACATCCTTTAAACTTAAACACACAAACAGCCGAACAAAAAGTTTTAAAAGTGTGTAAATGAATAACTTTATGGTTACAAGTGTGGCTTTATGAAAGCGCAGGGATGTGGGCAGGTTTGCGGATGAGCATCAGGTCCTCGGCAAAACGAGGAAGTCAAGAGAGAGAGAGAGAGAGAGAGAGAGAGAAACTTTTCTGCGTTTTCGAATCTCAAAACCAAAGCACACAGAGAGACATAAAAGCGACCAAAGCGTGGAAGACATCAAAGAAATAAAAGAAAGATTGTAACTGTAACTTACGTTTGACTTTGTTGGGGTTTGGCTGCTTTCGCCGAGACATGCTGATGATAATGATGATGACGAAGATGACGATGATGATGATGATGAGTAAGGGATTGAGGGAGTGATGATGGATTAAAGAAAGAGTGGGATAGGTGGAAAGAAAGAATAAGATAGATAGAGAAAAAGGAGGAAAGAAGCAAAGCTGTTCCGGAGAGGAATCAAAATGGCGTTTCCCGAGGATGTGCAAAAAGTTGGTTAAGTCCGTGTTTTCTCTCCTCCTCTTCTTCTGAGTCCCCCCACGGGAGGAAAACGAGATGTGTCAGGGTGGGAGGAGAGGAAAACGCACTTTCATTCGGGTTTTTTTTCCCCCTCTCCTCTCCTCTCTTCACTTCTCTCTCCGCGCGTCCTCTTCAGCTCTCTCTCTCTCTTCTCTCTCTCACTCGGTGTCTCTCTCTCATCACGTGTTGCGCTCCTGCCGGAGTCTCCAAGGGGACCGAGGCTGCTCCAAGCATCTCTCTCTCTCTCTCTCTCTGTGCGTGTGCGCGCAAGGGAAGAAAAAGGAAACTCAAGTTGTTTAAACAATAAAAGAAAAACACACACACACACCTGTGGCATCTAACTTCTAACCACTCTCCATCATGTCCTATTAATATTAATATAACTTGTGCGTCACAATATTTGGTCAATACGACCAATCAAGGGTTGCGCACGTGACGTTTACTAACTACACACACTCATTTTGCACACGTACAAAAGGAAGACAGTAATGTGAAGTGATGTGCACAGGGTTGCCATGAAGTAGTCTACACTGCAGTTCATGTTACTAAATGAATGCGAGAATGGTTCATTCGAGTAAAGGAGAAAAAACTTTTTAAACACTGGATTGTTTAGACCCAATGCTCAAATTTCCATTTCAGTGCACGATACAGCCCCCCATCCATCCACGTGTCTAACAGCTCATCAACTAGGCTAAAAGCCACTGAGACGCGGGTTGCCAGATGCATCCGAATACGTTCCCCATCTTCCTTTCTCAAACACATGCATTCAAAGCCAGTTCTCAAATCATTCATCTTGAGCTACTCATAATCAAAGTTTGTGTCTACCAGAATGATAACATTTACAACTTAAGATGGGGAGACACTGTGGATTTTTATTTTCTTGATTCACCTCAGACTGTACAGACTTTCCCTCTCGGCCTGAACCTGAGACCTGCACCAATGTGAGTTTACACTGTACGTTTAAACAGAACCCCTGAACCAGTTTGTTTACTGATAATTCCAGCAAACAGGATGGCAGCATCCTCAAAGTTAGTGCCAGAAAAAAGAAAAGCAGAGCTACTCTTAGTGATTTAACCTTTTGTTTAGAGACCAAAAAGCAAAAAAAATAAATAAAAATACATAGTCCAGAAGACATAGGGAGTATGGTCTGTCTGTTCTTCAGCAGGAATTCTGTCGAAAATGTGCAATGTCTCCTTTGTGCACATATGTGCAGGAGGACACTCAATGAAACTGTGGGCAATCGGACCACGGATGTTCACAATGAAAGAATCATCACCAAACCTCCTGATTTTAGAACTTTATCCAGGTTTGCCATTGGTTATTTGGTGTTTTGGTTGATCGTGCCAAAATGCTGTCCATTTATGAAGTTAGTCAAAGGTGACTGGCTTGGGCCTAAACCTTGCCAATTCTGTACAGTGTCACGTCAGCTTTAAAGAGAGCAAAAACTAGACCACCACGGATTAAAAACACAAAATCTGGCAACCACGAGAAGTGAGCCATGCCAGTCCTCCCCCTTCTTTTCTTCCTCCATCTCCGACGCTGGCAGCTCTCCCTACCTGAGCCTACAGGACCAAACAGGTTCCACAAGAGGCCATTTTATCAGATGCTCATACAAACGTTTTACAAAAAAAGTTTAAAAATTGTTTACTCTTGCACTAAGTTTAAACAAGAAGCACTACTATACAGAGAGCAGCATTTAGCACCTATTCCAGTTTACTAATCCCTGTTTGCACAGTCAATTCAAGGCCTATTTATCTGTGATTGAATCATCTACATTCATTGGCATGATAAAGTGGGTGATTGTATTTTAAAGCCTATACAGAGCATATTGTCTACTACTTGTCTACTATTTAAATAATGAGTAGGTGTATGTCTATCAGGTTTTTTTTTTATGTCAACACTAAAGTCATAAAGAATTACTGAAATGATGTACCAAGCTTATAAACAGCCAACATACTGTAGAAATTCTTCTGTGATTGTTAGATTAGATTAAACCCTGGATGCGTAGCTCCACATAGTTAAAATTTTATTTCATTTCCAAAAAGTCACCACAATATATTTGATCATATATTTTAATTCTGTTTGTTATTTTACCTACCAATTTTGAGAATCGTGAACGTTGATTGAGTATTATATCTTTATAAATGCAATAACGCCAGTGTGCTTCATTAAATATGCTGGATGTAGTGATAAATTTAGTATAGTACATAAGGTTTTCAAATAATCTAAACATTTTAACTCTCTTCAGCTGTATTATCTCTCATCTGGTTTAGTAACGATCCCAAAACATTGCCAGTAAAATACCCAGAGGTTATTCGCTCAGCAAAGGACACAGTCAAGATCGGTCTAGACTATCTGAGTCAATGTGTAACTTATTCATGCAGCTTACATGCACCGTGTTTTTTTCAACCTCCACTCACATATTGAATATTATTTTAGTGATGCCTAATGAAGCACCGAAGACTGAATGCAGTATAAATTTAGTGCGCTCTATTTCCAGTGTAAACTGTGCTAGATCTTATGGAATAACTTCACAATTTCATCAGTAGCACCAAAAAACAAAAAGTTAAGAAAAAAATGAAACCACTACTAATACCATGCTACAATTCCAAAAAAAAAAAAAAAAAAGTTCCCATAAAGTAACAGAGGACATGATGAATGTCGAAGACTGAGAGGGGAAACTTGAGAGTGATGTTATTTATTGACCTGTTGCCACAGCTCCCAAATGCAACGCTGTTGCTAAGGAACAGCCCTTCGCAGCAACAAAAGGTTTCCTTTATCCTCCATGAACTGAGGCTGAAAGAGCAGCTACCTCTCACAGGGTAGAGCAAACTTTAAGAGCATCCCACATTAGAGCAGAGTCGCAAATGCTTGTTTCTAGTGTAGATTTAACCACGTTGTTGAACGATTTAAGAGGACATATACAAACCTGTGGATGTGAGCATTCAGGATGACACCTACAGTATTAATTACATTTCATTCATAGGAATTTAACATTTGTTAGTCAGACTAGGCAGATTCACAAAATAACCAAGGCAAATGAATTCTTATTAAGTGTATGCATCACTTTTATGCAAAAGTACTGTATAATGTGTAGAATGAAACAAGACTCTCCTACTCTAATACACTTTAAATTACTAGTATGCTCTTGTTCCACTACTGGTCTAAGAAAGTGTGTATGTGTGTGTGTGTGTGTGTGTGTGTGTGTGTGGTGGGGGGGGAGATCACATAAACCGGTTTGTCTCCATGTGTTTTGCCTTGCAGCCCTTCACCATGCAGCTGCACAAAATAACTTCAACACAAACGGTTAACTCCTAAGTGCACTTGATCATGCAGGTCCCTTTCTAAAAGTCCATGCTTCATATAATATAATATAATGTAATATAATGTAATATAATGTCCTAGCCATGATTTATAATGTCTACATATGAAATATTTTCTACACTTGTAAAAAAAAAAAAAAAAAAAATTTACATGTTATTTCTTCCAGTGGCTTGAGGCTGCATTTGTGATTGCCAGCTCTGTACAGGACGCAGTCCAGAAATACAGACTGTAACACTGTTCTGCTGAACTCCACGAGTGTAAAAGTGTCTTAACTGAATTTGCTTGGGTTCAATGCTTGTGGTAATTATTTAATTCGTGTAACTCCAGATGAAATGCATCCTTAATATGACTTCAACGACTTGAACTTACAGAGAACTTACCTAAAGTTGTTATGAAATAACATAAAATAACATAAGTAACATAAGTGTTTTATGGTTCAACTTGCTTATGTTGATCACTTCATGCTAAAAGAT
>JAOVVB010000046.1:9600718-9621012 GCA_028570985.1 Heterobranchus longifilis
AGAGAGATATTAAATGTTTACATTTATATTTAGTAATTTGCCCATCTGCTAGCTGAGTGACCTCTACCAATCAGAGAGTATGAGTACACGTGCTTCCACAGAGTAACCCTGTATGATTTTGAGCTGCCAGTCATGCCAGGCACCCAAAAATGTACAGATAAAATGCTTCCTTGAAGGATATGCTAACCTTCCTGTTTTATATACTTCAGCTCACTAGAGAGCAAGAAACTTCCTGTTTTAATGAAATTATGAGCTTTTTTTTTTTTTTAGTTTGTGTGACTTCCCAAAATCCCAACTCAGACAAAATATGTAATCTAATATGTGATCTGACAAGTCGTAGTGCTGGATTAGTCTTTAGTGGAAATGAAGCAAGTTGTCAACACTAAATCATAAAATTAAAATCATTCTGTCACCTTAAATTGTTATCTCATTAATAAAGCCCTTCAGTTGTTGTTCAATCCTTTGTTCTGTTGCATCCTCCTCTATTCAACTCTTTCTGTCATATTGTTCTCTGTTCTGTCCTATTTGATTTTTTCCACTTCTACTCTGTTTGGTTCTTCATTCAAATTTATTTCTTTCCACACTATCCTTCTCTATTTTATTCTGTCTGATTTAATTTCTTTCCACACTATTCTACTCATCTACTCTGTTCTCTTGCATGCTATTTTACTCTCTTCTGTTCTATTCTATATTATTCCACACTATTCCAATCTGTTCTACTCAACTTTCTTTTGTTATATTGTATTCTATATATACATATATACATTTTTTTATATTGTTCTGTATTCTTGTCCAGTCGACTCTGTTCTGTCCTATTCTATTTCATTCCACCTTGTTATATTCAGCTCTTTTTCATTTCATATTCTATTCTACTCTTCTCTGTTCTAATCTTATATATTCTGTTTTTCTGGCCTCTATGTTATATAATTGACTCTATCCTTCTCCATTCTGTTCTATTTCATTGTGCCCCTCTTATTTTATTGCAATCTACTCTATTCACATTGACTCTGTCTTATTTTGTCATTCATTCACCATACTGCTTATCCTGTACACTGTAAAAAAAAAAAAAAAAAAAACAACAAAAAAAAAGGCCGCCTCAATGTAAAAAAGTTTAGTTAAACAAGTTGCACCGCTTTTTTAAGTTTACTCAACTTTTAGAGAAATTTGCTGGCCAAACAAAATATTTCACTTTGCTGTTTAGTTGACACAATTTGTACCCAGTTTAAAATCTTAAGTTGACTCAACTTGTAATTCAAATTTTTAAAACAGCTGAAGTAGTATTGGTTGTGGGCTCAATTGATTATATTTGTCTAGGGTTGACTTACAGTACCCCAACTTCTCATCTACTCAAAAAGGTAAGTTGTCTCCCATTGTAGCCCATTGATGTAGTTGGTTCAAGTGATTGTTTTTCCTATAAAAACAAAAAAGCCTAACAATACCCCAACAATTAAAACACACAAACATTACTTTATTCTTCCAAAACTAGTCAAAGTTAAAAAAGTGATCTGCATAAACAGAAGAAAAACAGAAGTTCTATTTTGTTTAAAGGTCAATAAAATACCTGGATAACACTAGATGCTTATCAGTAGCTTACTAATTATTTTATATTACAATATCATAACCATTTTTTTTAAATTAGCAATGATGAACAGTTTTCTTAGCATGTGAATCAGAGGGGAGCATGTCTCTTCAAGTCCAATAGAAATCGTTTGGATTGCTTCATAGGTGTACGTCCAGTCCTTTTGGAATTCAGTGTACAGAGCACAGACCTGTATAAACATCACTCCTAAAATTGCTGCATAGTCAACCAGGCCCTCAAGGACACAGTCCCCTCCAACACCTTGTTCGTGCTCCTCCAGCAGCTCCAAAAGGCCAACCGTCACCCCTCTGATCAAATCCTCAAAAAAAGAGCTCTGGTTAAAGAGAACAAGAACAGTCTTTTAAAGACAAATATGATGAATTTTACAAAATATTTAGTTATGCTAAAAATTAAATATACTAATATAGCTAGAATGTTTCTGAAATTCTACTGATGTGTTAAAGCTATGTATTGTTACATATTTAAAAGGGTTTAATAATTTCAAGGGTTTTACTTTGTCATTCTCAGGAGTAACTACATGTTTGGAGTGATGTTTTAAATTGACTGGTTATTTACTCAGTTTGTTTTTCATAAAAATAAGTTGACCAATATAACATTCGTGGATGAGCATTAGCGACAGTTTTTATTGTCCCTTAACTTACAGAGTACTGAAGCACCACTACCCCATAACTGTTAAATGCTTCTGGGGTTTTCCCGAACTTTTGTTTGCTCGCACGGCCATGTTGGCTGGAATGGAGCAGGACGCTGTTGCTAGGCAAAAGTCAGGGCAAAGTGAGGGGAAAAGATAGATACGATTATGAACGTTTAGCTGGCTAACTCCTGTACAGTGTGGTAACATTGCCTAACCTAACATTTCAAAGCCTAACCTTAGCTAAGCTCACCTCAGTAATGTCAGTGTGCCTCAGTATAACAAGGATAAGAGTAAAAACGCCTACCTCACGTATATAACGCTAACTGAAACATATTTTATTAAAACAAATAAATAAATAAATACTTACCCAGAATAAAGAGTCCACAAAACGGCCATCTTAACTTCCCTAGTGCTGTTTGATAGTGTCAGTCCGGTGGCTGGGTTTTGGGCATTGGCTGGGAATCGAACCCCGCCCTTCCACATGGCAGGCGAGAAACCGAGAAACCTACCACTGAGCCACCAATGCCTACAAATTTTCAAGAATACAATGTTACCTGTTGTCTCAACAAATACCACTGTAAGACGTTGGCCAAAAATACAATATTAATTTATTCAACATTTATCTAGTTGGATTTTTTTTACAATATACAAGGTCGCAGGAGGCCTGGAGGCCCAGGGGACTCGGGCACTTCGTGGGGTACATCCTAGTCATGGTGCCCTGTTCATCACAGGGCACTTACAAGCATTTGCTCACACACACACTATGGGAAATTTGGAAATGCCAGTTAGCCTAATCTGCAAGTCTTTTTTAGAGTTTTTTTTATTTTTAATTCTGATACAGTCTACTCTGCTGTTATCTATTTTACTCTGGTCTATTCAGCTGTATTTCAGTAGGTTTTGTGTTCCTCTATTCTATTCTATTCTATTCTATTCTATTCTATTCTATTCTATTCTATTCTATTCTATTCTATTCTATTCTATTCTATTTAGATGAAGTGCAGTGTGTCCAAGACAGGTATAACAGAGGATCTACATAAGAGCTCTGTACACATAATTACACACTACTGTAAAAGACAGTGTGCAAAGTTACAAGGAGAATGACAGTACAATCCAATAAACACATGGGCAAGCATGAGTAACTGCACAGTACCCACTAATTAAACAAAACAGCCGTAGAATACAGGTGGCAGATGGCAAAGGATTTTACACCCTTAAGATAAAAACAAGACAAAGAAATATATGTTTTCTGCAGTAAATCTAGAAGCTGAATTAATAACTGCATTATGTCAATATGATTGTAATAGAGCTATGTTATAGGCAATCTTAATGATGTAAAGTGAATCTGGCAACAAGCAACAAAACATTTACTGTGTTCTGTAGGAATTCTTTCATGATCAAGCATAAACATTGTATATATCGGTGGAAAATAACAACATAATTCATAATTATACTAGAATTTACTTTCTGGTAAGTAATGCAAATATCCTCTAATAACTTGCATATAACTTGTATATAACAGTGTATGCCCACCCTTTCCATTTATAACAGTCACTTTATAATGTCTTTTGTCTCCTCTAATGACATTTGGATCATCTCAGTTGCAATATTTGCCTCCCAGCTTTAGTGCAAAATAATAACACCACAAACATTAGTCTCGGTGACAAACATAACCCTTCTGAAAGCCTGGTTTTCTACTTGGAAGAAATAATTCATCACACTGCTTGTTATGAAAAGGAAGCTCTCTGATATGATCAGTTTGACATTCTTGTTTATATGAAGGATTTGTAATGATTGCTGACATTATAAGAAGTTGCAGGCATTAGGTCAGCTTGGATATTACTCTTCCTTCCCCCTGTTTTCACTATCTTTTAACCACATCCAACACAGGAAGGATTACTAAGCTGCAATTTGCTTATCTAAGTAATAACTTATCTCACAGTATAGTGGTGATACCTGATAAATAGAAAGCAATGTCCTGCAGTTCACCATAGTAAGAAATAACTAGGGAGGTATCTGTAACCTATTGGATATCAGCGGGGCACAAGCTCATAAAGAAATGTGCTCTGCAATGTGATTGATTAATAAGACATTCCCTCCATTCTCCTTCTCTCCCAAGCATGTGGAGTATAAAAAAAAGAAAAGCAACTGTATGGTGTCAACATGATTACTTCTCCTTTCTTTTATGTGAAGCTAATTTACAGGTCACCTTAATAGATGTTAAGTGAGTCTGGCACAGTGCCCTTTACTCCTCGCCTCTGAGAAATAGGCTCTGTGACCCACAGATGTAATTATATCAGGAGAAATTACATCTGCCTTGCTGGTTTATTAGAAATGTACAAGGAGATGGACTGTTTTCAGCACAGCAGAGACCCTGACATAATAGTAAGGCATCAGCACATCAAACACAACAGAATTACTAGTCATTTTAAGCAGCACTTATAACTGCATGCACCAATCAGCCATAACATATTGTTTAGGTTCCACATCCTAAATAACTCTGAAGCATCAAGTCATGGACTCCACAAGACTTCTGAAGGTGCTCTGTGGTATCTGAAACCAAGCTGTTAGCAGCAGATCCTTTAAGTCCTTTAAGTTGCAAGGTGGGGCATTCAAGGATCAGACTTAGCCAAGCACATCCCACAGATGCTCATGAAATTGAGATCTGGGGAATTGGGAGGCCAAGTCAACACCTTGAATTCATTGGCATGGTCCTCAATCCATTCCTAAATCATTTTGCAGTACAGCAGGGCATATTATCCTGCTGAAAAAAACACTGACATTAAGGAATACTTGGTCTGCAATAGCTTTTATTAGGTTTTACATGTCCAAGTAATCTCCACATGAATGTCAGGACCCAGGGTTTTTCAGCAGAACATTGCCCAGAGCATCACATTGTCTTTGATGTCTTGCCTTCTTCCCAGAATGCAACCTGGAGCCATTAATTGCCCAGGTAAGTGGTACATATGCACCCATTCACATGATGTAAAAGAAAATGTGATCCATCAAAACAGGTCACTTCTTCCACACTGGAACACTCAGTTATGTCCAAGCTTCAACCAACTAGCTGATGGTTTGAGGTTCTCCTGAATAATTCTTCTTTAATATTTCCATTCACTTCCAGTTCCACTGGCAGTAAAACATCCCCAAAGCATGATTACCACCACCATGCACAACAGCTTGTACAGTGTTCTTGTAGTTGAATGTCTCACTTTTACTCGTCCAAAAGTGAGACCTCTGGTCAAAAGTATTCTACACTTTATTGGATGGCAGTCTTTTAGTCCATGGAAAGCTTTGAACTTTAGACAGTGACACTGGTGTTCCACCAGCTTCAAGTTCATGGCAGGCCTGTGCCTTGGTGGTTCCTGGGTTGTTTCTCTCCAACCAAACCGATTTTCTCTCAGCCGAGGGTGAGAATTTGGGACTTCTTTCAGGGCTTGGCAAAGTGGCTACCCCTCCAGGTAGATTGTTTGAACTGATCTTGTTTGAACAATCATGCAATTGTTTAAAAATAGCTCCAAAAGACATTCCTGACTTGTGTAAATCTTCCATCTTCTTTCTCAGATCTGCACTTACAAGAAGTGTTTGGTTTGACAGCATGAGGTGAGAGAATATCACCTTCCTGTGGGTAATTATATTTAATTGCTAGTTTGCTAAAAAACAAAAAGCATGATGAGCTCTTAGAACAAACTGTTATATACCGCACATGTTGACAATCATCAAGTTGTGAAGAAACAGCTGAGCTTTCCTGTATTTTATAGCTGCACCAACCATTCTTCATGCAGAATGTGACTCTCTAAGGGTCTCTCTAAAATATAAGAGAGCAAGAGGGCCATGGTCTCTTGTTCAAATAAGCTTTTTCTCTTTTGGAAAACAAACAGGCAGTTTTTTGGTATCCCTCCAGGTCTGCTACAAGCAGGGAATGTCTGATATGGTTTCAGCTGGATTTCATATAGTAAAGCAAAACATCACTCTACTGGGGATTCAGTTATCTTCTCAACAGTATCATTTTCAGCAGCCTGTGCTTCCTTACTGAAACCCAAACAGAAAGCGAAACTAATGCCTTTTGATATTGTATTTCAGGTGAAAAAGAGAATCTGAGTAGTAGAGAAGAAAAAGATCTAAAAAATTGTAACAGAAGGCTTGAAAGACATGGGAGAGGGTGAGAAAGACAGAAGGAGAGAGACAGGAGGCTGAGAGACAGCGTGGCAGTGTGAGGTAGATTGTGAGGAAGCAGAGTGTTAAGAATGAGAATGTGCAAGTTCACTGAGGAAAATAGAAAAAGAAAGAGAGGACGTTCGTCTAATTGCTTGAGCTTTGGGTTCGCAGGCCATAAGAAGCTGCGCAGTAACATTACAATTGATTTCTTTTCTAGTGTGCAGCATACAAGGATCACCTGCGCTGTCTGAGATGGGTCACGTGGAATCCACACAAGCTGGGTCCATGGGGTCAGTACTGTGTGTGTGTGTGTGTGTGTGTGTGTATGTATGTGTGTGTGTGTGTGAGAGAGAGAGAGAGAGGCTCACCAATGAATAAAAAAACATCATTCTACTCATTCTACACACAGATATTCTCTGTAAAAAATTGCATAAAAACACATCTCCAACAAATAGTGCTGCATTTCGCACCGAAAATAGAAATCTAGCAATGACATCATCGTTCTTTCAGGGATACACCTACATGTCTCACCCCTCCTCTCCGTCTCTTTTCAATTCTACATACTTTTTGCAGGGATAACAAGGATCTGGAAAGGTTTTCCCTCACAAGGGTACAATCTCATTAAGCATTCCACAGCAGAGGAAAATGTCTTCATCAGTTTCTGTCAGATGTGAGCTTTGCTGCACAGCAGAGGCGTGATATCGACAACGGAGATGATTTCAGGCAAACTCAGCTGCCTCTGCAAACTGCCATGGGCCACTTTCTAAAAATATCTGCCCTAAATGCACAAAACTAACATGGAGAAAGAATTTGAACTTGTTTTGCATGCTCACTGATAAGAAAGATTCACTGCTAGAATTCCTGTTTAGGGAGCTTTTCCAAGGAGTATGACAGAGTCAAATTACTGTACAGTTGTCTCTGAATACATGAAGCCACAGAATGGGTACTTGTAGGGGTCTAGCACAGCACAATCTACTTGTGACTGCAAAAATAACACAAAGTTCTTCTCGTTGATTGAGAAGAATTGATGGATGGATTGATGATGGGAAATGGTGTAAATCATATTCTATTGCCTTCTCACCAAGTGTATCTGTAGGGGATTTTGAAGTGGTTTGTCAACAAAACACCCACTATGGGTATTATTTGGAAGCATGATGCAGGTTTAAGTGGAACATGATTTGGTCTTCTGCCATTGTAGCCCATTAACTTTAAGGTTTTATTTGGGCAGATGCTTTTCTGTTCACCATAGATAGTGATTAGTTACTCAGGTGGTGGTGGAATGGGGAAAACGGTGATCTCTGGGACTTTGATCATGGCATAGTTGTTGTAAATTATAAACATTTACAGGACTTAGAAGACAGTTATACATACACTGGGGATACATGAAAGCGTTCAAATCAAACCCGCGAGTTTCTTGTAAATTACAGTTGTTAAACCAATTGACATTTACAGGAGACTTCGAGCACAGTATGGCGATGAGACTCTTAGCTGCAGTAAAACATTTCAGTGGTGAAAACTTCTGTTCCTTGAACATCTACAGATACCTTGTCATCAACATGAGGAACAGACACAGGAGTTACAGGAACTCAGCGGGAATTTATTGCTACATCCCCCATAAAGACCTGACCTCACTCCATGCTATTTCCACATGTTTGGGTTCATGTACGGCCGCTGCCATATTTGGGCAGTTGTTGCTCATTGAGTTAAGTCTCTGGGCCAAGATGCTGATAGGGCTACCAATATTAGTAGAAATGAGTAGGACAGTTAAATATGTAATGTACTATACACATAATAATTAACACATTATGGAATCTGAATTAGTAATCACAATCTGGTTAAAAGACTCAAGTCTTGGTCTACCAGAAAACACCACAGCTTTCAGTTCTGTCTTTTGGACACTGAGTACTAATGGCCAGACTTGCCCAGGGAACCAACCCTCACATGAATAATTAATGAATAAAGTTAAAACATTAGGTAAAAAAAATGATAAGAGAAGGAATTGGGAGCTGTCACTCAACCAGGCCAAACAAATCATAATAGATGTAATGATTAACTAATCGCTATTGATAGAAAAATTGGATCAAACAAAGAAATGAGAAAGACCAACACAGTGTTTGTTTAGGTACTGTATACAGTATAAACTCATGCTGAAAAAGGGAAATAGCTTTTGCTTTCTACATTTTTTTGCTTTCTACAGAGCTTTGCTTGCTACGGGGGTGTTTTTCTTCATGGGAGCTTTCTACGCGGGATCTTTGGCTTTCTTCATGGGCTTTCCTTTGCTCTTTTGGGGCTTCTGTCTGCTGGACTGGACGATTCAGATTTGTCTGTCTACGTCTGTCTTCAATAAACTTGTTAAGTTTGCTCAGTGATTTTTTTTTATTGGAAAATGGTTGAAGTCTTCGAAATTTGCCACGACAGGCTTTTAATCCTTTCTGTCTACTGAATAGTAGTGTATATGTGACAAATAAATGCTTAAAATAGCTCAACGTTAAGCATACTTGCCAACCTTGAGACATAGAACATAGGGAGGATTTCAAAAACAAACATGGAGGGGTAAGATGGTCATTGTATTTCAATCTCCAGTAGACAAGTAAAGCTACTGCATAATAGCCCATAAATAACAACAAACAACAAATAAAGAAATAGGAATAAACAGTGCATGCAGCAATGCGCATTATTAATAGGACATGACTGTAGATTTTAACCGACATCTCAGCTTGGCAAGTTCCTTATTGTATGAGTGTGCACCCAGGGGCAGATAAGAGAGTGGAGTTGCATGAGAAGTGCAGAGGCAATCCTTCTTGTCTCACGGCAGCCCTGCATTTGTTCGCACATGCATGGGAGACGAGGACGTTGTGACAGTTCTGACAAGTCTGCTCCACGGGCGCACACATTCATACACGCACGTTTTCACACGTATGCACAGTACCAGGAACATGCTGTGTTAATTAAAGGGAGGAATGGTGTAAATTTTTTTCATTAATCAGGAGAAATGTGGGAAAATTTTGACAGGAGGAAATAGGGAGAGGGTAGTGAAAAACTGGACTTAACTGGGGAAATCGGGAGCATTTTCAGGTATGATGTCAAAAGAGTTCCTGAGAGGCTAGTGTTTCAGACATGAAGCAGGACAAGATGGTATCCAAGCACTAGGGAAACACTAGTGGAGCCGGGGATTATATAATGAGAAACAAAGCTAGTAACTGTTTTCTTATTCTGCACAATCAAAAGTCCCAGTTTAAGTAGAACACCCCTTATACTGTATATACACATATACATTAGTCATAATCCTTAAATAGCTTTTCAAAGCTGTAGGAGGTGAAACCAGGTGTAGGAGTACCAAAAACTACAACTTTATATAGAGATGGTTCTGAGTTCTTTTTATGCTGTTCATTAAATATTCACAATTAACACGTTTTCATCCCTTATTACAATCCTCTAATGATGTTCGAGAAGGGTGTGGAAATGCAAAAATGCACCACTGACCTGAAAATGAAGTGCATTTGGGCTACAAAACTCAGTAATAAAAATACATGATTCATGTTGTGATGCAGGAGCAATTCTCTTCTCTGGCAGTCTAATAAACACCTGAATGGAATGGAGTGTGTGCTTATGATTCATGCATGCTCACTTCACTTTGCCTCGGGTAACAATACGGCCTGCTTCACCTTGTGTTAATGTGAGAAGGCTGATTGTAAGCTTCTGCTTGTAGAGCTGACATTAAAGTCATTATTACCCTCACTGACAGGACTCCTAATCAGACCAAGCATCCCTGACGTATCACATGCTATGATAAAGTGATGCATATTATCAGAAACAGATATCCTAGGCAACTTTAGACACATGAACGAGCTGACAAGAAAGATGCATCTACCAAGAGAAACGTGATGAGGTTCCTGCGCTAAGGAACAGCACAGAAAGCAGGGATTTCATGTTGAACACGACAAGAGATTTGTAACAGCTGTTTGTAAACTGAGCTTCTTTCTGGAAACCCGATCGGATTGGAAACAAGCTAAATTTCCATGGCAACGTGTTCTCACTGCCTCGTGTCTCTTATCTGGCTGAAGTCCATGCCTGCCTTCTGAGCTCAAGTCTTGTCCTTGTGTGCTCTAAACAGTCAATTTTTGAGACATCCCTTGCAAGTTTACACCGGAGAAACATTTGGTGTGAGAGCCAGTACACGTTGCTGTTCTCTCTTTAGACAACAACTTGATTTCAGTTAGCGAAAAAACGCTTGTATACACATGTTTAGCAGTTCTCACTCTTACTCTTTCTATCATTTTCCATATCGCTTATCCTGTACAGGGTCGCACGAGGTCTGGAGTCACGATACACACACTCAATCACACACTATGAGCAATTTGGAAATCAGCCTAATCTGCATGTCTTTAGACGGTTGGAGGAAACCGGAGTACCCGGAAGAAACATCCCAAGCATCAAGGAGATCATGCAAACTCCACACACACAGAACCAAAGGCAGGACTGGAACCCTCGATCTTGGAGGTACCCGGTCACAGTGCCGCCCTGTTTAGTGGTTACGTATTTGAATTTGAAATAGGGGTCAACACACAATGCTTCAGCCTTTCCCAATATACCAGTGTGATTTCAGTAAATGATCACAGTGAAAACATGATAATACAGAACTGTTACACAACATCATCGTTACCATTTCAATGGTTTTGATCATTATAATCTGGTGCTCCATTTAAAATGATCAGACTACGAATGAAAAAGCATGTTCTCAGTCCATTTAAGTTCAGCCTTTATTCGTCATATATACAGTACATTACTGCACAGTGAAATTCTTTATTCTTCGCATATCCCAGCTTTTGTTAGTAGGCCAGAGTCGGACATTATACAGCGCCCCTGAAGCAGAAAGGGTTGGACCTTGCTCAAGAGCCAAACAGCGGCAACCCTGGTGAAGTTGGAGCTCAAACCGCTGACCATCCGATCAGTAACTCAGAGCCTTAATACACTGAGCCACCACCACCCCAGGTGAAGAGCACTCAGAATAATATTTTATTGGCAGCTGTACAGTAGGACTAGCCTTCTAAGCCAGAGCTGAATTGTAAATAGATTTCTAGTAATTTCATAAAAATGGAGAGATACGGGCGGCATGGTGGTGTAGTGGTTAGCACTGTCGCCTTGCACCTCCAAGGTCCGGGTTCGATTCCCGGCCAGGCTCGATTCCCGTCTCTGTGTGTATGGAGTTTGCATGTTCCTCCCCGTGCTTGGTGGGTTTCCTCCGGGTACTCCGGTGTCCTTCCACAGTCCAAAAACATGTAGATTAGGCTAATTGGCATTCCCAAATTGCCCATAGTGTGTGAATGAGTGTGTGTGTGCCCTGCGATGGATTGGCACCCTGTCCAGTGTGTTACCTGGACTTGTGCCCTAAGCCTCCTGGGATAAACTCCAGATCTCTGCGACCCTGAATACAGGATAAAGCGGAATAGAAGATGAGTGAGTGGAGAGATATGGAATTAATATTGAGGCCAAAATAACCACAAAATTACAAGATCGACAAGTAATTTAATCAATGGATTCAAAAGCAATATTTAATTAAGTTTTTATTCTAGGCAATTATTTGAGTAGATATGGCTACAGTAGATATAGCTAAATTTTTTCTCGAGTGCCAAAAATGCATATATCATTATTAATAATTTATTCATATTTATTTATTTTATAAATAAATATGTAGATAAGTTAACTAAGAAAAAATATTAAATGGAGTTGTGTCTGATTTTTGTCACAATCACCCTGACCCACATAGTTTAATGAGATTTAATAATAATTGTGAGCATCAAGATGGACATGAAATGATGCAAAATCAGAAAAATTCACTAATCTGGTCCATTATTTGATATTTGAGAGATTAAACAATGGCATGCTAGCTCTTAATAATAAAAATACCAATTTCTATTCATTATAAAAAAAATAATAATCTATGCCTAAATCATTGCATACAAATTTATTCCATGTGGCTATATTTTACAACCAGAGCATCTGCTGAATATCTGACAATTAATAAATGTTAAACCAGAATTATTAGACTTACACATTCCTTTTCCAACTGTCTGTTTAAAAAGGACATTTGAAGAATATTTGCTTTGGTAGACTGAACATTGCCACAGTATAAACCTTGCCTAAGCATTTAAATTGTGAACGGAGGTAATATGTGGAGCTAATATTTGCTACCTCTGACATTTTTGCAGAACTGAGGCCTTCCTGAACAGTTTGTATTTCAACCACATTTAACATTCGAACAGTTTAAAAATCTGAAAAGAAAGGGGGAAAATTAATTTTAATATTTCAAGATCAGCACCAGAGCATCACAGCCATTTGAACACTGGTTTCCGATTACTAAACCAATTAGGATTATGTGCAACTTGATTACATTAGGATAAATTAGATAAATGAATGACTAATTATCATAGGTTTAAACATTGTTAGACATACTGTTAGCTCTTTGACCAAAATGATTATGGCAGAACAAAAAAAACTTTATGTAAATAATTTCTGTGAGATATACAATACTGTGCAAAAATCTTAGGCACCATATTATATGCTGTACCAATTTTGTTATATATGTTTATCATGTCTGCATAATTATGTAAAAATTCATTCAGTATTTCCATATATAACTTAAAAATTAATAAATAAATAATAAAAATAGAAAGGAGCGAGTGTGACAAAGTTACCACAGGAACTCATATTCTCCAGCAAGCTCAGTAAAACCTAACAACTGTTTTCTTATAAAACTGCACAAATCTGTGTCTAAACTCCTGCAATGCAATGAATTTTCACTCCAAATATTGACTGTTTATTTTATTACTCTTTATTGCTCTTTATAGAAGGTTCTATCATGGGTGTGGAAATATGGTCATATACAGAAGTTCCTGGATGGATGGATGGATGGATGGATAGAAACTTTTATTTTCTTGAATGGTGCCAATATTTCTGGAATAGAACTTAATTCCAAATCTGTGACACCTTTAGGTTACCACCTAAGCTAAACTTTTCCCCAAATTATTATATTTCTGCAACAGTATTGCTTTGGGCTGTAAATATGATGTCTCTGTGAGAGGAGTTTAATAAATCTACACCATCAAAGAATAAATTCTTCTTCTTTCTTTATAATCATTAAAATTCATGGATCTCGTCACTTTGAAACACTGGCTTAGCTTTCGAGAACACCCTTTAAATCTTGTAGAGCTTGTCAAATACATCTTACATGAGAGTCGATACAAGCCTGCACATGGCTTCACTCAATGGCTTGACATTTATCTAAAAAAAAAAAAAATGGTGCCAGTTAGAGAAACTGTAAAATAAGCAGCATAAAGTGGACTTCAGTGTCCTGCTTACACCAGCAAATTATGACTGCACTTAAAGCTCAGAGGTTTTAATGTAACATAAGTTTTAAAACATTTCAATGTTGACTTAAAACTGGCTCATTATCTTGTAAGCTCTAGCTCCTCTGGCCAAACCTGAACCTCCTAGCAGGGCCAGCTGGGTTTTGGCCTGGAATATCCTGGTATTAAGCAGCGTTAATGATCTCATCAGTCTTTACAAGAATGCCTGAAACATTAGTGACAAAACAGCCCAAGACCATCATTGATCTTGCACCAGTTGTAAACAATTCATTTGTTATGGACGACTACAAGAACAAACTAAACCACACTGATGTCTTCTCTGCTTCTCTTACGATCCCGGTTCTGTGATGGAGGTAAGCAATAACTACTGGTAATATAACAACTTTTAGATGGCACGGTGGCTTAGTGGTTAGCACTGTCACCTTGCACCTCCAGGGTCCGAGTTTGATTCCCACCTCGGATGCTCTGTGCATGGAGTTTGCATGTTCTCCCGATGGGAACAAGGGTCTCAGAGGGCACAGTCCCAAGATGAACTACAGATGTTCCTAGATGGATGGATAACAACTTTTGAGCATTCTCTTGAGGGGTGCCAATATTTCTGAAATAGAATCCCCCCCATTTGTCATATCTGGTAAGTTTTGGTTAGTGCCAAAGCTAAAACTTTTTCCTTAATTATTGTATTTCTGCAGCAGTACTGCTTTGAGCTGTAACTATGGTGTCTCTGTGAGAGGAGTTTAATAAATCTACACTATCAAAGAGACTTTAATTTTCTGCAGCTCGCTCCTTTTCTCTTACAGGCTCCCATTTTTCCAGTTGACACCAGGCACAAAACAAATAGCTGCAGGGCACCTGAATGTGAAATATAACAAGTGAACAGTTTGAGAGCGGTGAGAAATAAGTCTGGGACACACGTCATAATGGCATCTTTGAAATGCTACTCACACCACGGAAGATCTGCTTCATGAAAGCTAAAGCAGATAGCACAGATGCTTTGTTAGTCACAATAGATAAAAAAAAGTTATTATATTTGTTAAAAGTTATTAAAGTAATGAATGTTACATAAGCCCAAGATGATTTGTTTATGAAACCGAGTGCACTCGCAGGTTGGAATTCACCAACTTTAAGTGTTTTGCTGCTCGCAACATGTCCTGGTTCCTAATTAGGAGGTGTTGTTTCAAATAGCACCTCATCCAGGGATGTTATATTTAGTATCAGGTTTTCAGTTCGGCAAATCTAGGAACATTGCGGTTTGAGACACCGCCAGGCTTTGCCTGCTGAAGAGAGCAGTGCAGGCTGGTTCTCCTGTTGCTTGCAGTAGGGCCCAGTGGATTTTGTCTGCATCATGGGAGTTTAAGAGGTGGACCTGCGGCAGTGGTGTGATTAATACAGGTGTCACCTGGAGAGCCAGCCTGGGAGCACAGGCACGTCCCTTAACGGGATCTGATCTAAATAATTACACAACATAATATACTCTTGCTATTGCCTGCGGCTCACGTTAATGCTGGTATTAACCCTATTTCTGACAGGACTGGATATATGACACTTCCAGGTGTTAACCTTATGGACCCTTTACCCTTACCATACAGTGGGTACGGAAAGTATTCTCTTTGTTATATTGCACCCTTTGCTAAAATCATTTAAGTTCATTTTTTTCCTCATTAATGTACACACAGCACCACATATTGACAGGAAAACACAGAATTGTTGACATTTTTGCAGATTTATTAAAAAAGAAAAACTTAAATATCACATGGTTTGATAAGTATTCAGACCCTTTGCTCAGTATTTAGTAGAAGCACTCTTTTGATCTAATACAGCCATGAGTCTTTTTGGGAAAGATGCAACAAGTTTTTCACACCTGGATTTGGGGATCCACTGCCATTCCTCCTTGCAGATCCTCTCCAGTTCTGTCAGGTTGGATGGTAAACGTTGGTGGACAGAAAATTTTTTGGTCTCTCCAGAGATGCTCCAGGGTGTACCCCGCCTTGTGCCCTAAGCATCCTGGGATAGGCTCCAGGCCCCCTGTAACCCTGAATACAGGATAAAGCGGTATAGACGATGAGTGAGTGAGTTTAATGATGTACATTTCTATAAACAGGGTGCTATACAGTCTTTTACAAGCAATTGCCCCCTTGCTGAAAACTATATAATCAATGATTTTACATTTCTTTTTCTTAATTAACAAACTATTCAGCATCGATAGCAAATCATTTAAGCATATGGCAGATGCCCTTTTCCAAAACGACTTACATTTTCAGCTCATTATACATCTGAGCAGTTGAGGGCCTTGCTCAAGGGCCCAACAGGGACAATTTGTCATAGGATTTGAACCTGGGACCTTCTAAACCATAGTCCAAAGCCTTAACCACTGAATCATCTATTCATACAAATCATCCATCAAACGAGTCTCTATGAATGAGCTGTTTGTATAGAAACAATAAAATGTTAGAACAAGCTCATTAATATATACCTGTACTTGATTTACAGCCAACATTACTGTCCGAACTGCCGTTATAAAAATAAATCAATACCTTCTGACCAATCAGCTGCCAGTCATACTTTTTGCACACTACTCAAGTGAAGTGCACATAAAAGACTATCATGTTTCATATGGTCTATAGAGGCATACTAACACCCTGTCCTCTCCATGGAATACTTCCTGCCTTTATGAAGCACAGTAATGATGCAGGAACACGTCTCTCGCTGCGTCGTTAGACACCTGCTGCCTAGCTCTCTTCTAGAGTTTACACTAAGTGTGTTAAATTCTTGCTAACTGCCTGGATGAGTCTGATACCATTTAGCTCGAACAGATTAGAGGAATGACAACATTGGTCTGAGTCTACATGAAGTAGACTTGTCATCCTGCCAGAAAGAAGAGAGTTGATGACTGTCATCCACCTCGGCATAAGGTTTTGTCCAGACCTAAGGGATCTTGATGATGACGACGATTCCCAAGCTGACCATGGCAAGTGGTCCAGCATAAAATTAGACCTGTGATCCTATAGCTTTATTATATGCTTCCTTTATTAATTATTGCGATATAAAATAACCAAACACTTTTAGGTACCCTATGATGTAGCAAAACGTTTCTACACCATCCCCGATTAGGGCTGTTGTAACAATCTGTATACATATCCGAGACCTAGGTCTTGTATAAAGTCTTATAATCTTATCTTTATGAAATAATATTGAATCTACGTGTCACAGTGGAGAGTCGATATTTCCTCAGATGAAACTATATCACCATAAACGTCTTTCTTAATGCCCCAGGGTACAGCACTCTAACCCCTTTCCTTATTTCCACCCCACAGAGGATGACGGATGCTTTGTTTGCTTTTTCCTCTCATGTAATTTCCACCAATTGATCCACACCGCTCTCCGTGGTATTTGCCTGCCTCTGGTCATGGTATTGACCCACACTGTGTTCCACTGCTCCCAGACAAGCCGGTATTCGAACCTCCAAAATCAACTCTCTCATTCTCATAGAGGTGGAAGACTGAACATCGTCCAATTTCCCACACGCTCTACAGTCCCTTGATTTGAAGTTATAGCGCAAAGAACTTTAAATTAACTCCAACCTTCAGCCCACCACCCAAGGGCAAGGTGTTAGTTTGGCTTATATAAAAGTAACAAAGTGGTGTTTTGTTTTGTTTTTTCTTGGAAAACTTCTCTCTGTACAAAGTTCTTCTTATACTCTCTTACACACGTTTGTTTCAATAAAGTGCTCTTTTTCCCCACCCAAAAAAACTCCATACAACTGACTGGAATTAAAAGTGACAGGACAATATGTATTTTTCCTCCTGTTTTTATACAGCAGTATAACACGGTCATATTTCTCAAAAAAAAAATCTATCGAACCTTGAACCATCACATCCGCAAAACAAGTGGGTTCCCAACTCTCAACTCAAGAAAAGAAGAAAATATTTTTGCCAATCATTTTTATGTCCAACCTAACCATAAAAAAATGCATAATATAATTTTGCATATCCAAAGTGGCTCTGAGCAAACGTAACACAATAAGGCAAACCGTTAAAACCCCAGAGTATAGGCTCAGTGCTCAGAAATACGTGCAGCATGCATTCAGCTTTTGATTGCTAAACACATTCATTACTCCGACTGCAATTGAACTCAATCCCAAAAGAGGCTATCCCGTCTTTCTATTGTTTCCCTTCATAAACATGCGAGGGACACACACACACACACACACACACACACACACACAATACAGAAATAATTTGGATGCAAAACACTCTCTTCTTTGCCACGTTCCAACAAATGTCATATTGGTGGCTGGGAGTTTTCCCCAACCTGTCCCAGTGTACATCTGCACCAGAGCAAAGGTTCCACTGCGTACTCCAACACACAATAATGGGACTGAGGGACTCACAACTGTGTTTGTTTTTAAAGGCCTGCCTAATGAAGAAGAAGAAAAAAAAACAATAGCAAAATGAAATATTTGTAAGAAGTGAGCACATTGTGCTGTCACTTGCAAACTTACTGACCTGCTCCACATTTTTAATTACAACTTGCCTTGTCTAGTCTTACTGTATTTTAAGCTCATGAATTAAAAGTCCTAATGAATAAGTTAAAAAAAAAAAAAAACAAAGAAAGAAAAACAACTGAAGTGCACTATAATAGCTCCTGTAATATTCTTTGGCATTCTGGTAAACAAGTCACACAGTTAATGTTAAAGCTAGAAACTAGGATTACAAATCTCATTAGGAAGAAATCCAATTAAAGCACTCTGCTTATTCGAAGTGCTATTGACCAGCACTGACAACACTTTTAAAATAATCATAATTATAAACTTGAAACTAATATTATTATACGAAAGTAAAAAATGATTGCGTGATAATAAATAACAAATGGTTCCATTTTAAATCATAATCTCTTTTGTCCTCTATGGTGCTTATCCTGTACAGGGTCACGGGAAGGCTGGAGCCTATCCCAGGGCACTCGGGGCACAAGATGGGGTATATACCCTGGGTGGGGTGCAAACCCACTGTAGTGCACAAGCACACACATTAGGAGCAATGTAAAATTGCTAATTAACCTACGCTGCATGTCTTTGGACTGTGAGGAAACCGAATTATCCAGGGAGAAGACCGACCAAGCACAGAGAAAACATGCAAACTCCACACACGATCACCTGAGACGGGACTCGAACATTCGACCCTTGAGGTGCAAGGCCACAGTGCTAACTACTACACCACTGTGTAACCTTTAAATTATAACAATAGTAATAATAAAAAAAACAAGTGGCTAGTTGGTTAGCACTGTCGCCTTGCACCATCAGGTCATTAGCTGTACCCATCACTCTAAAATAGGGTCAATCTGGACTCATTAGACCACATGACCTTTTCCCATTGCTCCAAAGCCCAATCCTTATGCCACCAAGCATATTCAAGAATTTTTTCTGATGAGTAACAAGTGGTTTTCTCATGGCCAAACAGCTGTTTAGTCCCAATGCTCCTAGGTTCACTATTAAACAGCTATGCTATTTAATGTTGATTTTTTTTATAGTGCAACTTCACCCAGTGTTTAAGTGATCTCCATTCATGATTTTTTCCCCCCCGACCACATTTCTTTCCAGGTTTTGATAATGTGTTGAAGGGTTCCTTACCCAGTTCCAATAATTTCAAATCTCCTGAGTTGTTGTCTTTGCTTGATGCAGCCCAATATTTTGACCATTCCAAAATGGCGACTTTTTGGCCTACATACATATACACATACATACACACACCAATCAGACAAAACATTACAATGTGAAACATCATGCCCAGTATTGTGTAGGTAGGTTCCCCTTGTGCCACCTGGGCAGCTCTGGCCCCTTGGAGCATGGCTCTGGACAGCCTCTGGTGGTGACACTGGGACGTTGGCAGCAGACCTTTGAGTGCTGTGGGTGGACAGCTGTGGTCTGGACTAGATTGTCTGGTAGTGAGTACTGTAGAGATGTTGGTTTAAAAATGAACAATGATTAGATTTTTATTTTTACGTGTCCAGACTGCAAAGATTTTAGAACATTTATTCACTGGGGACTCGGTCTCATTTCATTTTTTTATTTTTGTCCAACTGTTATTGTATTTTTCTTATTTTGTTAGTGACTGCAAAAAGTTTAGAACTCATAGCATAAGCATCAATGGCTTAGAAACGCCCCAAAAAACAAAACCCCAACCTGAGTGGTTTTCAGGTGCAAACAGAAACAAACACAGAACTCTTGGCACTGCCCAACTCATTGTTGATTAATTTTTACAGCCCCTAAAACTCAGAGTATTTTAGCCATTTTTTTAATGCTTTTTTTATTTATTTTTATAAATATATAGGCTAAGTGGTGGTCCCTTGACAGCGCATTACTATAAACCTGTGCTGTCCTTTGCAGTCTGCACTATTTTCACATGGGCTGTGAAAAAACACTTAAAATCCAAACTGCACAGATATGTGCCAGCAATACAGCATAATTATATATATATACTCAGCAAAAAAAGAAACGCCCCTTTTTCAAGACTGTGTATTTCAACAATAATGTTGTAAAAATCCAAAT
>JAOVVB010000046.1:9621216-9643052 GCA_028570985.1 Heterobranchus longifilis
GTTTATAGGAAAGCTTTGTTGGTGTGTGTTAAAAGGAAAGCTTCAGATGTCAAACTGTGCATTTGGGTTTGTAGATATGTCAGATAATACGAAAGTTATCATTACTTTTATAAGTGTAAATTTTACCACTGCCGGAATTCACTGGCAAAAAGTTGTGATATACTGTAAGAGGAATAAAGCACTTTGGCAGGTGCTCTTGCTTTGGAACTCTAATTATTAATTAATTGAAAACTATAATTAATTCATCTCTAATTATTTTTCTTATACCAGCAAGCCCCTGTACAAATTACTTATTTAATCTCATTTATCACTTAATGAATAAAAACCAGTAACATTTATTTATTTAATAACAATGCAGGTGTCCTGCCAAGCAAAAAATTACAGTTGTTCAGACAGCAGCGGCAATTTGTCCAATGTTTAGTTTATTATTAACCTTCCAAATTTCTACAAAACTTAACATTACATTACAGGACCTGTTAGCTATCAGATTTTGGAAGTATTTAATTGTCTAGAAATGCAAAATAAGAAATAAGTGCAAACCAAGACTTTCTTGACTATTTTCCTTTGGTCTTCCCTGCTGGCTGGAATCCACTGGAGTAGAGAGACTACAGAATGTCTGCATTAAATCAAAGGCCTTTCCCTCCGGGCGACACGCTGCTGTGATAGAGGTATTTAAGATCAGCTTCTCAGTGCTTCAGATGCAAGGTTACTGCAGGCGGCAGGAGAAGAGGGATTTAAGAACACTGCATGTGTTCGGTATGAGAGTGATGAAACTGGTAAAATGAGAGAGATCAAGGTCCACAGTGCATGTGGGAGCACAAGATTTTTGTTTATAACAACAAATAATGCAGCCAGAAGTGAGTTAATGGCCAAGTATAAAACGATGAAATGCAGAGTCTGTGCAAGCCATTTCTTTGAAGCGATGACCTCCTGCCTTATCGAAGTTTTTCAACCAACAACAATGCGTTCTGTGAGAAATCACATTCTTCATGTTGCCTTTGAGTGGCTGCAGCCTGAGGAGGAATCAGAATCTCCCTTGTACACCCAGTTCTCTCTCAGCTGCCTGTTCGATGGCCTGGTGAATCAGACGCACTTCTTCCTGGCTCAGAGTTCTCTCCATGTGACGGTACACGATGCGGTAACAGTGGCTCACCTTCTTGGTCCTGGAGGGGAAACACAAAATGGAGAGTAATTGAGTTAGAATGAGAATCTAACAGACTAAAAGGAGACAATTTAGAAATTTTAAAAACAAAAAATGTATAATAATAATAATAATAATGATGATAATAATAATAATAAATAAAAAATAATAATAATAGAAAATTTTATTAAAATTTTCAGATCTATGTAAAGTGATCTATTCAGGTGTACTCTGGTGTGCGGATTCTATACATAAAAGACACCATTATTCAAACAATGTCAGGTGACCTAAGTATATGTGGTAAAAAATTATGATCATGATGGTCATTGGTGATCATTAGTGCTTTTTCGCTGCTGTCTAGCAACTTCTGAGTAAATCCACGTCTCGAGACAAAGACTTCCACTGATGTCCTGATGTAAAATGATGTAAAATTAGAGATCCTTCCAGGGTTATGGGAACCCCTGGACACTGTCACAATACGTGCAAGCTCAACAGCATTTAGCTAATGCGAGCTTCATTGAAACTTATACCCTTTCCTTGTCTGAGTGATTATACACTGCCTGGCAAAAATAAAGTCGCCATTTCAGAAGGGTCAATTTACTGACCTGCATCAAGCAAAGAAAACAACTAATGAGATTGAAGTTACTGGAACTGGGTTAAGAGGCCTTCTATACAGTACATTATTAAAACCTGGCAGGATAGAGCTGAACTGTCAACCTTGAGGAAGAAATGTGTTCAGACACAAGCAATGTTATGTGGCAATAAAATGAAGTCAGCTGATGACCTGAATATGCTCGATGACCAGGTTATAACATCTATTGATTTTTGCCTTCCCTGATGGCACTGGGGATATTCCAGGACTCAAATTGGGAAAGAGTGGTTATGGAAGCATGAGGAATCATTTTCACGTATGAACTGGACACCACAGTGTGTGCTGTAATCAAAGCTAAAGGTGAATAAATTAAATCTTAGTGTGTCCACCTATTTTTTTTGGCCTGTACTGTGTATACTGTATATTCATCCAAAACAGGTTGAATAATTCTGAAAAACAAAGCCATGTCACCAGATGACGAATATCCTGAAAAGTGCAAAATCAGAATCAAGAACATGTAGCGCTCAATTATAGATACTGTATTATCTATTAAGAGGGTTAATTATTCATTTTAGTTTGAATTAATCTGAATAATAACCCATGCAGCAAAAAACAAACAAAGAAACAAACAAAAAAAAAAAACATCAAACAAAAAGTGAAATAGAGCTGTGGTCAAGTACCATGTATAGGACTTAGATCGTTTTCTGTTAATTTAAAAATGTAAATCTGTGCTGTCTCAGCTAGTCAGCTAATTAGGTTTCTTAGTTAGCTAGTTAATTTGTTAATTTATGTTGTTAATTTATGTTGTATGTAGCACCTTGGTCCTGGAGGAACGTTGTTTCGTCTCACTGTGTACTAAACGGTATATGGTTAAAATGACAATAAAAGCCTACTTGACTTGACTTGATGGTTTCCCATCTGTGAAAGCGTGAATTATTTCCAAGTTTATGTACTTTTTTCCCCTCATGATTTAATAATTTAACTTAATATTTATCCTAACAGCCTATAATCTGCATCACACGTACACCAAAAAGTGCCGGATCAAGTGATTAAAACTAAATGAATGACAGGTTGACTATTGCAGAAGCAGCCACTGGGATTCCAGCATGGTGTGTGTTGTATGCAAGGTTTCATCACATTCACTTTGCCAGTACCAGATTTTCTGTCACGTAGACCAGGCTGGTGTGTGTCGCAGTCCTAGCTCATGTGACCACGCACGGAGAGCAAACAGCCTGACAGGAACTGGGTATAAATCCGACAAACCATTCTCTCTAGGCATGCATTTCAGTAAACATCGCATCTGAATATTGTATAAAAGGTTGTGTAAAATGAAATAAAAAGGTAGATAAATGTAGAGTGAACAATGTGGTTAATGTGGGGCAATTTTTTTTTTTTGTTAAACAGTTTTTTTTGGTTACTTCACATGATACCTTTATATAAAGCTTAAGATCTCCTGTATAATGTTCAAATGCAAAAAAATAAAAAAAATAAAAAAATAAATGAAGAAATCACTGATGATTATACAGGTGAAGTCATCCAAGATGAATTGTTCCACTTTACTAATATTCACCCTACTTATTGATCCCTGAGGGGAAGCTTACGGAACTCTCCATGAGAATTATACGTTTAACGCATATCAAGTCACACACAACTCATTTACAAATCACATGGGCATGAATTATGATGAGATATTCACATATTTTTGGTCATATAGTGTATTTAAATATTCATTTTAATTCAGTGTTATTTATATAGAACCTTTAACAATGTCACAAAGCAGTTTACAGGAATACAAATTCTGGATATAAATGTATGTAAATAAATAAGTAAGTAAGTAAATAAAACAGACTGAAAGGAAACCCATCCTCATTTGGGTGATATGTTGTTAAAAGGGAATAGGATAGATAGAAGATGTAGTTTTGATATGAATGATTAAATTATGCATGGTGTCCTGGGAAAACCTGTCAAATTACAGTGCATCGAAATTCCTGAAAATGACAAAAGTTATAGAAAATGATGATTAAAATAGAGCTTTTCTGCCTCTGACACTGTTTAGGTTATGGAAACTGTCGTAAAAAAAAAAACAACAAAAAAAAAAACGCATGCATAAACAGTAAAAATATTTCGAAAATTTTAGATAAACTTCAGTAATAAATAAGTCTTTATACATGATAGTTTTATACATGATGTCAAAAATTCCATTTTTCTCTGTTATCTTCAAGGCATTGTTCTTATTCTGTTGCTAAGCAACCTGAAAAAAAATTAAATGCTTGCTTTAGATGCCAGAACATCTCCGGTTTTTGTTAATGAATTTACTTGTTTATTTTGATAAAAGTCAATCTGTGTTGAGAAAGTGAAAGAATTTCTTTTAGATGATGTCACAGTGCAGAACACAGCACTCTTCATTCTCAAATGATCCAATTAGATTTTTTAATCTGTTGTATTCAACTGTGCCTATTTTATTTAATTAAACATGAATAAATCCACATTGTGGTTCAAAAAGCTTTTTCATGCTGTTTCTAATTTAAAAAAAAAAAGTCAAATGATATTATTAGAAACAATCGTATTATTGTGGTTCTTCACTTAAAACACAGATTTGAGAAGTTTTGCTTTAATGGCACTGTGGAATGTTGGTATTAAATTAAATCCATGTCATGTCATGTAAAGTGGGATTAAACTCAAGAGAAATTTGACCATTTGTACAAATTTGCCTAAATTTGACCAGTGCTTACCTATCTAATTAACCGTTTAGAGGGCACTCATTTAAATTTTTTAAATCAAGATCAGTGAAATTATCATACTCTGATCAACCATAACATTATATCAACCTGTCTGATTTTTAGTAGGCCCCCTTTTTTCCCACCAAAACACTGGTCGGACCACACGGGCCAGCCTTCGCTCCTGTTGCCCTTTGTAGCTACAGTTACAATAATCTTGTTACAATGGCATGTGGAAGTGGGTGGGATATATTAGGTAAAAAATGAACTTTTTTCCTGAAGTTGCTGAGTTTCATGGGTCATGGGTAGCCAAGGTTCATTTATGCACATGAGAAGTAAAGGCTGGCCCGTATAGTCCGATCCAATAGAAAACCTGAAAAGGTTAATGGTTCCAATAGAAAGTTGTCAGAACACACAGGTCATTAGTGTTTTGGTGGGAAGATCTGGGATCCTACTCAATGTTAGGCAGGTGATCAAAATGTTATGGTTGATCGGTGTACATGTTTTTTTTCATGTCTAAGGTAATAAAAATGCATGTATTTAAAAAAAAGAATAAGTCAAAGGCACATTTATTTAAAAATGTGCCAAAATACCTATTTATTACAAATATCAGTTACCAAATATGGTTCTCCACCTGATTAAAGCTACAAAACCCACTGGCAGGTGATGATCTAATGAAATGGATGGGATATATTCGAATCCCATTTCCCACTTTCATATTTATTGATACAAATCTCTAAGAATTCATGAATCATGATGAGTTGCCATATGGTAGGATCATGGCTTACCTGGTAGTGACGAGATCAGCAAGTTGCTGGCATGGAGGATGAGATTTTTGAGCTTTCTCAAACAAATTGCAAGAGACCTACAGCTTCTCATGGCTTGTAGATCTGTCCATATTAGGTTCCTATCTATTTTCTAATTCTATCTGCGGTCATTCCTGACAAATTCACTTACAGCACAGGGGTACAGGGTCACATGATGGCAAAGAGTTTTAAATGCCAGGATGGTATCAGTAGTAAGTGAACCTTAATGTATTTTTTCATATTTATGATAAATTTTGCATGTTAAATTTGGTGCCATATGCAAGCTAATGAATAGTGGGATTAATGATTTTAAGTGAGAGCATTTCATATTCCACGCATAATACGTTTATTGCGGCTCTCTATATCTATAAACCTGTGCGATGCACTGTAAAGATGCTTTCAAGAAATCTGAATTATTCATGTCCTTACTATACAAAACCATCTGCTTTACTATGGCTTTATGTAATGCCAGTGTATTTTGCCTAAGCTCTACCTTCACTGCTATGCTATAGCTAATTAAGTTAGGAGCCAGGGCAAGCCACAATTTTGAACCTATAGCCACCTTTTACAAGAATTGTGTGGGAAAGGGCTTAACACTGATTATCTCATTACAATGGCACATGTCAAGGTTTATGATATATTGGACAGCAAGTTCTCAAGAAAGTGGTCATCCAGTGACATGGTGACAGGGTATGGGCACTCAAATCTCATTGATCCCACAGAAGACCTACTGCAACACAAATTGATTAAAAGGTAATGAGGGCTCTAATAGAACGGTGTCAGAAAACACAACGCATCACATTTTGCTGTGTATGGTTCTGCATTAGGACTGGAACATGGTCCAATGGAAAAAGGTGCACCGCACAGCACACCTTTAAAGGTGAACGTTTCAGCAGCACAAGTGCGACATACGCAATATTAGACAAGTGGTTTTAATGTTAGGACTAATCAATGTATTTGGCCCTAATGTGCAAAACAACATTAACATGCTAAAAAAGGTAATATACAGTTGGTTTTAGTCTTTCGGCTGCTCCCGTTGAGGCATCGCCACCGCAGACGAACTGGTTCGCACGACAATTTGGCACAGATTGTTGGTGCCGGATGCCCTTCCTGATGCAACCCTCCCATTTTATCCGAGCTTGGGACCGGCCCTGCATCCAGTGGCTGGGGTTTGTGCGTTGGGTGGGAATTGAACCCGGGCCTTTTGCATGATAGGCGAGAAACCTACCACTGGGCCCAAAAAAGGTAATGTACAGAACTGAGCAAAAGTCTTGAACCACAAACCATTTCTTTGTATTTTGCCTCGAAAGACGTTCTTGTATTTTTAATGTAGTCTTGAGTAATAGCTTTCCAGGTTCTCATTTTCAGTCCAGTCACTGTACCTGACCTGTTTTACAGGAATGTTTTTTTGTTTGTTAAGCAACACAGTGACCTATAAATCATTCAAACATTAAAAAAAAACATCCAACTCAAGGCATGAACCAGTGAGAAACAGGTACATCGTAAGTGATTAGTATACTGGTGATGCTGAACACTGAGTGGTTGGAACAGACAAGAGGGGGAAATGAGGTTGCTGCTGAGGTTGTTTCATAACCCACCAGTTTTTAAATTGTATGTTTAGGCACTTTTCAGCCTGTCACAGTAAAACATTTGTTACATTTCTTCAATTTAATCTACAATGTTTAATTTAATTTAATATGAAGAAATAGCAGTACTGTAACTGGCACGATCGGTTGATTAAATACACATTCCGGAGTGACGTGCGTGACGTAGACACATGCTTTAATCTTGAGTTAATTTCAGTGTCTGTGAATGAAAGCAAGTAGCAATAGTTATTCTTTATCTCGCTTCTCTGCAGCTGAAACAACAACTCACTTTACCGAAGGGGAAATACAACATCTGTGCCTAAATTAGATCTTGGATGAGTGTGATCAGCAGGGAATCTCATCTGCAAATGACTGACATACTGGGGAAGATCATACTCCTGTGTGCTGTGAAAGCACAGATAATTAGTCCAACTACAGGCAGGGAAACAAGTGAACTAAATAAAGGGGAACATAGGATATGCGAAAGCAATTAACATGCCAAAAATAACCAAAAAAAATTGCAACTTTAAAATCCCAGATTTGTGAAAACAGGCACCTGCAAAAATAGATGGTAAACGTCATGGGTGTGGAGTGCAACGCTAAATACTTGCGGAAGAATTTTCTTTGACACTCAGCCAAATATCGAGTCTGTGTGAGCATTGCAAATGAGAACTGGTGACAAATTTGGGCCACCGCTGATTGCCAATGGGAAATGGCATCATGGATCGTGCAGCCAAGGAGGCTAATTGGATAAAGTCATTTTCTAAACAGTGAATTGCTTTATTTATTGTTTTCTTATTTTATAACAATTGACTCAACATAATAATTTGAACTCTCTCATTCAAGAGTATTTAATTATTAAAAATAAAACAAAACCATTTCCATTCGAACAGACAATGAAGCCATCCTAGGGCGTATCTGACGCTTTTATTAATGGTTTATGCATAGCTTCCTACACCCTTCCTTTCCTTCGCAGCCATGAAAAACATCTGATATTTCCAGTGAGCACACAGGTGTTCAATAATTCACCCACCATGGGAAGGTGAACAGTAATCCAAACACACAATACCATTTTATTGAAGCCTTCTCCATTTTATTGTGTGGTAGAAGTTCGAGTTTTGGGAGACGGCAGGTGCAGTTATTCCTGGCACTTTTTTTTTTTTTTTAGGAGTATGAAAGAGCAACACGAGCAGACAGATGAAGCACAGAGCTGATTGATATGTGGGAGGATATACTGTTGCATATTTAGGCTGAACATACAGTATTTCAAATGTCACTGAATCACAAGGGGGCTGATATTTATGATACTGGTCTAGCATCAGCATCATTATACAGAGCGTTACAGCGGGTAGAATAGAGACGTGGGTTTAGATTGTCTTTTTTTCAGGGTGTCATAGTTTAGCACTTAGCTTACCATATAGCTAGAGTTGGACAATTTAATCAATTATGCAATTTAAAACAATATTTTGTCAGTCAGTTCAATAATTTGAATCGATAGATCGGTTTTCAACTTAGAATCACTTGGCTTTTTTCTTGACTAACATAATATTTACGAATATTAAATTGTCTAAATGATGAATGCCTTTAAGATGCAATGTAGCTTATGCAGAAAATGCAAACTTCTCCCATCTTTCGCAAATTATCGCATTTTTTGAGAGCATCACCACACACATATATAATATTTTTTACTTTATGAGCTACTAGATGTGTCCGTGACTTTGTTCGTGTGGAATTTAATTGCACACTCATACGTGTTTTTTTTTAAATATACAACTTTGTGTATATTAAATAGATTTCAATCGCATACTCATACAGTATGTTCATATTAAAAAATGTACAGCACCATCTTTTGAATTTTGAGATGAACTAATGATTTTTTTCAAGGTATGCTTTCAAATTAGCATATCTTCTCTTTCCATGGGCCGATTGTGATGAAACAAAGCTCATATTCTACCTCAAGCTTGGCCAAATACACATATGAAAACCCCATTAAAATTCAGTCAGTAGTTTTTACGTGATGCATGCACAAACAAATAGACAGACAGACAAAAATTCCCCAAATCATCTTGACGTGTTCTATTACTCAACTTACATCTCCCCAAATAATTTATTTTCGCAAATATCCTCAATGTACACACATGACAACTTTACTTATATGTAAAAGATAGATGACACCCTGAAAAAAAGACAATAAAGCCACGTCTCTGTTCTACCCATTGTATTGCTATGAGACAATGGTGGCTCAAACTGTTAAGATTCCGGGTTACTGATCAGAAGGTCAGGGGTTCAGGCCCCAGCACTGCCAAGTTGCCACAGTTGAGCCCTTGAGCAAGGCTCTTAACCCTATCTGCTCCAGGCGAACTGTATCCTGGCTGACCCTGTGCTCTGACCCCGGGTTCCTAACTGGGATATGCGAAACAATTATTTTACTCCGCTGTAAGGTGCATGTGACAAATAATTAAATCTTAGGGCTGCCACCTGCTGGACAGGAATGTGGGGCAGAAAAAGATCGCTTTGTACAAGACACAACATTTTAACAATATATAATTGATCGACAGGTCGAGTTGATCGAACAAGTGATTGACAGTCTATCTAAGATTCACAGCTCTACACATAGCTAGCAATTTTATGTGAATCTTACCCAATACTAGTTGAAACTAGCAAGAGCATAGAAGTTTGCATTTTGCATGATCCCCAGCTTGAAATGTTCTAGGAGTGTGTCAAAATTTTAAGATTTTGAAAGATGAAACATTCCTCGATCCAAATGTTCCTAAGCCCCTAACGTTCAGAAAATGTTTTATTTTTAAAAATCTTGGGTTTTTTTGCATAACATTTCTCCTAGAACTTTGCAAGCTGGGGATCATGCAAAATGCAAACTGCAATGCTCATTTGATGTTTTATCAGTACTTAGCCCTACATCATCTTTTTTCTTGATTGTAATGTGAGCTGAGGCCTGATTGGTCAAAAGGTAAGGAGGAAAAAAAAACCTACTTGGCTACACTTAGCACTTTTGAAATGCTTAGTGATTTGAAACTCATAGCTTTATACTTTTTTCTTATAACCCCTACCGAGAGGCAGTTCGTGCTGAATCAAACCTTCTTCACAAGAATGGGAGTCATGTCTGATCCCTCTACTACCACTACACCTTGCTTTACATTCACGAAAGGCTAAGTGCAGCATTTAATGCTTCGAACTGTAAGCAAAACCAACGGAACAGGTGACGGCATCGTGGTTGCACCCTGAAACCTGCTACTGCACTCTGCTGCACTGCTCTCACTCCACTTCACATCTCAGTTTGTGTCTCTGATGAGATATACACACACTAGGTTTTCTTTAGTGCCTCTGTGGCCTCAAATAAACAGTTGAGAAATGACTATTGAGTCCCACAATATTTGCATTTTTTTTTCTTGCATTTTCGCTTCATCATTTCTATTTCCCATTCTACTATGTCATGCCCAAACGCCTGTAGTTGAATGAGAGGTCCAATTTGCATGATTAGAAAAAGATTTTTAACAATTACGATCATGGTGGAGTATCCCTCTCAAACATAACACAAAAAAGCATAATGTATTTCTGAGGATAAACCATGGGGGAGTTATTTCCAACCCTAAGTTCAGTTCATTCAAGTTAAATATTATCTACAAAATATTCTACATTATGTATTTAATCCCAGTGCAAAAAGGCCTCAACTTCAGCAACTGCACCAACCCTTATTTTGACCTTGATCCCTCCATCCTTCTATCAGTATGGTCGAGGTTACCAGATATAAGAACCAGATGTTACTATTATTTCCACTCCGGGTGTTATGTTTGTGTTTGTGGGCTAAGGTGAAAGATTTTTTTTTTAAAGTAACCATGTGCAATAAAGACCTTAAGTCACCGCACCACTGTCATCCTGCAAACCAAATAGTGGAGCAACAAATAAGAAGTTTATTAGCTGGCACAATATCTAGAGATTTATAAGCAAGGAAGGAAAGGGAGGGAGGAAGGGAGGAAGGAATGAAGGGAGGAAGGATAGAAGGAAAGTAGAGATTAAGCAAAGAACGAAGAAAGAGGATGAAGGATGCAAGGAAGGAAGGAAGGAAAGAAGAAATGAAGCAAGGGATGGATGGAGGGAGGGAGAAAGCAAGGAAGGAAAGATTGAAGGAAAAAAGAAACACAAATATTAAGTATATACACAAATAAGTAAGCAGGCAAGCATATGTCTGTCTGTTTCAAAGCCACTAAGATTTGATTTATTTTACAAAAAAAAAAAAATCACTTACATTGCAAAAAATAAATGAATAAAATCTTAGTCAATCCTAAAATGCCTCTTAACATGTGAACAACAACAACACAATTTTTCTTTTTGCAATCTAATTATTTTTGCTAAAAAGATCAAATATAATTTATCCTTTTTTCCCTCCCTGATAGACAAGGCACTGATTATCAACCTGACCAGTGGCTCATTGCCCTCTCTAGTTGTTACTATAGAAACAATTCTGTTTAAGAAGACATACATTTATTAGGTCATGTGATTTGCCTTATGGTCAGCATTCATAGAAAATTAATGAACACCTTCTGACTGATCAGAATAGAGAATTCAACAGCGGTGTGAGAGAATTATTTAGCACGTAGTCAATTGTAAACCAGATTGAACTCTGGGATAATAAATGGTGCATGTAACATGCCCGACCTAATCATGTTTTGTGGTTTGCAGCAGCATAAAGGTCTTGGCAAAGCTCAGTGTGAAGAACTCTGAGTTCACAGCCACATCCCTGGAAATTAGTTGCAAGTGTGGTGCTGATAGAGCTGATTAGTTATTTTGTAATTTGTATTTGAGGTGAATATTCAATTCATGTGAAGCATGTTTCCATATTATGATGCCTTTTATATACTTTTTAGTAAGAGAAAGTGCGAAAAGGAAACTAAAACGATCATGCCATTTCATTTGAAGGGATCACATGGAGGCCAATGGTAATAAACTCAAAGTTTCTTTCATATAAACTGCACAAGGCTGACTTACAGGAACACATCCAGTAAGTGTGCTTGCATTTCAGAGAGGAAACCAATCGTGCAAGCTGACACCCTCCGACAGGCTCAGCTCGGACATAAGGAAGACGAGTAGACAGGGAAAATTCATTCAGTAGGCTCCTAATGATTTCCAACAGGGAGTGGTACTAACAGCTCAGGCACTCAAGCAACGTGATATTCTGTGAAGTGAGAACCACTGTTGTTTTCTAATGTGATAATAAGCTGAAGGGGCAGCCTGAGCTTTCCATTACGAGCTTCCTGGAAAGCACACTCGGCCAGAAATGAAAATATAATGGCGGACACGTCAGCGGATCTTAAGAGAATGCCTTCAGAGTGTCTAACGTGATTTTTCAGATCATACACATGACCCAATCACAGGATGTCTCATGTTTCCTGAACCATTCTTTCACAATTTGACCAACAAAAAATCCTGGCATTTTCACTTTGGAATATGCCCGTGCCAGGCATGGTAAAAATCTATTGATGGAAAAAAATCTGGTCATTCAGTACATTCAGGTCATCAGCTGACCAACTGAAGCACCCCCTGAACATAACACTATGGGTGCATTGCTTTATCCGCCACTCTTCTCACCCTGATCTGTCCATCAATCTGGAACAAGGAAAATTGGAACAATGGACTCATGAAACCACATGAACTTTTTTCAATACGCCACAGTCCATTCTTTATGCTCCCTAGCAAATTGATGTTTTTTTTTCCAATTAGCTCACTGATCTTTTCTTGATGCAGGGCAGTAATTTGACCCTTCTGAAACATAGTAACGCCACGACCACAGGATATGTCTTCTGACATGGTTTTTTTTAAGAGATCACTTTTTTCCCCATTCTTATAGGGATATATAGATATAGGGTCCTAGTGCCGGTCGCGGTGCGAGTGTGCATGACAATATACCCATAACCCATATCTCCATGCTTGTATGCACTCCACTGCTGTCACAAGATTGGCTTAAAAGTTAATCACATAAACGAGTAGGTGTACAGGTGTTCCTACTAAAGTGCTTGGTGAGTGTACAGTAAATCTTAGATCATGTTCAAAAGAATGCAGAAGTTTATTCTTGTAATCAGGCAAGTTCTGACCTTTATGAACCAAACCTGACCTTGAGGTCAAATCCATACTCAAGTTTAATTAGAATTCAAGTTCAATTAGTCCTTTCTTTACAACATCTTCAAAACAAATCCTATTTCCACCAACATGGGCTCCTGTGTATGTATTTTAATACAATATCTGACCCAGTTCCATTCACTGCTCAAAAGACACTTAAACTGCACAGTGAGCAAAGCTGTGGCAATTAAAAAAAGTAAAAAAACCTATTGGCTAACCTCAAATAGGCAGCGCTATATTAATCTGAGTCGCTTTCAGTAACTGTTTCCTTCTGGTTAAAGGTAAAGTAGATCGTAAGCCTATCCTGGGAACACTTGGAGAGAAGGAGGAATACACCCAAGATGGAACACCAGATTGGAAGACCAACACACACACACACAAACTCACATTCACAACAAAGTGCAATTTATCCTGTAAAACTAACCTACTGGAATATTTTTGGGAAGTGGGAAGAAACTGGAAAACCTGCAGGAAACCATAGACGGTAAAAGAACTGGACAAACCCTCTGTGACGTCGCCCACAGGTTTTAAGAAAGAGAGGTTTTGAGCTCATCACCTTGGAAGGAGCTGACTCCGACCTAAACCCTGATTAATCCATAAATGGGCAAAAGGGCAGAACAAGTTGAGCAAGTTGATGCTGGCTGGAACCTGCCCACTTACCTCACTTACCACAAGCTAGCTAGCTTTGCTTTAGCTTAGCTAAAATTCGATGGTGGCTAACATTAATTCATATGCTAATGCATTTGATCGAACGCCCTCATCCATTCACCATCATCCATTCGTCGTCATCCACCGACGTTATTTCCTCCATTTCCTCCATTTCCTGTGATAAGTTAAACCACAACGATTCCAGTTAGCTAGTTAGCTAAAGTGATGCATAATAGACAGCTAGCAATTTGACACCTGTGATGTAGCTGTCACGCAAATTGGCTATGCCTCTCATTCTGCTTAATTTTATGGCTTAATATAATTTTATCTTATAAGTTAAATAAAAATTAATCCCCTGTACAGTTGTCATGAATGGGAAATCTAGTTAAGGAGACCAAAACCATTCGTACCAGGCCGTTAATGTTTATTTCTGTTTTAGAGCTGGGTATTTTAACATGGGGGTCTATGGAGATTGACTCACATTTGGATCCCTGGTGGTCATTCGAGGAACTACACGTTTTGACACTTTCATGTTGCACAAATTTTTCAAAATCCACATTGCACAGAGGAGTTTTTTCCAAAACCAAGGCCCCTGGAGCTGTGAGGTAGCATGGCTGCACACTGTGTCAGCATGCCACCTCATTACAGGAAACAACGACTTAGCCAGATTTTTAATTTAGAACTGACCAGGACAAAAAAAGGGACTGGTTCAGACAGATGTTGTAAAATCCTCCAATTCCATAAAATAAAAAAAATTGATGTTTCTTAGGAAATAGTGTAGCAAGTGTGTACCGGGGTAAATAGACTAATCATCGGTGTTGATGCTAAATAAACGTAAACCTACAGTAGTTGTCTAATTATGATGTTTGAAACAAAATTTAATAGAATAATTGTGATTTTTATTAGGTATTTTCTGTAATTTCTAGCAAATTCAGTCATCTATCATATACACCTGTCAGCTGTCCAGCAAAGCATATGCATGGTTATAAAATGGTTACATACTGTAAAGGAAATCAATTTCAACATGCCATAACTGTGAATGTGGTTGAAACGTCACTAAGAAGTTCTGGAGAAAAATGTAATTTTCAGAATTTCATATAGATGGCAAAAAAGCCCAACAACGTTTCATCACTCCGAGGGTTTTTCTGAAACACACACGTGCACACACACACACACACACACACACTGGTTTTCGGTGATACACCCGAAGAATAGCAGAGCAAGAATTCTTTGGTAAGGCAATTCGGCTAGTTCTATTTTGAGTTTTTGATTAAATCCTGCCGTTAGATGAGGGACGTTCTTCTCATCTGCAGCCTCTCCGGTGTGGAAGGGAAAAACCCAAAAAATCGATTTACATTTGATTAAGAGCTACAGACTTGGGCGGCTCAAGTCACTGCACACGTTATTCCCGTCGTATTAATCCAACAACTAATTTATTTTCTAATTATACCTGACGGACAAGGAGGGTAACGGAGTGCGGCGGCTGCATAGATGAAGGTTCTGTGAAGGAGGTTTAAATGGGGTTATTGGGTTGAAAGTTACACAAGCTGACAAACACTGACATAACATGAACCAACCTTCGCCATGGGAGCTACTGTGTCTACTCAGAGATGAAAGGAAGTCAAACTATCATGTTTGATTAAAGGGCCTCCACAGAAGTTTCTAAAGAGTTGATGTGATAGTGCGCTTCAAATCAGACAAACACCTACAGTACATCTTAACACGGCTTAAACCAACATTTGTACACGTTATTGTAATGTCAGGATTGGCAAATATCACCGCAGGGATTCTAAGATAAAGTTGAACATTTGTACAAATGTTCCAAGACGTGCACATTCCAAAAGTTTTTATCTTGGTAAGATGTGGGAACTGTTGTGCAGAAATGGTATACCATGCATAAAAGATGATATTGCATAGCTGCTGCAAACACCATCTTCCACTTTATGCCTCATCCTGAAACGTTTGCAATGCAGGACCTGTGCAAGGCTGGAAGTAAGAAAAAAATGCTGTCATTTCCCATAAGCCTTCTGAAACCATAATACATCAACAACTGATGTTGTACATTACAGTATAGATGGCTTTAAATGGATAAATCATAAAAGGGAGGCAGGTATTCAGAGTGGAGTAAAGCATGCCTGTAGTGAGGATTTAATACAGAACATCAATATTCAGTTTTCAGACATAACTACAGACTTAAGCTCTATTTAGAAGTTGCATAAGTGTTATGCATGTGGGTTGAAGTCTGAATAAAAACAGAGGCGCATTTCAGACAGGCATGATTCTGACCTTAACAGTTAAGCATGCACGATTTCAGCGATACTGAGCGCGGAACATCATGTAGTCCAGTGTACTGTCTGAAAGTTTGATGTAAATTTAATGTAAACTCCTACTATGTGTGACATTCCTAGTCGGCCAAAACACAGTACTGGTGCTGATTTTTTTTTTTTATGTTATACATATAAACCAGAAAATGTGTGTGCCAAAGAAGCTGCAGTACTTCTGAAGTTTATGCAACATGGAAGTGACCAATCTTGCTTCCCTAAAAATTTCAAGTTGCTAACTTCAGCCGTTTCGGAGAGATGATTTTATATGTGCCCAAAAAATGGAAAACTTTGAGTGTTATGCTGTCTCGCTTTAAACAATAATAACATCAAATGGAAATTATTCATTTATTATTAATTATTTATTATTTATTTATAAGGAAATAATTATGCGTTTCTTTGAGCATTGATACTACAATTGGTGTATGCTTCTAGAAGCATTTGGCCTGTAAAAATTGCTGCTTTAATTAAACCATTCCTTGCAAAATTAAGGATTTTTCCCCCAAATTACTAACAACAGTGTGTTTGTTTAAATGCTCCAAATTAGATACACACCTTATGTTATATGGCCATAGAAAACTATAGTTCATTCAGTTAAAATTGTTTTTGTAATCTACCCAATAATTACCATTCACACATACTGTACCATTTAAATTCCAGGACTTAAAAGTTAAAAGAGCAAAAAATCTGTAGTGTACGTAACCATGTCAAATTCATGTTGCAATATCTTAACAATTTTGCATTTTAAAATAATACACTTTTTCAGGTTCATGTCTTTTTATGTGAAATCTAAATTGGCCAGGTTTCATCTGTATGACAATTAAGAACATAGAAAGATTTGAATTCAAAAAGGTTACGGACACTACATAAAAGTGCATGAAATTGCATTTAGCAAATGTGTTGAATCTGATAAAAATATAAATGCGTATGCATATTTACAAAAAAATGTAGCATTGATCAGGAAATTAGAAGCAGTAAGTATTATAAAAAATGGTGTTATAAGATCCTATCTGAAAATTCACTTTTTCACCTAGGTGAGACTAGGTGAAAAATTCACCATTTTTAGCACCAATACCATATTTTGGCCGAGTATAAATATCGAATAATCATCAGCAACAAAATTTGTTTTGAGCTGAGAAAACATCCATCCTGCTGTCACACCAGTTGAAACTAAACAGTATGGTTCCATAGACTCATGTTGCTCATGCTAAAATTTAAGCTATCTATCACAATGATTCATCTGACCAGGCACGCTTTGTTGCTGTTTACGAAGGAGACACAAAAACAATAAATCAACTTAAAGACTTTAACTGCATGTTGCATTAAAATAAAAACTCCAATTAATGATGTTTAGTGAAAACATTTCTCCTGTACCTATCCTAAGAGACCCTGCTGTACCTCGGTAAAAAAGTGGAACAAATAATAGAAGTATGTCAACCATGACAAAATAATAAACCTAATTAAAAGAAAGAGTGGCTGAAATAATTCCAAAGAAGGGGAACACATACACATAAAACTTTAGGGAGCTCCAATTAAAATTCCTGTATGAAGAGAAGTCTCCAGGCGGAGATGAAGTCGCTGAATTATTAACATCTCCGTCATGAAATTGGGAAAGCACCTTAATCAACAGAGGGATTCAAAGAGGAACGATAATAAGCGTTCTCCTATGCATCTGCTAGCCGGGACTAAAATAGGCTTCAATCTGTTCCCAGTGCACACACAACCTGAGGCTCTAACTACTGCTTATGGGTTTCAAATCTGGCTGATAATATCAAAAAGATTATTAGGATCAGAATAGCACCTGTATGACAAATTAAAGGCAAAACAAGACAAAAATTATTTATTACAAAATACCCTGCAATGCAAACATACTACACAATATCCGTGGTAATCTGAAGTACCAGAGATGCTCTTTTGCTTGAGTGTACCTAAACACATGGCAATAGACAATGTATGCAGGCTCTGTAGGGAACGGATTGGACCTCTAGACTCAGCAGTGAAGCTTGAGGGTTTGAGTCCCACCTGAATCGATTGCTATGGAGAGCACAAATGGTGGCCAGTGGTGGCTTAAACAGTTAAGACTATGGGATACTGATTAGACTTAGTTTGTATAGTAAATAACTTTCTTTTGGCTGCTACCGTCAAGGGGTCACTACAGCGGACCGTCTCATCCGCACACTTGGAATTAGTCCACAAACATTACTTGGAATTAGTCCACACACACAGTACTTGGAATTGAAGAAACAAATACGTCATGAGTCGCCATTTAAAGATAGTCAAAGACTCAGTTGTACAGACATCTAGAGGAAGTTCATTCCACAACCTAGGTGCCTTGATGCCTGAGAGATGATGGGAAGAGGCGAGCAGTGCTGGAGGATCGGAGGAGAAACGTGGTGCGGTGCGTGGTGTGATTAGAGCTGAGAGGTAAGTGGGTGCTGGGCCGTTTTTAGCCTTGTAGGTGAGCATCCGGGTTTTAAATTTGATGCGTTCAGCTACAGGAAGCCAGTGCAGGGAGAGGAGAAGTGGGGTGGTGTGGGAGAACTTGGGAAGGTTGAAAAACGAGACGTGTCGCTGCATTCTGGATCAGAGGACAAATTGTGGACAGAGGCAGACCTGCTAGAAGTGAGTTGTAGTAGTCCAGTCTTGAAATAGAAAGTGACTGAACAAGCACCTAAGAAGCCAGTGCAGAAAGAAATGGGTGAATTCTTCTGATGTTGTAAAGAAAAAACATCGACAGGAGCAAGTAAGTTTAGCAATGTGTGGGGAAACCACCAATGGGTGTAGCAACCATCAACAGTGGTGCTCGAACCCATATCCTCAGATCCCAAATCAAAAGCCTAGAGCCTTAGCTGCCTGGCTCAACACTCCCCTTAGCTTTTGGCAGGGTCAGAATTTAAAAAAACTGGTCAGAATTTAAAACTACTTTTATCCCAGTTAAGTACACTAACTGTTGTTTGCCAGCTCAACACCCGTCATGAAAGGGTGACAAAATAACTGTTTCAATAAATAAACAAATCATTAATTGTTGATAATAAATGGTGTTTGTGGAACTGTTGTGCACCCGAGGTTGTGCTCTTGTGCTGGATATACCGTTGGCACTCAGCCTGCAGCCTTATGCCTGCGAACACATCATAGCCGTGATGATATTCAATACAACAGCTCTCCCTCTAGTGCGATATTGAATAACAGCAGCCTGGTGTGTGTTATTCCACCTTAAGCAGTCATTAGTTCTAGAAATACAATGTATTAAAAAAAAAATGACGTCTGATATACAGTATTTCAACACTTTAGAGTTAGATTTAATGTTCATGCAACTTGAGATAAGTTAATTTCTGTTCTTACTAAACTATACACAACAAACTTCCCAAGCCGTGTTAAAAAAATAATAGATACCTTCGGACCAATCCGATTTGAGAATTCAGTTGCACAAGTCCTTATTTGCTTTAGTAATATTGCATAATTTTTTAAATCTTATTTTAAAGATCAGGTTTGGTTTATTGTAATTAATGCAGTATACAGTGTTAGTTAAGTTTACGTTAATGTACGGCATGATATATGGAATTATATACGGAAAAACTGTATTTAACGTTCTAAAAGTAACAACAGCTTTCAGATTAAACCAGTCCTGTGGTCAGGTGATGACATTCAAACATTCAATGGAAAACGTCTCAGTATCCCTGTTCCAGATAATTTGATAAATTGTACTCGTCTGTCTCCTTTCAACTCCGGAAAATGATCCAATCAAACAACATACTGATAATGATTAGAGGTATGGACCATTTAGGAAGTTTCTAGTGTGCATGTAGCCCCCTTTAAGGTGCGTTCGATTGGGCTAAGAAAAATGTCAGTTAAGTGAATTGGCGTGTTTCATTCAAGTGAAGTTTCTATCAAGAGGATCCTAACTGATCTTTAATAGAGCTAAAACCATAAGTCTAGTCAATTACTTACATAGACTAATTTTTCAAATTTATGTTTCAGGCTCCTCCAAAGCCATCAACACATTTTGATGCATAACCTCTGTTAAGTGCTCATTTATGCTGAAGTGTATTGGCTTGATGACCAAACTAAAATAGCCTCAGATGGCCACAGGGCAACGTCACGGGTGATTGACTTATATTTCACCTTACCTCGCCTGCACTTTATACTGGGTAATTGAAAAAAAAAATACATTATTAATTTGAAGGCAGTGCTGTCTTTTAATACCTGCTCTAATCTCCCGAGGTCTGAATCATGAGTTATGTGCAGCGCTTAAAGGTAAAGGCATAAAGCTTAGCTTAGCCTTTAAAGATGATGCTATATTCAGAATGGATGGTTCAAATAATAATAATAAAAAAAAAGTCTTTGCACCATGCCCTGAAAGTTTGGCGACTGTGAAAAATTACATGCACTTGCAATAAAGTATTAGGCAACTCAATGATGGAAAGGAAGTGCTTGCTTTGCTGGAATGTGGAGAGTCAAGGAGTGAAAAAAAAAATCTCAAAGCAATTATATATTTAAAAAAAAACAGAGAAAGAACAGAGCTTCAGATTTAATACAAGCAGGGCAGGACTGGACTGTGAGCTCCAAAAACAACATAAAAAAAATATCTATATTGATTATGGCCAAGATCAAAATTTTCATAACCGAAGATTTAGACACTATTCTATCTGCAGGGTTTGAGGCCGTAAGTAGAATGCCTATTATAGCATTTGCTGTCTCTTACTACCGGATAAAGCTTAGGAGTTAGCAGAAATCATGGGGCGCACACTGACAGTACCATGGAGACTCTGCACCCGGAGACTCAGCGAAAGGCTATCAATTATTTGTCAATATGAAGCAGCTCCTTGGAGCGTATGACAGTCGCCCACTCACCATCTGCTCTGCCAGCGAGCGGCCGATCCGTCTTTTGTGGGAATCGTACAGTAAGAAGTGAAGTGCTGAAATGTACAGTACCATGTGTGGATGTAAGCGGACAAGTAACAGTCCTGAAGGAATGGCACTAAATGGAGAGTGACCTTTTCATACTTCTACTACTTGTTAATAAGTCACTGTTATAGAATCTGTAAAAAGAATTTTTCCCCAGCAGGCACTGATTCATTTATTCATGAGGAATACGTGATTTTATATGCTACCTACTGTATACTTTATGTTCAGCTAAAATGTATTATTATTATTATTATTTATTTAAACCCCTTTATAATACTGGTAGGGTCGCCATCAGTTCTGGAGTCCATCCTGGTCACATTTTAGATACGTCTAGGACGTTGGATGAAACCCACCTGGACAAATATAAAACTTCACACAGAGATTAAAATGAGTTCATGATCAGGAGATGTGAGATGTGAGACGGTTATAATATCATTCTGCTTTCAAATATCTAAGCTTGATTTAATTTTCAATCTTAGATTTGGTGGACACTTTTAAACAAACCGAATGAGTAAATGAGTCAGCATGACAGTGCAAGAGCTGAACTTTCAATTTTCCAAGTTGCAGCCTAGAGCACTTACCACCCATCCACCCATCCATCCATCCATCCATCCATCCATCTAGGAACCTCTGTAATCCAACTAGGGAACGTGGAGGCCAATGGTCACCAGTGCTACTGTAATCGTATTTATTTCCATTTTTATGACCCTGGTATGACCACCGGTCAACATTCACACAACACAGGCAATTTGGGAATGCCAATTAGCCTAATCTGCATGCCTTTGGACTGTGAGAGGAAAGCAGAGTTCCAGAGGAAACCCAACCACACAGGGGGAGAACAAGCAAACTCCACTCCATGCACATACACCCAGAGGCAGGAATTGAACCCGGACCCTGGAGGTGCAAAGCTAACCACTAAGCCTGAGCTAAAACTTCTCCAGAAAGGAATAAACCCAATTAGCACTGGTCAAAATATCAAATAAAATAC
>JAOVVB010000046.1:9643152-9664640 GCA_028570985.1 Heterobranchus longifilis
GCCTCTTCACCTCCTTTCCACACTCTCCGTTGCTCTGGACCGTTGACCCTAAGTACTTAAAGTCCTGCACCCTCTTTACCTCTGCTCCCTGTAGCCTTACCGTTCCACTTTGGTTCCTCTCATTCACACACATGTATTCCGTCTTGCTGCGGCTAACCTTCATTCGTCTGCTTTCCAGAGCGTACCTCCATCTCTTTAGATTTTCCTCTACCTGTTAACTGCTCTGGCTAAAAAGCATAATGTCAACTCCAAACATCATTGTCCATGGAGACTTCTGTCTAATCTCATCTGTCATCCTGTCCATCACCAAAGCAAACAAGAAGGGGCTCAGAGCCGATCCTTGATGCAGACACACCTTCACCTTGAACTCTTCTGTCACACCTACAGCACATCTCACCACCGTCTTACAGCTCTCATACATGTCCTGCAGCACTCTAACATACTTCTCTGCCACTCCAGACCTCCACATACAATACCACAGCTCATCTCTTGTCACCCTGTCATACGCTTTCTCTAAATCTACAAAGACACAATGCAACTCCCTACACTTGCTAAAAGATGGAGGAGTTAAATTGCAGTTCACTTTTCTGTATCGATCAGGCTCGAGCTGGATTTGGCTTTATGGACCAGATCAAGACATATGTGAGATATAATCTCCTTGTCTTTATGGAGCAAAGCAAGGCCAAGCTAGTATTGATGGACATGGAATAAAGCCCATGACACGCCAACAGATAGGTTACGATGAATCATAACTTAAGTAACAACATGGCTACCTTTCCTGTTACTTTAACGTGTATGTGAGGCTAAAGAGCTGATCAGATATCATTAATTAATGAAATATAAATAACATGTGCCTGATTCTGGCTGCTTTTAATCTGTTCTATTAATTCGATGCAGTCTTACCAAAAAATATAATAATAATGATAATAATAATAATAATAGCATGCGCATTATTTACAGCACCTTTTCCCCCACCTTATAAAGAATATCTTGATTTCTTTTTGTTTTCGGCCAAAACATTGGTGCTAAAATGCACCAATTTTTTTAGCTTTTACCAAAAACCAATATGAGCAACATGTTTACAGATCATATGCTTCTAGAAGCTTACACCAATTTTAGTACTGATACTCATTAAGAAATGTGAACAATGTGCATTTAAAATTATTATTGTTTGAATGCTGAAAAATGTCAATTTTGAGGGCAGATCCACAAAATGGCTAAAGTTAGCAACTGGAAATTTTTAGGGAAGCAAGATTGGTCACTTCAATGTTGCATAAACTTCAGAAGTAGCTTCTTTGGCACAGACATTTTCTGTATTATATGTACTGTATAACATAAAAAGAAAAAAATCTCAAAATCAGCCCCAATACTTTGTTTTGGCTGTTCAATTCACAAATTCTTTCAAATCTTCATACATCTACAGAGAAACACATCATGTATTGAAGGAAAAATGTTCTGCAACACCTATTATATAAAAAAAACAGTAAAGACCCCAAAACTTAATAACTGGTTGTGCCATTTTTAGCAGGAATTACTACAAGCAAGCACCTCCACTAAGTAGAGATCAGTCTGTTACATCACTGCAGAGAAATTTTGCTTTAATTGCAAAAATTTAATTTAATTTAATTGGAGGTGTTCAAAGCATGAACTGCCCATTTCAGGTCCTGCCTGACCATCTTAACATGGTTAAAGTCAGGACATTGACAACGCCACTGCAAAATCTTTAATTACTATTTTTTTCCTTTTGATCCATTCAGAGTTGGACTTTTGCTTTCGAACCCCAATTGCCTGATTGGAACTGAGCTTCAGGTCACAAGCTGATGCCTGGATGATCTTTTTTAGGATTTCCTGCAGATTAATTTACTGTAATAATAATTATAACAACTCATTGTGACCTTGAAGCAATGAAGCATCCGAACATCATGCCACTACCACCACCATGATTGACAGTTTTTATGGTGCTGTTATTCTGGAACACCATGTGTAAAATGACCTGTCTTACAAAAACCTCCCCTTTAATTTCCTTTTGGTCAAAAGTGGTTTTCAACTTGCAATGCTCACATAGATACCATTTTTTCATCACAGTCATCAATATTCATAGGCCAGCCTCTTCTGGGAAGATTCACTACTGTACTGTTTTTTTTAATTGTATGTTCCTCTTGGCTAGCGGTAGGTTTCTTCTTACAGTGCTCACAAGGATATCACTCTTTTACCCAACGACATTAGAATGGTGGAATGAATGCTGGCTTAATCTGAGGCTAAAAAGGCCTGTGCATCCTTAGATGTTTGTCTGGATTATTTTGTGATATCCAGGATGAGTCCCCAGCGTGCCCTTAGTAGAATTCTGGTGGACCAGGCACTTCCGTACAGTTTTTTTTTTGTTTGTTTCTTTTCTTTTATGATAATGGCTCTCATTATTGTTTGCTGGGAATCACAAAATCTAAGAAATGCACTTGTAACAAGTTTTAGACAGAAATTTAATTTGACAGTAGCTCTAGGTTGAGACACATTAGCCTACTTTCAATTGCTGGAAAATTCTTTCCAAGTGATGTTTGGATCAGTAATCAAGCCTGGGTGTGTTTAGTCCATCTTAATCCAATTATCAATTACATTTGGTTAAGTGTTTGATTGAGTAACAAAAAGTGCTTTTTTACACACTCCATTTTAAGTTGCTTCTTTTATTAGTTCATTAGAGGGTAGTTTGTCAGTCGATGAAGTGCATGCTGGGAGATACTGTACAGTACATGGGGTGTGAGACTATTTTCAAATCATGATCATTAAAAGGAAATGCATGGACAATATATTTTTCTTGGTTTGTCTCAAGGTTTCTTCCTATTGCCATCTTAGGGAGCTTTTCCTTGCCACCTTTGCCCTAGTCCTGATCATCAAGGATGATCTGATATCAGACATATTTTCTCACACATTTCATACACATTTCCATAATTTGGGACAATGGCCTTTGTTAAAAGCACTATACAATTAAAATTGAATGTGTGCTCAAAATCAGAATGTAAAATTCAAAATTTGAGAATTTAACATTACAGCGTTTGGCAGACACCCTTATCCAGAGCGACTCACATTCTTATCTTATTTTACATCTGAGGGTTAAGAGCCTTGCTGAAGAACCTAATAGGAGGCAACTTGGGGGGTCATGGGGTTTGAACCTGGAACCTTCTGAACCGTAGTCCAATGCCTTAACCACTGAGCTAGCCCTAACTCAAGAGACAGGTCAGGTTTATTAGAAAAGCAAACCTGCAATAACATTGCTAGTTTATAGTTTGTTGCACCAATGACATGAGGCTGATGTCCTGATAAGACCTGGTGTTCTTAAAGTGACTAGTTTTCTCTGGCTTAAATAAGGTTAATTGTCAGAGCAGGCAAAACAACACTTAAGGGAAGAAAAAAAAAACATTAAATAGATTTCTAGGAAAGACAGCCAGTAGTCTCTTCTTTTCATCAGACTAGGTTACATCTGGCCTTCAATCCAGCAGCCTGAAATAACAGAACTGTAAATGTCTGAAAAGATTCCACACCAAATGATTCTAAAGTCTAGAGACTAAATCCCCTTGTCTCTAGTTTATAGATCAAGCATCTTCCTGTTTTGGCGGATATTTCATACAGAAGCACTTTCAGACAGCGCCTTTAATGTACTATAAATACACTTAGGGAATTTAAAAAAAGGATCTTGGCCAGAATCAGAATCCTTCAGGAGATTATTTTCTGGCCCAAATGTAGGCCTGTTATCACTAAGTACAGTTATATCGATTAGATCTTGCAGTTTTTATGCAAATTTAAACATCTAAATTTGACCAAAGTTTAAACATGGGTCAGCCCTGATGAGTCTGAATATCAAAATCTGAAAGCTTGCCCGGAAAGCTGAGCTACTCTTTGGCCCCGGACAAGGGAGTTCACAACACTTCCTGATTTAGAAAGTTTCAAAGTGTATGCGTGTATATGTGCATGTGGGAGAAAGCATGCACCGCCGTGTCAAGAAAGGTGTAAAAGTCGTATGGGGCTGAATGTGAAAATACTCTGCTATGCTAGTAGTGCGAATGAGCGCTTTTCCAGTAGGCGTGTGTGAATATTCAATTGCCTATGTGCGTTTGTGTGGTGTGTGTGGTGTGTATGGGTCAGCGAGGGCAGAGAAAACTCTCTGTTTCTCCATCCGTTTGATTGAATTCTCCCATCACGGAAGAAGCGCATTACCGCATGGCAGCAGATATGAGCTGGGTCACACACTGATCGCCTGCTACCAATCCGCCCAAAGCTTAACTAGGCCTCAGCTAGACCTTGATTCATGCAAAACACATGCGCACACACACACACACACAACGAGGACACAGCATTAATCAAACCCTTTCCCCCTGGGAACAGGCACTTTGCCTCGGCTGTGTAACCTTATAAGCCGATGATAAGCGACCTCCACTCAAATTCACTTCATTTACAGTCGAGCTATTTTTATAACAAAGGTGCACTGGCTATTAAGAAATAAAACACACACACACACACACACACACACACACACACACACATTTCCACACAAGGAGGTTAATAATAAATAAATGCATGTGACATTTGAAAATACGATTTAAGATCCACAGGAGGTGCCCGATAACTACAGTACAAGCATTCGATTACACTCCAAATTCAGCACAAGGAAAATTACATTCATCATTCTCAAAATGAACGCAAGTCCTTGATTGGTCGGTTTCAGTTGCAAGAATGTCACGGTATTAATCATTTCAAGCTTTGAAAGCTAATTTTCCAAACACACTTTCAATCAAGACAGTTATAGTTTAATTTTGCATGACAACCTGATTCTTGAGCAAACAAATGTACTGTACATCGAGGCTGTACAGACTGTTAACAACAGGTAGCATAATTTACTGTAAAAATCTGTACACTTGATTGGGAACAGCTGTACACCTTTCAAATTCGTGCAGGTTTCTAACCATACAATCCATCGACAGTCATCACAGACTCAAAGAAAATGGACTGTTGGAAGACTGGAAAAATCTTCAACTCTGCAGTTTTTGTGAATTGTGCCCAAGGTAGCATTTTCCGCTCACCATAGTTTTAAAGAGTGACTATACTGTACATACGAGGGTGATTCAAAAAGTTAACTTTCAGACAAGAGAAACACATAATTTTTTGACGTAATCCCTTCGCTTTTCAATACACTTTGCTTATCTGTCAACGAGATTCCTCATTAAAACATGTTTTAGGCTGAGCTGCGAGCCACGAATGCACCGCTGTCTTCACTTCTTCATCAGAAATGTATCTGCATCCTCGTCTCCTTTCAGGAGACCAAAGAGATGAAAGTCCAATGGAGCGAGATCAGGACTATAGAGAGATCTATAGTCTAAAACAAAGTTTTTGCAGAGTGTCAACAGTGAGGGCAGAAGTATGCGGACATACATCGTAATGCAAGATCATAACGCTCTCAAATATCAGTCCTCAAGTTTAGGCGTCAGCTCGTCAACGAGCGTCTCACTGTAACGAGCACGGTTGATTGTTGAACCTTTTTTCCTGATAGCGTTCCAATACTTGCCCTTTAGAATCGCAGAAAACCCTAAGCATTGATGAGTTTTCCAGCTGATGGTTGACTGTTGAACTTTTTCCCGGTCGGCGATTGAGGATGCTCCCGTTCCATACTCTGCCTTTTACTCTCAGGCTCATCGTGATGAATCCGTGTCTCGTCACCATTGATGATTTTCTCTTTAAGAAACTTGCACCTTCTTTACAGCATCGGTCCAAATTTTGCTCTTTCGTGAGTTGTTTCTGCACCAGGTACACCCTCAGACCACAAGAAATGAATCACTGCATGCTGCTCTTCTGTCATACAAATCACAAGTGGGGCATCCATATTTGGTCGCACCGCAGTTACGTATGAACTGATGCAACATGTTCACACCTGCACAGCAGTGACAGGGGAGACGTAGCAGCGATATCATTCTCGTATATCCATTATAGATGCTTGAGCTGGTCCATTCACTGGTTCCTCTGACCTTTCCTACTGACAAGCCTGCAGATCTGCTCACGGGTTGATTTTTGTTCCTGTCCCATTCTTTGTAAACTCTGGGGACTGTTACATGTAAAATTCCCAGGCGCTCAGCAGTTTCTGAAATATGCAAACCAGCCCATCTGGCAACAACAGCCATGTCACAGTGAAAGTCACAGGGATTTTTTTCCCCCCATTCTTATGTTTGATTTGACCATTTATGAAGCTCTTAACTTGTATCTGCATTGTGTAAGTGATGCAACATGATTAGCTGATTAGATAACTGCTGGAATATGCAGAGGTATACGGGTGTTCCCAATAAAGGAGATGCTGAGTTTGTGTACAGTATCTATAGTGATGTGTTTTAGCAATGAGGACGAAGGAGAATACAGTACTATACATCTGATGAGCAATTGAATGGAATGATCATTAAACGCACACAGGAGAGTAACACAATTAAAGCAAAATGAATACAGTCAGTCATTGAAGGAGCACAAAGACCAGGCTAATATATTTCTCTCCTTTTTCCGATACACTTCAATTAGGACTTAATTTACTTAGGCTTCAAAACAAAGCGTCTGCTTTTCTAAATATCTACCTCTTGGTCCGTGTGCTTGACAGCTGTGTTGCACTAGTTGCCACTGCTACATGCTTAACAATTAATTGCTGATGCAAGGTGCAGCAGAGCGATCGTGACAGCTCTAATTTATTACATCCCAAGGCTTGAGTGCTCGCTGACTGGGTGGAGTATTCAAAGCAAAGTCAGGCAAGTATTTCTCATATTGATAGCTCAGCTTCAGAGCTGACTCCTTGTGCCGATGCTGAATAAAACTTAAAGAATAAAACACGATGGGGAACGCTGTTGTAGAACAATAATCAATAGCAAGATGATGTGAAGCAGAGATACTGGTACCATTCTGAAGTAGGGTTTTTTTTTTTTTGTGCTACAAAATTTTATGCCCTGTTTGGTTACCTGCCAATTCCCACCACCAGTCAGCTCTACACCTACCATCTGAGAAGGCTGAAGGTTAATGCACGCTTCCTCCGAGACATGTGAAGATGGAAAACCGTTCTTTTTTTTAAAATAACACAACATAAAAAAAAGTGCTATCGGTCCTCTTGTGCATACCCGACCTCACAGATGCCCACTTCACTTTAGCGTTGGCATGACTGATGAAGGAGAAAGAATATAACCCCCGTACACAGAGCCAACTTTAGCTACATTTCAAATAAATGGTAACTTTATAATAAATGGTAATGACGCCAGGGATTGTCATGGATAAAGAATTATGAGGTGGCAGCCTCTGTCAAATATTTGTGCCAGCTCCAACTTCACAGACAGCACGATTAAAAAAAAAGAAAAGTAATTTGTATCGGTAACTGCCGCATCGCACAGTGATAACCAGCACAATGCACCCGCAAAGCCACTCCCAAGACTTCCAAAGAGAAAGAAAAGCGTGAGAGTTTTCCTTGAAGCAGGAATATGTCCGGTTGCACCCTGATGCAATGTTTCCACTGCATCCAAGAAACACCCAGTTTCATAAACAGCCTTCCTTTTTTAACACCACATCCCGTTAGGGTGATATTTTTATGACCATTAGAATCAGTGATTACTTTGCAAAGTGATTTTGCAGGAAGCCAGAATCACGAGTACAGGTGAAACAGTGCAGGCATCATCTCACAGGGAGCTAAATGTAATAATTCATGTTACTGACAAGATAATGTGTATTCGTCAGGTTTAAAAGTAGTGCAAAACTGTAAAAAGTGGATTGGACTGATCACAGACATTAGTAGACAGATGCTGCTTTGGCTGATCGTATGATGAAGCTTCTGCCATGTTGGTGCAGGAAAGACTGGCCTATAAACGAACACAATTAAACAGCGTAGTTTGGGGATTTTCTGGATAAAAAGCACTACGATGTTTACATTTCTCAATTGGTTTCTATTAGTTTCAGGAATGAGAGTTTGGAATTGACAACCATAATTTTATTTTATTGTATTGTATGACAGATATACATTACTACTACTACTACTACTACCACCACTACCATTAGTATTATTATTATTATTATTATTATTATTAATATTATTATTGGCGGCATGGTGGCGTAGTGGTTAGCACAGTGGCTACACACCTTCAGAGTCAAGGGCTTGATGATTACAATGAAACAAAGATAATAAAGCCCCTAGTTTATAATGCAAATGATACAGAATTGGTAAACAATATTTTCCAGGAGAATCATGAAAATGGAATCATGCTATAACTGTATGTTGAAGCATTGTGTGTTGACCCTTAGGTACGATTTTAAATTCACTCCACTAAATATCACAGCACTGTGGCCCGTACCTTCATGGTCGAGGGTTCGGGTCCTGCCTTCGGTTCTGTGGGCGTTGAGAGTTTGCATGTTCTCCCAGTGCTTGGTGGGTTTTCTTTACACAGTCCAAAGACATGTAGATGAGGTTAATTGCCGTTCCCAAATTGTCCATAGTGTGTGAATGAATGTGAGAGTGTGGTGTGTATCTGTGCCCTACAATAGATTGGTACCCTGTCCAGGATGTACCCCCTTCTTCTACCCAAAGTTTTCAGGGAAAGGTTCCAGGCTCCCTGCGACCCAGTATAGGATAAGCGATATAGATGTAGATGAGTAGATGAATAGTTGAACAGTCCCCAAGCATGTACAGTATGTGCATAGGCATGATCAGGATGGTACCATCTCTGCCTCATTTTGTGCCAGGAAAAACCTTGAGTGCAAAAAATATAAACCTTAGAGTTGGCACTAATGCCAGAGCTGCTGTTATCGAAAATGAAACACACCCTCTGACTAATCATAATGGAGCACTTATCATAGCTGTGGCATAAATCACAATAAGGCTCTTTCACTACAGTTCATTATACTTGTTTCGCAGAAGTTCTCACAATCACTGGAGTTAAACATCCCAATCCATCAGAAGTGCATTTTTTTTTTTTTTTAAACCAAGCAATTGCTTCTTAACTATATAATACTATGGACAGGAGTGTCCACTCCTTTCCTGAACAAAGCCCAACCTCCCTGGACAAAAATCAAGGCCTAACACAAATAAAAGAAAATGAATGAGCTAGGAAACAAAAGGCAAAGCCAAGACAGAAAAAGGAAGACATGATGGATGATTGGCTTACAGTTCCACTTTGGTTGGTGTGCTGGGCCTCACGGGACACGGAGCTCTCAGCGGGAACCATCATACGCATTACAGGAAAGGCCTTTCTGAGTAATGACTCTGACTGGAGAGACTGGTGAGAAGCAGGTCTCTGAACGAGCTTGACATTAGCCCGAACGATCCACCCTTGAGATTTCCGCCACTCGTTCCTGTTATTCTCCTTAATTATTTATGCCTATTTATTTTACTGCTGTCGATTGCCTAAATGGCATCCCGCCTTTTGAACTGATTGTTAAATGCATCACTTGACCTTTTAGCAAGAAATGTTATCAAGAGGTGCTGCAGTTGATTGTAATTTCTATGTTAATGTCGATGTATTATTTCATAATAGAATTGATCAGAAATGTGTTTGGACTTAAATAGTGGTACTAGTGGTAGGGAAAGAAGCATGGTGTTGAACTGAACAATAGCTATTGTTACACCAGGTATGAGTGGAACAAGTTATTTATTTTGATTGAAAAGAGTAAATTTTACAGAAAAAAATAATGGGCACTCCAGTTTCCTCCCACAGTCCAAAGACATGCATTGCAGGTTGATTGATTGATTGGTTGGCACACGGTCCAGGGTTTACACCCCACTTTGTGCGCTATGTTACCTAAGGCTTCGGGCCCCTCGTGACCCAGCATGTGGTAAGTGGTACAGGTAATGGATGAATGGATGGAGGAACTCTTACAGAGAAATTGGTCTTAAAGGAAATAACATACTAAGTCATGTTACATCACTTTGCAGATAAATCTTCACTACACAACAGATATAAAGCCGAGTGGGACTGCGGTGTGGAAGCCAATTCTCCTTAGGGGTAGAGTTAGGGTTTATGAACCTAGAGGAAAGCACTATCCACCCTCTTCTGCCTATATGAGTTCACAGATATCCATGATTAGATAACGTACTGAGAGAGAGAGAGAGAGAGAGAGAGAGAGAGAAAGTGAAACAATTCCTTTTTCTTGGATGCTTAGCCATGGATGACAGCGGCATAGTTGGGATTTCCTGATAAACATTTTCTTTCAGCACATTTTGGGCTTTTAAAAATAAACTGTCCAACACTGCAAGCACCAATACAAGTAATATATTTCGAATAATAAACCATACCGTGTCGCACTGCAATTCTTCATCTAGTATTATTGGTGTAAATCTGATATTAAATGTGGAACTGACACCAGTGTAACGCGATGCATATTGTCCGGTAGAGGAGAGACCATACTAATGGCTGGTTCTGTCTCAACTGAAACTGCAATCAATTTCTTATCTCTGCACCCTGCACATATCAATTCTACACCCTTCTCAGTGCCTCAGGTTTCCACTCAACTGTCACTTTTATACCTCCCCAAGGTGTGAGTGTTGATAGTCGCAGGCATAAATGTTTAATAGCGCTCTGGTGTTTGCCATAGTCCATAATGACCAGCAAAGCTAAGCGCAGATTTACGGTCGTCTGTAGAGGCAGGCGGTTATTGAGGTCACGCTTTTTACAGTGTGCACCTACAACAAATGGGGCGAGAAGAGGAAGCGTGCATGCGATTGCTTTTCCGACTCATAAAGGAATAACGCCGGACACATTTGCATAAACGAATGAGAGAGCAATCAGAGAAAAGTTTGCGGATGCCTTAATGTGCGTTTCTCGATTATGCGGCGAGTCTATCAAAGTCTCTGGGTAATGAAAGTGATCGCTGCGCTGTGGGAAAGCGGCAGAAGAGAGCTCTAATGGCCTGCACTGCATAAACACTGCTTTCAAATTTATGCAATCTTGAGAAACTGTCTTTAAAAAAAAAAAAAAAAAAAACACTCCCACATGCACACAGAGACACACTGAAATACAAACACGCCAAAAGGGCTGAAATGTGTGTCGACAATGATAATGCACAAAAAGTGTCCAGAATCTGTGCAATTATATCACTGTTGACTCCTAGACACAGAGGAGACCTAAGCAAATACAGGCGACAATCCATGTTTTTTTAATGTTTTCTGTTATATTAATGCATTTATTAAAATGTACAAACAATGATTTTAGTATTTAGTTATGTTTAAAACACAGTTTCAAAATAAGTAGGTGCATCGATGCCAAAACAAGCCTCGTGTATGATGTCATGCTAAGAAACACGGGAAGGGGTAGCTGAGTGGTTAAGGTGTTGGACCACTGATCAGAAGGTCCCAGGTTAAAATCACCATCAAGTTGCCACTGTTGAGCCCTTGAGCAAGGCCCCTTACCCTTAAATGCATCTGTTTGTAATGAGATAAATGTACAGTCGCTCTGGATGAGTGTGTCTGCCAATTGCCATAAACGTAAAGGAACAAACAAAACAAGCTGGACATATTTCCCAATGCGAATCGAAGCAAAGCTGCAAACTGCATCTTCCCATAAAACAAATATTCTGATGATAACATCTTGATGCTGTTTTTAAACACTGTCTTCACCACAGAAAGTGAGAACAGGTGTCCTCAGTGTGTAGAGCACTAGTGACCACCGAGCACGGTCATTAGAAATGTGTGCAAGGTGCACACATTAATAGAACCTTGCCCTTTAAGCAACGTGTAGACTCTGGTGAGCGAGTTGAAGTGCTTGCATTTACAGTACATCTGCGGTGTGTAAGAAAGAGAAGAATTCAGTTCTACAAGCACTGAGAACTGATGCACATGTGCTTTCTTAACATGCATGCCTACTTTAATGAGTGTCTACACATCACCCGATAGTCAGGGTGCGACTCAGGACTTGGTAGTGGTCATTTTTAACGGCGTCACACGCTCTACTAAGGATAATCCCTTAAACATAAAACTCAGTACGAGGAGTTCTCACACAGCAGCTACAAACACAAAAAGCAGGAACTAAAATGGTCCAGGATGCCCCTGTTTAGGTAATACTAAGTAGGTTACTGTTTTTTCTTTTTTTTTTTTTGTTTACCAGTACCAATAAGTACCAACAAATGTTGATTAATGAGTAGCCTTGAGTAATTCTTAACCTCCAAGCAACACCCTAATCAGGCCCGTATGCTTCCCATAGCACTGCTTCAAAAGCACAGTCGGAATCTTAAATCTTGAGACAAGAGATGTCTAACGGTAAGGATTTCAGCAAGGTGTCTCATTGGCCTATCAAAGACCTGACCTGACCCAACCTCTACTCTAGAGCGTCTCTGAAGAAGGAACTGATGCTCTACTTTTTCTGCATAGGTCTGTTGGGTTGAGATGCTGGGCGCCTGGGCTCCATTGTCTGACCCATTTAACTGTTCAGTTTCTCTAGGCAATCAATAACAAGTCCAGACACCTTCACAAGGGAGACAAGAGGCAAGGAGCAAATTTCAAAATGTCCTTAGGCTGCCCTATAGCGCCAACATACAGTAACTCAACCATTATTTTTTACAGTGCAGATAAACAGGATAAAGGACCCGAGTCAATATTCTGCCAATTTCCATCCACTATAGAACCATAGTAAAATACATCTCACTGACGGACACCTCGGAATCGGACACAGTGGACTATTTTAAAGTTTTCAGATGACACGTCATTATTTCCTGCAGTAGAAAAAGCGAGGAAGAGAAAGTACAGACAGTAAGGCACCAGTAATCCACTGGTGTCCATTAATCCACACATCTCAGGGCTAATTACAGCTGCTGGACAGCGGGAAAGGAGTGGTCCCATCTGTTCACATCCTGCTGTAGTAGCCCAAAGAAATCCTTCCATCATCATGCTGACTCTTCTGGCATGAGCTCTAGATATTGCCAGGTCTTGAAATGTAATATCGGCATAACTCTGGCTCTGCACTTTCTCCATCACTGTATATGATGATCTCTGTCCTGGCAGAGTGAAGCCTCATTGATCAGTTCTGTTCTGGTTGGGTTGCAGATAGCGATCTGAGAGCAGAAACAACAGGGTTACTCTAATGTGTGCCAACATGGCCTGAAAGTACCTCGGATAAGGTGAGCCAGACCAAAAGAGATGACAGCATGCTCTCAGAATTGCATGTAAATGTATATGGGTAGGTAGACTTTTAAAAAATTCAGCAAAGATGAGTCGGGAGGTTAGACTGATCTTCAGGTATTTACTTGTGCACTAGGAACTGTACCTAAGCAAAAGTCTACAACCAGCTAAATCAACAGACTCCCCTCTGAAAGTACTGGAATAATAATGCAAGCCCTATTTTTTTATTTATTGAAGACCTCTTTTTTTAGGTGAAGAGACAAATAGATATTCGATATATGTTATATGTGTTAAATAACTTGGAACATGGCACCTTTGTCAGACCACCCACTTTTTAGTGAGCTTAAAAAAAAAAGTATTAAAACAAAGTCTTAAAGTAAAATTTATTAAACTTAATATCTGGTTGCATATTTATTGCTTGCAAGAGCTTAATCAAGCCAGTGACCCACCAACACTATCAAACGGTTGCATTCTTCTTTCATCATTCTTTTCCAGGCTTGTGAGAGCATTGTCCAGTTGTTTCATTTAGGATGCTTCTCGCTTTAGTGTCCTCTTGTCAGGATCTGAAATGCACGCTCAGTTGGGGTAAAATCTGGTAAAGGTTTCCTTTTATCCCCTAATGAAGTCCTTTGTTGTGTTGGCAGTATGTTTTTGGTCGCTGACTTGCTGCATGATGAAGTTTCTTCTATTAAAATGAATGTATTTCTCTGTAATGGACTAATCGATTAGGCCAGTGAGCCCATTGCAGAAGCAGCCATGTAAGCCCAAGCCATGACTTTACCTCCACTGTGCTTGACAGGTGTTATGGATGGCCTTTCCATCACTTTGGTTGAGGTTAATCTTGGTTCCAGAACTTTTGTGGCTGACCTTTGAATTTCTCCATGAATGCCAACCTGGCTTTCTGATGAGTGGTTGGCATTTTGTGGTATCGCCCCTAGAGTTCTGCTTTTAAAGTCTTCTCTATAAAGTGGCTGAAGAACTCTTCAGCCTAAGCAACTTCCATCCCGTTGCATACAGACCCTCAGTATGAGGCACATCAAGACCCTGCTGCCTCCCCACCAGACCCTCCACTGTGTATGGGTCCGGACCCTACTTGTATTTTCCCAACCACTAAGCAAATGACTTCACCACCACCACCCTTAATCTGGCCTTCACCTATCTGGACAAAAAAAGATATTTTTGTTTGAATGCTGTTCAAAGATTTTATTTCATCGCTTAACGCAATCATTCCTCAGATCGAGATCGGTAAGCTTAGCCTGCTAGGCCTGAACATCTCCCTGCTTTTTTACCTAGGAGACCTCAGTCAGTCAGGATCATCAGCGTCTGCCTTCCTTCCTAACAGACATTTACACCACATGCTGCACCTGCAAAGCCAGCAGCATAGTGGATGACACCACAACCCCCTCACACAAGCTCTTCACCCTCCTCCTGCTGTCTGGAAAAGGTGGATTCAGGTCCTCATGGCCAGAATGCATAACACTTCCCCATTCCACACACACACACACACAAACATTCTCACACTCTCATATTCAACCCAGAAAAAAATCTGATTCGCTTCCTTTGCCATTTGTGCCTGTCTTTCTTTGAACTGCTGCTAAAACTCTTTAAATAAAATACTGTATTGAGTTATTGACCACAATATATACTATATCCAGATATTGTATAAATGTGTCTTCTGAATACTCTGTAATGTTATATACTACTTTTCATTCACAATTAACTCTTATACCCACACCTGAGTACTGGTCAGAGCTGCACGGTCTCTTTCTGTGTACATTTTGTACATTTATGGCATTTGGCAGTCAACCAGTTATGGCATTTGGCATTTAGGGGTCCAACATTGGCAACTTCGTGGAGCAGTGGTTTGAACCTGTGACCTTCCAAACCATAGTCCAATGCCCTAACCACTGAGATACCCCTGCCTATTATCCTATCCTAATAATTATTTTACTGCCTTGTGTTCACTATTACTTTATGCAGGTATTCTTTAGTTCCCTGAAGTCTCAAGTGGCTCTGAATTCCTTTTGTGGTTTTGTTTCACTGTGGATTGTCCTGGCTATATAGGGTTAAACTGGCAATCAAGCCTCTTGACTTGACTTGATTGTGGTTTTACTCTTATAAGCCAAGAACAGGAAGCTGAGGCACATTTCTGTTCTGGCTGACAGGAATGGAAACTAACGTGGTCTTCTGCTGTTGGAGCCCATTCACTTTAAGACGTTGTACATTCTGAGATGCCTTTCTGCTCACCAAGGTTGTTAAGAGTGATTATTTGAGTTACTATCGCATTCCTGGTGTGCACTGTGGTCCGTCTCCTCTGATCTGGCTCATAAACAAAATTTTTCACACAATTTTGTCATACATCTAAAATAGTAAAATGAGTCCATCTGGCAACAAAGACCACGTCATGGTTAATGTTACAGAGATCATAATTTTCCTCATTGTGATGTTTGCTGTAAACATCACCTGAAGATACAGTATATTTTTGTATGATTCTCTGCATTGTGCTGCTGCCACATGATTGGCTAATTAGACAACTGCATGAATGTGTGTATGTAGGTGAGTGAAGGTACAGCTGTCCTTTTAGTCAGTTTGCAGCCCAAGGCTAGGTTTAACAGCACTCTACAGCAAAATGCTGCAACCCAAATACATCACTTTTTTTTTTTTTAGGAAATCGATTCAGGGAAAAATTCAATTTCTCAGTGGAATCAAACGACATGTGACAGATTTGACAAGAAGTATGTGCAAAGATAAACCAGGCAATGTGGCAGAGGCAGAATAGTAAGAATAATGTATAGTCCTGAGAGAAACCAAAAGCTGCTCAGGCTATGAAAGAACCTGGAGAGTGAGTATGAGTTTTGAGAATATTTACACCGCATTTGTGTTATTTATTTCGTCCAGATAAGTGTCTTGAATTATTAGTTATGTCAAGTGGCATGGTGCATAGCTCACAACTCTATGATTTCCAGTTTGAGCCTGTACTTCAATCTGTTTTATATGTTTTTGTCAGGTCCTGATTCTTCAGCGTTTTTTCCAAAAACATACAGGTAGGTGAACAACTAGGTAAATTACATCTAGCTATGAATAAGTGTAAGAATGCATTGTGATGGACTGTCAGGAATACATCCTGAACTGGATCCATATTCCAGTCTCATGCCAAGTATTCCACCCATCATTAGCCTACAAAGAAGACTATCAAGTGTTTCCTCCGAGGCACATGATGCCAGCCAACCGCATCTTTTTGAACTGCTTGCTCACACGCCGTTGGGAATGGCATAACACACTCAGAGGACAATGCTATAGAGTAGCTATAGAGCCACGATTGATGTGAGAGAGCTAGAGTGCATTCCATCCCCTCTAAGAGTGCCCGGCCAATCAGGTCTCTTCAGGAATCCAGTTGTAAGAGGCTACACCCGAGTTTCAAACTCGCAATCTCCGGATGATAGGGCGAGCTCGTTACCACTGCGCCACTCGGAGGCCATGCCAAGTGTTCTTGGGATTGGCTCCAGATCAACTGAAAACTTTATTAGGATGAAGTGCTTACTGAAAATGAATGAAGTCTAATTTTGTAAATCTATTTATGTTTCTCACTGGACGTATAAATGGGGTCAGATATTCGGAGGCAGTTGTCTTCTACAATACTAATCTTTGTACTGAAAGTAATTGAATTCACACTAGCGCTGATGGCTCTGGTGCCACTCCTCTGATTACTGGAAATTGAAGAGTTGATAAGGTCTGCTGAAACAGACTGATGAAACAAGGAGTGGCTTTAAAAACCATGGCATCCCCTTTTAAATCCAACCATCTTAACCACAAAATGCACAACAAAAGAAACGTTTTTTTAACAAAGCCACCAAATGGATGTGCTGGGTCCACATCCATTTCCACAATGAGTGAACTTGTAGCCCTTGACAAGATGGAGCCGAGTGCGGCTAAATCAGACGTTTCCCGGGTTACTCAGGTAATGCGAGAGTGCCTTCTTTCCTTCAAGCCTTCCCTCTGACTGAGCTGATCAATACCGCTAATGCTGGGTTAAGTTAATCCAGCCTGTACATTATGGTCTGATGTAAAAATAGTAAGTGCAATGCAGAAAGTGCATTCGTATAAGAGAGATGTCCAGCTTAACAACATAAAAGTTACATTTTTAGAATTTCTCTTTATGAAATGGGGTGTGCTAGATTGAAGCACACACACCAAGATTGAATCAGAACTTTTTCCATTAACTTTTTCAATTAAATTCTATAACTGTGTGCTAAATAGTGAAAAAGTTGCCATTGTGTACCCAGAAAAATCATTATTCTTGAGCGCAAAACTGTTTATGGCCATGCAAGTCATTAACCTATTATCACAATTGCAGTCCTAAGCCATCCTTGCAAAATTGTCCACTTCAATGCAATCTTCATGGTTTCTAAGTGGTAATCTGATTTCCAAGTGATAAGAACTTCAGGTTTAGTTACTTAAATACGTACAATAAATAATGTGAAGGTTTCTGACAAGCTTCCGTGCAGGATCAGTCTTAGGGCAACTCTGAGCTCCCATGAACTCGGTGGCAGCTGGTGAGGGGTGGTGCATCTAATTTCATCAATTCACTGCAATCTCACTTCTCGGACATTTTAATATCCTGTTCCTGTTGCTACACCAGCTTTTTCCTGGTAATTGGGTAGCGCTTGCCTTTTGGTGGTCTGAATTCCACTCTTGGACTAATATGTGATGGAATAACTTATATGGAGTAACTGGGACACTGGGTTGCCAGTGACTGCGAAAAAACAGTTAGACACTGGGACTTTTAATCAGGCTAAGTGTCTGAGTAATTACACAAAAAAACTCTAAGGGTAACTGCTGAAGATGTACTGGTTACTGTTAAAGGGCAGTTACAGAAGAACATTTTATTTAGCTGTACATGTGAATAAACATATAAATGTATTTTATCCCTTAGGGTCCTGCACTGTGTTGGCTGTTCTGCATGCTTTGATTTTGTCTATACATAAAAATATAGGCAATGCGAGTGCCTGGTATATTATTTTCAGCATAACCTACTGTAGCCTGTATGACCCGCTTAATATTTTTGTTCACTTACATATTTACAGTACTCACACACGCACACAAAAAATAGACAAAAAATAGACAAAAAATGGCAAAGATATTCTAATTAACGTAACAGATGTGCAGTGCCAGTTTGACAATCAAACAGATAATTTGAATAAACTAATTTGCAGGATATTAAATCTAACTTGGAATATCTCTGTTTTGCAAAGTTTATCAACACTAAACAGAAGACCACACTTATGCTTCAAGTAAGGATTTTTCAACACAAGTTGGCCGTATTGGATAAATTGCCCTTTATCATAGCTCATGGATGAAATGTTTATGGAGACGACACCATTGACAAGAGCATTGTGCACAGATGGATCAAAAGAGGATTCAAAGAGGATTTGAGGAGAGGTGGGTTCAACAATGGTTTAAATGCATTGCTCGTGATAGAGACAATGTTAAGGAGGACTTTTTGTATAGAGGTAGAGTCACTCTCCCAACATATGCAATTTGAACGACCCACTTTTGTTATGGGCGACCTTTGCATTACTTTTGGGACAGCTCTCGAATATGTAACAGAAGAACGGGTTTACATTTTTCTTACGAACAGCTGGCTTTTTCAAAACTTTCTTATACTGAGCCAATAGATGTACACAAGCTGTGCATGTACTCCTGTTGCCTGACTTAATGCCAGCTCCAGATCTCAACACACTTCGATTGCTGTGACTCCTCTCATGCTCCAGACCTGCCTGACTCATTCTGATGCGATATTCTGTTTGGCGCTCCTGCACTCACCTTCTGCTACTGGTGGATGGTCTCACGTGGATACATTAAGGATTTTTACTTTCCAAAAACACTCACTCACTCACTCATCTTCTATACCACTTTATCCTGTAGTCAGGACCTAGTAGTGGGGACCTGGAGGCTATCCCAGGAGACTTGCAGAGCATGAGGCAGGGTACACCCTGGACAGCACACTACAGGCAATTTAGGAATGCCAATTAGCCTAATCTGCTGGTCTTTGGACTGTGGGAGGAAACTGTAGTACCCAGAGGAAACCCGCCAAGCATGGGGAGAACATGCAAACTACATGCACGCAGAGACGGGAATCCAACAAGGCCAGGAATCAAACTCGCACCCTGGAGGTGCAAGGCGACAGTGCTAACCACTACACCACCGTGCCAGATTTCTAAAAATAATTAATCGAAAATTTAAAATATTATCCTTGCTTAGTGGATTATTCCTCTGGGGTACTGAGGACATGTGTGCCTAGAGCAAGAACTGCTGCTGTAATCATAAACACCACCCTGTGCTCATCCCAACGAAGAGTCACTTCTGATGAAGATGTGAAGACGGAGGTGCATTTTTGGCTCATAGCTCAGCCTAAAACATTTCTTAATGAGAAAATAAGAATGCTTGTTGACAGATACACAAAGTGTATTGAGGGAGGAGACGGTGTTAAAAAAAAAAAATCATGCATTTGTCCTTTCTAAAAGTTAATAATTTATAGAATTTAATATAAAATTAATTCTACAGCCAAAGTGCGGACAATTTTTGACTAACCTAATGAGTCATAGTGGGTTTGAATGGAAATATACACCCCATTTATGGTTTCTTACACCTATTTGGTTGTGCTGCTTGTCCAACATGAAGTTAGAAAACAAGCAAGCATAACAATCTTGAAGAAAATGAGAACCATGAGAATGAGAATTTTTCTTTCTTTACATTTTATGTACAGACAAAGCAATATACTTGGTGAAAACATTTATGCCATCATAGGTTTTTCAGATAATCTAACATAATTCCTACGATATTGCTTTATAAAATGTTAATGCAATGAATATGTTATGAATGTGTTATGAAGATCCAGTGTAGGCACCCTTTAAACATAGTGGTAGCTTTTACTTCTTCTTTTAAAAATTTTTTTTTTTTTAATATCTCATATGCTTCTTCTATTTTTTTGGGCAATATTGCCAGTTGTTCTGCCCACACCATGCTGCTTGTAGTTTTTGTTCATATTTTACACATTACAAAGCAAACTTAAAAAGAAGACTTACATCACTTTGACAAACGAGTGCCTACCTCTGATCCATTGATAAGAAGTAAGCTCTTAAATGTCAATCCCGCATTTACACGTGGCAGTATTTTTGGGTGTAGACCTTAACAGGGCCATAAACATGCAGCAGCTCAGGTGTGTTTTAGTGCTCACTAAGTGTAAGGAATAACAGACCATGAAAAAGCATAACTCCCAAGCCTGCTTTAAAGCAACAGATGGATGCAGTGAAGTTAAACCACACACAGGATACATTGGGCTGTTAGAGCATCAGGCCATCAGCAGCCACTGAGCTCATATTAATGAGAAATTAACTCATAAAGCAGCCCTGACCTCAGGGTGCATTTCACTTAATATCAAACTCCTGCTTTTGATAAGCACAACAGCTGGAGAACAGGGAGAAAATATATCAAATTAAGAGTTTGAGCTCAAATTCTTTTCAGCACCGGGCAGCGTCTGAAAGGTCAGTGAATAAACAAGCATCATTCAGAGCTCTACAAACAGCGTTACAAAATCTGAGGTGACCTTGAACAGAAAGCAGCTTCGAAAAGCCTTGAGGAATTCATTAATTTTTTTGTTTCTAATTAGTCTGAAATGATTGCTTTGTTTGATATCTGCAGTACTGTGCAAAAGTCTTGCACCACCCATCATTTCTTCATATTTTGCTTATAAAGAGTCAGATTTTCTTGTATTTTTAATGCATTCTTGAGGAAGAGTTCTCCAGGCTTCCTGAAGGACTTTTTGGCTCTCGTTTTCAGTCCAGTCCCTGAGCAGTTTCAGATGAATGTTTTCTTTTTGTGAAGCCACACAGTAACCTATGAATCATTCAGGCATAAAAATCATCTTACGCAAGTCATGAGCCAGTGAGAAACAGGTGCAGCTGATGACAGATGATAAGGTCGGTGATTAAGATACTGGTGACGTTACTGTAAATACTGAGTGGTTGGAACAGACGAGAGGGGAAATGAGGTTGCTGCTGAGGTTGTTACATAAACAACTAGTTTCTAAATTGTACTTTTAGCTACTTTGCAGCCTGTCGCAGTAAAACATTTGTTCCCATTTCTATAATTAAATCTACATTACTTAATTGTATGGTATCCTTAGCCCCGCCCGCATACAGCTACTGATGCCCTTGTGCTCTCATTACCTGTAAATCGAGTGTGCAGTCAACCTGCTGCTCATCATGCTGCTCCAATGTTTTCGGCTGCTCCAATGTTGTTACCTCACTGTATGAAAGGTCAAAGGTGATGACGACGCTGTCTACTGTTAGATTCAATGACACTGCCTACAGTTACACAATGAGGG
>JAOVVB010000046.1:9731180-9746793 GCA_028570985.1 Heterobranchus longifilis
CCTGAGTGCAGCAACTCCTGCTCCATCACACCGCATCCCAGCACCTCCAGCCAGTCGCCCTGAAAACGCACCTCCATTTCAAAGGAGGGATGAGTAAAGGGGAAGTAGCACTCCACCCAGCGGATCTCCAGCTCTGCAGGAGGGCAGAATAAAAAAAAAAAAAAACAGAAACACAGATGTAGACAGAAACAAAGACAGGGTGAAGCGCGAACGCTGAGGGACTGCTACCTTCCCCGAAGAGGTGCCTGATGAGCTGTGTGAGGGTGTGTTTCAGGTTGTACTCCACCAGCTTCACGGCCTCCAGGGTGTGAGTCTCCTGCTTCTGCGGCATGCGTCGACTGCTGCGCTCAAAGAGCGACAGGTCCTCTCCATTCTCTACTTGCGCAAACAACTACCCAACATCAAAGAAAAGACATCAAAGATGCGTGACGAATCATCCGTTAAACATGAATAAATCCATAGTGCTGTGAATCCTCTAATCTGATTGGTTGATTCATATTTTAGAACAGTAATTGTAACTGTACTTCTCGGTAGAGAGAAAAATCACAGGTTTATATGAATGCGCTTATTGTTTACATTAACCCGATTCTTTGAATTAAAGTGACTTACAAATAAGACAGGATACAACAGTGCAGGTGAGGGTTAAGGCTCAATGGTTCAACTGTGGCAGCTTGGTGATGGTGGTGGGATTTGAACCCACAAATTTCCAACAAGTAGCCCGATGACCCTAATTACTGAGCTACCACTGTATGTAATTCTAAGATGTTAAAAAATGCTATATAGCAATAAAAAAGTTTTAATTGTTTGAAAGTAAAATTTATCACATGACCAATCCTGCTTCTCTAAAAAAAAATTCAAGTTGCTAACTTCTGCCGTTTTGGAAAGATGATTTTATATGAGCCTCAATAATAAGTCTTGCTTCAAACAATAATAATTTGAAAACTCTAATTATTCATATTTCTTTAAGTGTATTGATATTAAAATTAGTGTAAGCTTCTAGAAGTATATGACCTGTAAAAATTGTTGCTCAAATTAAAGCATTACCATACTAAACTGGATTTTTACTCCAAATTACAGTACTAATAACCATGGTTTTGTTTAAATGCTCCAACTTATGTTATGTGGCCATAAACCATAGAAAACTATAGTTTATTCAGTTAAAATAACTTCTTTGTAATCCCCAATTATTATTATTATTATTATTATTAACATATATTGTATACCATTAGCATTCCAAGGATATGTCAGTGCCTTGCATGAGCTTAAAAGTTTAAAGAGGAAAAAAATCCGTAGGGTCCATAACCATGTCAAATTCATGTTATAATATCTTAACAATTTTGCATTTTAGAATAATATATATTTTTTTAGGTTTATGTCTTTTCATCTGAAATCTAAATTGGCCAGGTTTCATCTGAATGATAATTAAGATCATTGAAATATTTGAATTCAAAAAAGTTAGACACAACATGAAAGTGCATGAAATTGTATTTAGCAAATGTGTTTCTTTTTACCTGTTTTTAAATGTGTATGCATATTAACAAATAAGGAAGCAATGATCAGGAAATAAGAAGCATTAAGTATTATGAAAAACTGTGTTATATGATGGTGTTATCACTCTTTCACCTAGGTGAGACTCTTCTTAGCATGAATGCCATGTTTTGGCCAAATTGCTAGTTTTGGAAATAATACATTTTGGGACATGCTCGTATTGGAAAACAATCAGTTTGTCTGGCATCAACCTGACCTTGATTACTTTTATACAACAGTCATGGTTTAGTTCTTAGTTGTTCCTATGGTGGTCTTTGCAATAAATATACTGTAGGTATCATTTGTTGTAATGAGTTCTGTGATAATTATGAGTGTATATGAAAATCATGGCATTGACATAATTAAGAAAATGTGAAATTTGAGTTTAAATCATCTTGATGGGTGCAGAAGAAAAAGGTTTGCCAAAATGCAAAAAAGATTTTAATCCTAGCTGTGCCACTAGCCAATCCCCTGATTTCCTTTGAGGGCGTTCCGGTGCCCTGTGATGCCCCATGTGGAGGAGATTGAAAAGACCCCGTGCTAACCTGCACCCTCTCTAGGGGTTAGAATTAGCAGATGACAAACTAGGCAGAAAAAGGCCGAAACAAACCAGGTCCACCAGTTTGTTTTAACATACTGCAAAACCCCCAGGCCGACAATCACAATATGCTATTCGTATTCCAATCCTATTTTTGATTCCTATTTACACCTTATTTCAAATCCTGATTTCAAGAATTAAAGTTAGTTTTTCGCCGCTGAGCCCGGTTACAGAATATGTATGAGAAACTGAGAGCCTAATCGAGAAGTATGAATGCTTTAGCAGGAAGTTTCTGATAAACCAATATTTTTTTAAAACAAAAGGTTTCAGAGTTTTGATTTATTTTCCAAGGCCGAAGAAGATATATGCTGTGTTTTAATGATTTACCATTTCAGCGATAAAAGAAAGTACGTGAAGTGTGTACTCATCAAGTTAGGGGGAAAACATGACTAGGTTCCGTGTTATAGGGAAAATAATCAATGAGCCTGTGCTTTATTTAAAAAATAAAAAAAAAGGGGATCCAAGAACCTCATCCCGAGTTGCTTTTAGTTCTGGTGTTCACAAAATACTGATACTGGAGACTCCTTCCAAACATGGTAATTAATCTCATTATCGAAAACTACAGACTACAGAAATTTTAACCCCAACTGCAGTCCAGATCAGAATCAAGAATTCAACATTGAAGTTAAAAATATCTCATGTTCTACACATTTAATATGATCGATTGATTGATTGATTGATAACAAACAGGAAGTTTTCTTTCAAAACTTAAGTGGAGATGCCATGTCCTGACCTCATGGTTGGTAAAAAGTCGTACTCCCTCCATCTGGTGGAAGACGGGATAGTGACTTGCGTCGATCTCGTCCCTCCTGTAGACGTCCCCAGCTACCAGGAAGCGATCGAGCCCGGAGAGTACTAGCTCCCTCTGGTGGGCGGAGGTGTGCGCGCGCAGCATGTGCGTCTGGTTCAGGTAGTAGTTGTCACCCTTTTTCCGACTCGCGTGGTCTTTGGGGATGAGAAGGCTGTCAAAGTTCTGCTCCACCGTCACCACCGGGCTGAGGTTGTCATGGACGGAGAAGATCGGCGTTCCTGTTCGGCTTGTGTACGAACGGTAAAAATGCCCTTTTATGCGTTCTTTAATGATCCACAGGGGATGATGAGCCTGGTTGTGAAGCTGACGTCCCACCACGGAAAGTATTTTAGGCGTCACGTTGGTCATGTCATCTCTCGGATAGGTACGGCCAAGAACTTCTACCGACTCTGGGCTGATTTGTGGCTGGGAGGAGGAGTGTGTTTGTGTGGAGAGGTAAAGTCTTTGAGATAGTGTAGATGCATTGGACCTGAGGCAGGTGACTGGCCATCGGTAGGGGATGGGTTCCAGGAGTTTAAGGATGGACAGGGATTTGTGAATGCTTCGACAGTAAGGCCTCATGACTGGGAAGTGAGTCTGTAAAAGAAAACAGGAGTTAGAATTAGAACTGGTATATGAAAACGTAATATATTTTTCGTATATTTTGAAGCTAATTTAAAAGAACGGTATTTAAAAAGTGGTAATACATGGCTGAGCAAACTACACAAAGATGATTAGAACAAAATTTGTTTACTGACAGACCTGCTTTATTATTCAGGTTTGCTTTGGAGTATGCGCGATTTGTCTGGTGTGTGTTTACGTATTGAATTAAACATATTATAGTAAATAATGGATGGAATAAATATTACAGTAAATAATAGATGGATAAAACAGAAGCAGTGGGTTCATTAAACAGTAACTCCAACCAGTTCAGTTACGTCATTTCTGACGTCTGAGCATTTGAGCTGCGGGGGGAAAAAAATAATTCTCATTCTATTCATCTTCTTTCCTTCATTGTCTTTATCCTGTATACAGGGTGACAGGGGGCCTGGTGTCTATCCCAGGAGACAAGGTGGGGTAGGTACACCCTGGACAGGGTGCCAATATAAAACACACACTGGGGAAGACAATTAACCTAATCCGCATGTCTTTGGACTGTGGGAGGAAACCATGACACCTGGAGGAAACCCACCAAGCATGGAGAAAACATCCAAACTCCATGCGCACACAGACCTGAGGCGGGAATCAAACCCTTGACCCTGGAGGTGCGAGGCCACAGTGCACCACCGTGCCGCCTCATTACGACTAATGTAAATATTAATTGTGTAAACTTCACAAGAGTGCAGGGTGAATGTCATGGATTTAATCATGTAATGTGTCCGTATGTTAATTAATCCTGGCTCGAGGTCATAAAACCCGAGTTACAAGATGTAGGTGAAGGCAGCATTATCTCTTAATGAAGAAATCTACAGTGGATTTATTAACATCAATCTCTTTTAAACGTTTTCATAATAAGCACTCTTGCAAGAAACGCACTCGCGGCTGTGAATTATGTGCTTGTGAGTAAAATCCAGTTTCCATAGTTCTCGAATCCCGCTGACATTCAGACAAGATAATGAGAGAAAAATCTCAAGTTCATGTTTGTTACTTGTTCATTTAGTTTACAAAGTACAAATTGTACATTTATTTCACAATCGCTTTGAATACAAAGATGCATCTTGTGTGTGTGTGTGTGTGTTTGTGTGTTTTAGTGGGAGTCAAGGTCCATCAAGCCACATTTTAAATTAAGGCTGTGTGCTATTTTAGTCGTTTCTGCCATCTTGACACTTTGCACTGGCGTAGGAGTTCAGCAATAAAAATGGACATCCACCTCCGCTTGTTCCTCAACAACGCTCAGTGAAACAAGAGAAGAAAAGAAACGCGGAATTATTCTGAAACACTGACTGAGTATTGATTTACAAGTCTTGAATTATAAATCGAAAAGAACAAAATGAGGTAGGGTGGTCAAGGCTCGAGGATATTAAAGATTGATAACGTCCATTCCGTGTTAGTCATGTACTGTAAGAGTTCAGGAATATCTGTTACAGATGTTTACGCAGTGATCCCCTGAGTATTAAGAAGTATGAAAAAAATATATGAATCTAAACATGCCAGAAGGCTTTATCTTATGTGCAAAAAGGATGCAGGTTTGTATTCCAAATAACAACAACCACGAGTAACTGATTAAGCAGGTGGAATAAGGTGTGGCCCCTGCTTCATTACGTGGCTGTTTGTTTTTCCACAACGGAACAAATTATTATCGGAAACTTGGGAATTGCCCCCAACTTAGGGTTCTACATATTTCCATGTTTCCTCTGTCTTGGTTAGCCACATGAAAGTGAAAGGGGTCTGCCGACATGGAATCCGGCACATTGAGCGTCGGATACACCCCACCCTGGAGATATATCTGTAACTTCTTTGGCAGTTACCAACATGGTCGGGTTGTCAGTTCGACGCCCGATTGAGCACTTGGGGGTGAAGGACCTTTCTCAATGGTCCAATAGTGGCAGCCTGGCGGCGTCAGGGCTCGACCCGGGAACCTCCTGATCAGCAGTCAAACACCGTAACCACCTGCCCCAGTTAGCCCCTTACTAATCACTTTACAAAAACGCACATTTTTAGTTCTAGCCCCTTTACGTCATTGTATGCCTTGGGTATTCCCATTATTCCCACTTTTCCCAACAACTTCCTATGACTTTTCTGCTGCACGCCAAGTAAAACCATAATGAAAACGCAGTATGTCAGGCATATTTTGAAATGACCTATACACGTCACTCATGTAACTCAAACTACTGTAGTTCCTTCAGGCTGACGCTCCAGGAGGTGCCTGACTCATCAAACGTCTGCGTTCTGATCTGAAAGGTGGAGGCGGGGTAAATGAAGACGTGAGAGGGCTAATGGATGCATACCGAGAGAGAGAGCGATTCCACGCACTCAGAACAGAGAAACGGAGAAACAGAGAAACGTTTGCTGAAATGGTCATCTTTGCCAGCAGGCACAAATTACACGTTGCAGAAAGAGGTTTAATATCTATCAAACTTCATACAGTATACAGGTAAAAAGAAGCGTAAATCAATCTGAGCTGGAGATAAAAAGAAAAGAAGAAGGGGGAGAAAAGAGTTTTATCGAATCAGCGATAAACGTTGTTAGCTTTCCTGCCCGTCTCTCTCAGTCCTTTCCTTGGATCACATCGGGTACAGCTAATCCCGTTTGCGCCATCATCTCTTTCACTCCGCTACCTTATTTCTCCTAACTTGTTTTTAATCTTAGAGTTTATACTCTAAGGCAGCAGGTCTTATCCAAGCTGAACAAACTATTGTATGTTTTAAGGAAAGGAAAGATACAACAGACTCACTTATCACTTATAACCTTTCTCAAGTACACAACATGAAACCATTGGCACATTTCTGTTCAATGTACATGGGCACACAGAGTGACAGCAAAGAGTGATGTGAAAAGTGTTAGACACAAAGGAGAAAGAGTGTTGCATTGCAGTGGCATTGCAGCACAGCGGGCTACAGCCAGGATCCTCAGAGTGGCGAGACACTTCTTCTTCCATTCTTTGTTTCCCAGCCCCACCGAACTCCACCGAATCTCTTATACACAGGACGTAAGAGGAGATGCTCACGTATGCTTAATATAAAATTCTCAGAGCGTTATAGTACAGTATATAGTACGTTGCATATGGATATAAGATTTTCATTCACTCTGTCTGTCACACACTCACTCTGCAGGGTTTATGAGTGAAGCGAGGGCTGCTCATGCTCTCTGCTCTCTTGCAATAATATGAGGAAAATACATTCGCTTCCTCACCGTCCTCGTCTCACATCACATCTCAGCGCAGCCACCAAGATGAAGCCTGTCACAGCAACCTAAAACATGCATACCCATGTTTGTTTGCATCCAAGTCAACAAGTTACCCAGCCCAAAACAGCCAGCCACAAAGGCGCATTAGCATCACTTCTACAAGAGTCTAGAAGTGTGCCGGAGCAACGCGCTCCATCCTTCCGAAAGATTACCCCCGGTGAGTAGATGAGACGTGAGCTGCTGGTTTATTTTCAGCACAGCAGTGACACTAAAGTAAAAGTGTGTGGAGTCCGAGAGGTACATGACTTTCAGCAGCACTTTCTTACGCACTCCTGCCTTGTTAGTCTACCACATTGAATCTTGGGGTACACTCCTACCAGCAGCACCATGTCAGTGTCACTGCTGTGCTGAGAATGACTCAGCACCGATATAATATCTGGCCAGTGGTGCTCCTGTAACGGCCCCCCCTTCAGATGGTTATTCACACTTTCCACATGAGCACTGATCACCGCACTACAGGCTCTGATATCTGTCAACAGGGTGCTGTAGTTTCTATTTTTGTTAGCATGGCACATGGTTTGGATCCAGTCAAGGGGCTGGATAAAATTTTCACTGGCCTATGCAAATGTTAGATATATTGTACAGACAAGTCAGGTCATATGGGGTTAATGTTAACAGGGTTTGTTATTATTTTAATACCATCATTTCTAATAACAATTTTTAAGCCAAATCACATCCTGGACAGTGTTATGGAAGACCCTGTTTACTATTATGTAAAATCCTAGTCACTGTTATAGACAATCCTAGTTAATTGTTAAGGAGGATCCTGCTCTCAGTTATGGAGGATCCTGCTCTCAGTTATGGAGGATCCTGCTCTCAGTTATGGAGGATCCTAATTATTATTATAGAGGATCCTACAGTAGTTACTGTTATGGAGGATCCTGCTCACAGTTATGGAAAATCCTGGTTATTATTATGGAGAATCCTGGTTACTGCTAGGGAGGCTCCTGATCATGGTAATGGAGAGTCCTGGCAACAGTAATGGAGGATACTGCCCATGGTTATGAAGGATCCTGGCATTGGTTATGAAGGATCCTGGTCATGGTTATGAAGGATCCTGGCATTGGTTATGAAGGATCGTGGTTACCATTATAGAGAATCCTGATCACGGTTATGGAGGATGATGGTCACGGTCATGGAGAATGCTGCTGACGGTTATGGAAGATGCCGCTCAGCGTAAAGAAGAATCCTGGTCACCGATATGAAGGATCTGGTTACTATTATGGAAGATCCTGGATATTGTTATGGAGGATTCTAGTTACCATTATGAAGATCCTGGTTACCATTATGGAGGATCTGGATCATGGTTAAGAAGGATCCTGATCCTGATCACAGTTATGGAGGATCCTGATCATGGTTATGAAAGATCCTGATCACAGTTATGAAGCATACTGGCCACAGGTATGAAATATCCTGGTTACCATTATGAATGTTCTTGGAGGATCCTGATCACATTTACAAAGGATCCTCGGAATGGTTATAAAGGATCCTGGCCATGTTTATGGAGGATTCTGATCACATTTATGGAAGATATTGGCCATGGTTGCGAAGGATCCTGATCACAGTTATAGAGGATCCTGGCCAATGCAGTGGAGAATCCTGACCATGGTTATGAAAGATCCTGACAATGGTTATGGAGGATCCTAACAATGGTTATGGAGGATCCTGTTCATTGACACCTGTCTATCTAAAACCATTACATACCCATTCATTCATAAGGGTGTAGTGCTTCTGAGCATTAGTGCATAAGGCTGTAGTGTAGCCAACTCACATACAGACATGTTTTTTTTTAAAGGAGGGAGAAATTTTACTACACAGAGAGAACTCAGGTGGACAGACAAAGAACAGGCCAGAACATTGCACAAGCGGTAATCAGAACCCTGGACTGAACCCCAGAACCCTGAAGCTGTGAGACACCAACACTACCGTCTGCATCAATGTAGCATAAAGAAGATTTAAAAAAATAACTTTTTTATAAGTGGTTTTTGACTTTGAATATTGAATATTTATTTATACTAACAGGGAAGTGCTTCTAGTTCTTTCCATCTAAAATACCAGGAGAGAAATGTCTGGATGTACTGCATCACTGAACTGAATCTGCCTTCTTCCCTTTGGACGGCATTATTCAAATGCAAATTAAATCTTTTCACCGGGTGATCAAATGGGAACATACCATGAAAATGAGTAGCAAAACATGCAGGCAGTTTGAATCCAGGTAAATGGGAACGCTGACTCGTGGTACCATAGGTCTGGTGACTTTTCCTAATGAACAATGAATCTGCATGACATCTTTTTTGGAACAGGAAAAAGACTCAGAAAGTAAAAGTTTTTGGTGCCAGTGCAACGAATAAATAAATAAATGATCATAATGTGATTTTTTTTCCTAATAGCTGGTTGCATAGACTTATATATTCACTAGTCACTGCTGTTGTGATGTCAAAAAGTCTGGGAAATTATTTCAGACTAGATAAAGTGAATTCTACAGTTTACTGTGTTAGAATATGTCGGGGATATGAATAGTCTCCTCTATATCTTTAAAAAAAATTAAATATATTTTTGTATGAAATGAATGAGTTTTAAACTCTTATTTCAATTCGAATAAAATCCTTACGACTGAGACATGGTTACTGAGCTATAAGCAGAATTCTGCTGATACAGGTAAAATTCCCTGTCACACACTCACAGTTCCTGAAGCAAGGATCTGAGCCATCATGTCATCCACATGACCATATTTAAAGAATTAGTTCATTCTTAAATACACAGCCTGGACAAAAGAAAGCCACCGTTTCAAAAGGGTCACATAATCGCCCTGCAACAAGTAAAAAAAAAAAATGATTGATTGATTGAATGATTGTGATCGGAGATGATTTAAAGACTTGGTGAAGTCGTATCATATTTATTATTCATTCATTCATCTATCCTCTATACTGTACGGGGATGCAGGAGCCTATTCCAGGAGACTTAGGGCACGAGGTCCACAGCAGGGCACACACACACACACATACACACATGCACTACGGACATTTTGGGAATGTCCAGAGGAAACCGAAGAACCTGGAGGAAACCCAGCCCCCAAGAACAGGGAGAACTCCACGCACACAGACTTGAGGCGGGAATCGAACCCGGAACATTGAGATGCAAGTCGAAAGTGTTAACCACTACTATTATTATCATTTCTCAGACTAGAACTAGAAATTACAGCTGTGATTGACAGTGAAGGTAAGAGCATTTCCCAAAATACAATGCAACAAGAACTTAGAGGATTGGGACTAAACAGCTGTGTGGCTATAAGGAAACCACTTCTTAGTGAGACTAATCAGAAAAAGGGTTAAAATTAGAGTTAGTTACTGTAGTTAGTCATGTTGTCAACTAATAGAACCAAAATAATAATAATAATAATAATAATAATAATAATGTGCCCTTATCCAGAATGACTTACATTTTTATCTCATTATACATCTGAGCAGTTGAGGGTTAAGGGCCTTGCTCAAGGGCCCAACAGGGGCAACTTGATGGTCGTGGGATTTGAACCTCCGACCTTCCGAACCGTAGTCCAATGCCTTAACCACTGAGCTACCCTTGAACATTGTTGATGCCATATTGACTCCAGGTAAGACAGGATAGCAATTTTCAGCTTCCCATCTTGTTTAGAAATGAAGAAATGGCCCTCACAAATCGTCGACATGATTCATGAGTGCAGAAAGAGTGTGTGACGCCTGAAATTAAAAGCTGCCATAACTCCTGGAAATAAAAGGAATTTTTTAGATGAAAATTTAGGGGTCTCCATTACTCCCAATAAGGTTTATTTTGGCAAGTTTGTTAATCAAAATCTGAGCTGGTCACCAGGGAACTTTCCAGGAAATTGGATGATTTGCCACTTAATGACCCATTCCTAGGATTGTACTTATGAATTGAGCACACGCGCTTAAGCTATAAAAAATATGCTTGAGTCACAGATCTCGATTTGCATGAAGGTAGCTGATGTAATACGCATGTACTAGTCGAGTGTTTAGCCTTGATCATAAGCGCACAGAGATGTGAGCATGTCAGGAAGCCTTTTAGCACAGCTGTTCTCCTTACATCAATGCATCGGTTTTTTTTTTTTTCTTCCTTGCAGTCCTCGGGTACATGTAGGCTGCAGTCGATCCATCACCTCAAACTTAACGTGGGTCCTAATGCAACTGCTTATCCAGGTCTGTTACCGCACCGTGGAGCAATTTCTCAGTTACGTGCAACACATAAGACGGGGGTCGATATCTAAGCAGCTCAATTACTACAGCCAGAGCAAGAAAAACCTGCTTCTTAACCAATCAATTCGAAGACGGAATATCCGGCAGCTTTTGCTTAAAACAGCAAATTTCTTTGTGCTGGAGCGTACAATTATTTTATTTCGTTTTTTTTTTTTGTTTTTTTTTTACAGGCATCAGAAACACTGCTCCGGTTACATTAACTTCTGTGACTGTTCCCAGAAGTTTACAGAGATGGTCCTGCTGTGCACGCAGCCCAAAAAGGTCAAAGGTGATAGTCCACCTCGTGGAACTCAGCATGGATTTGGCAGAAGCTTCTATTTTTACCTTCTGTCATCCCCATGAGCCCTAAGAAGACTTTAAACCAGCAAAGTTGAACTCTAAAACAGCGAGAGGATACACACACACACACACACACAGTATTAGTATCACGCTGAGGATTTCTCCCTGCAGATCTGAAGATGTGTGGGAGCCGTGACAGAACTGAGGGTCGTCTGAAGCTGCTCTCAATGGAGCTGTGTATTCATGTGAAACGGCCTAGTGCCGTCCTCCCCCTCGCTCGCGCTCCCCATCTCTCTCTCTCTCTTTTCTGCCGGCTGACACAAAGCTTTGAAGCTGAAATGATGTCACCACAGCACTCTGATAGACTGCAGAAGCATCATGTGTTCTGTTAAGCTACAAACTCACTTTAAATTTACAGTACATCTACGATCCAAAGGTGCACAACTTTTAGGTGAAATACAACTTACAAAGCTCTCAGAATCCGAGCTCAGACTCCGTCTTTACTACATCAGTAATGTACTAACAATTAGTACAGACAGAAAAAAACATGGTCAATGTGATTCCTTGCACAGTGACAGGAAAGAAAATAAAGAGTTTAGCTAAAACTCAAAAGAAAGAAAATATACATACTATACAGTGTATATATATATAGTATATATATATAGATATTGATCCCAAAAACAGTTCACACAGACAGATGACTTTTTTTTTTTGCCTCATTCACAAGAGAGTCCAAGTTTGACTTAAACGTGCCTCATAGATAGGTAAATATAGATAAGATTTAGAATGTCAGCTAGACAGACAGACAGACAGACAGACAAACAGACAGCGAGGTTATACAGACAGATAGAGAGGCAGACAGTCAGACATGGTTTTAGATAGACAGACTGTTGTATATACGGTGAGAATGACAAAGATATACAGAAAGAGCCTTAGATAGATAGACAGACACAGCAAGTGACACAGAGTGAGTCATAGATAGATCGATAGAGATACAAACATCAGAGAGAAAAATAGTGTCAGACACACAGACCGTGAGAGAGAGAGAAAAAAAAGCAGACAGACAGGTACCAAAAGGAACGTATACAAAAGAGACAGAAAGACAGATGGACAGATAGACGGATATGCATAGAGTCATAGACAGATAGATACACAGATGGAAAGATAGACAGGTAGGCAGACAGATAGAAAGATACAATAACACTCATAACACGGTCAGAGAGAGAGAGAGAGAGAGAGAGAGAGAGAGATTCTCTACAAACATTATCACTAGCGATGGACAGAATTCATGACCGCGAACTGTAAACCCTCTCGACTGAGCCTGAGACACGGAGACCTGGAACACCGAATCACATGTACGGTCACATGTCTATAAAGAAACAAAGGCAAAGTCGATGCATCATAAAAACGACAATGACTACAAAACAACATCATTCATTAAAACGGTTCAGGTCTGAATGACATGTTCTGCCTGAGCAGTGGCGGCGGTGAATGCTGTTATTGACACTTACAGTGAGAAACCAGACATGACAGATACTCCACATGACTGACAGATTTGTTCAAAATAATAACATTTTAATAACCTAGGAGATATGAAACAGATATGCAAATGCAGTTGCTAAGCAATAAAATGTAAATAAGCTGTGAAAAATAACATGATGCTCCTATCGCCACAATTTCATCCCATTCTGTCGTTTTTTTAGGCATGCAGAAGGATTGCACAAGCAACAAAAGACCAGGGGTCTCATTCATCAAAGAGGGTTAAAAAAAAAAAAAAAAAAGACAAAAAAAAGTAGTACGTTTGTGCGCTAGAGCTGCCTGGACACATCAAAAATAGCTAATTAAAGCATGAGAAATGGACATTGATAAATCCTACACATTTCTAAATGAATGTGCTTGTGCAGAGCTAAGCTTACTCGGGAAAAGAAACGCCCTTGGATTGCCATATATGGTCAACAACGTCCTTTGGCATATGCATAGTCAGGAGTGTGCGTAAATATATACGCTCATCAGATGCAAACCTGTAAACCTGCAAATCTACATAAAACTACAGTACAGTGTGTGCGCACAGGGTTGACAAATAAGGCCCTAGGACGTTCCCTACGCTCCTGCACCTTCAATCAATCAATCAATCACACTCAATATGATGAAAATGTATAGAGCCGTGAAAAAGTATTTGCCCTTTAATATTACACAAAGATAACCCGAGTAAATACAAAATGCAATTTCTAAAAATTATGATTTTATTCATTTGGGGTTGGATTTTTAATCAAATATCCAATGACCCATAAATAATGTAAAAGAAACAACTTTCACTCTGAGCTAACAGCAAGAGAGAGGCGTGTAAAGAGAGTGAGACCTATCCAGATCACTGACAGAATTATTAATCAAATATCTAAGGAAGAGAAAACCCTAAAAGATAGTCAAACATTAAATGTTAACATGTGCTAAAAGGAAAGGAAGTGTTTCAGTTTTTCTGAACACAGACGTGATTAAAATGAGAAGCTGAAACAAGAACAGGTTCATGACATGGAATTGTGCTTCTTAGGGCTCATTATGTCACATTACACCTTTCTGAGATAATAAGTTGAAATTTCTTTTTTATATACACAGTACTATGCAAAAGTCTTAGGCACCATATTATATGCTGTACCAATTTTGTTGTATATGTTTATCATGTCTGCATAATTATGTACAAAATCATTCAGTATTTCCATATATAACTTAAAAATTAATAAGTAAATAACAATACAGGAGAATATGTGCATGGCTGTAAAGAAAAAATATACAGTATAGTACAAGACCAGTTTTCAGATGAAAACAAAAATCCTAAACTTCTGCATGCATACCCTCCTGAGATTTGCATAAAAATAGAAAGGAGCGAGTGTGACAAAGTTACCAAAAGAACTCATATTCTCCAGCATGCTCAGTAGACAGTGGTCTGTCTTGTACTATATATTTTTTTTCTTTACAGCCATCCATATATTCTCCTGTAATGTTATTTATTTATTTATTAAATACTGAATGATTTTGCACATAATTATGCAGACATGATAAACATATATAACAAAATTGGTACAGCATATAATATGCACCATATTATAAGACTTTTGCACAGTATTGTATATAGAGAACATTTTCAAGGAATTGGCAGATAAGTAACATCTGGGTGTTGTAGGTATGGTATTGTACTAGAACAGGTACAGCCCATAGACATGTAATGGTCATGGAACCTACTTATATACATGGAAGTCTCATTGTGACTGAGTTTGCATGATGCTGTGATAAAGTCTGGCTGAACAGACATACAGACAAACAAAAAGACATTTTTTTTCTTTTTCAGACCAATGTACAGACAAAACTTTTCTTTTATACATATAGGTAATAAACTGCCACGGGTATGTTTGCTCTAACGACCTATGTTTTGTCTCATAATAACATTACTGCTTGTTATTAGCCCAGAGCATGAGACAAACTGGTTTTAAACTTCTGTAGGAAGAATAAACATACATTGGTCTGTTCATTCATCTTTGAAGGTTCAGTTTTTATAGTTTACTTTCCTTTTATTAGAGAAAGTTATGGTGTGCCACGCTTTTGATTTTGTTTCTTGAGGATTATTACGGTATGTCGATGCATTACCGTTGTTTCTGTGTTTTCCGCATACTCTGTGTATACAGGGTAAACTACTGAGTTGATGGGCCCTGTTGGATGACATGTATAGCCACTCCCACTTTGAGGGAAAAAAATAGTCAATAAAAAAGCGCTAGATGCTGTGACATATTCTTCATAATCATAATCTGCTCACTTCTACTTAACATTTTGATTTAGTTTATGGTGCAGGTTTAATTTCAGGTAAATTCCTAAGTACTGCAGTAAGTTTTATTGAATTCTGTCCCGGCAGTTTTGCATGATGCTCTGACAAAATTAGGCTGGACAGACATACAGACAGACACACAGACAGACAGACATACAGATAGAAAAATGTTTCTGAAACTGTCCTCTGGGTCCTCCAATGTATGAAATGTAATGATATAATTGAAGGAGCGAGTTCTGAACAATGCAATGTATAGACAAAACCTTAATTTTATTTATATAGATTGTTTATCCTGTTCAAGTCACTTGTAAGCACTGCAGACCATAAACATTACTTAATAGACATATAGTGTGTCCAACCCATTGTAATCTATGCCCAGAGATCCCATCTGTACAATTCTTAGATTCCTAAACTCACTAAAGTTATATGAATTGTCCTTATAGGCTCTC
>JAOVVB010000046.1:9769976-9786538 GCA_028570985.1 Heterobranchus longifilis
ACGAAATATTAAAGACAACTAGCTTATAAAAGTAGCCACATAAAGTGAATGACGCTAATCATTATAAAAGTCATTATTCTAGGCTGAGAAAGGTCCAGGTTAAGTTCCAGCTGTGAAGCATTGAGCAATTTGATCCTTTCCAACCGCAGGACACCTTCAGCAATTTCTAACAATTAGCACGGTGGCCGATTTGTCTCAGAGACAGCCAAACAAATGGTGCAACTCCAATACGAAGTCATTACCAAGAAAATGCTGGCTAATGCGTTTACTTCTACCATGTTACACCTACAAGGGAAAAAAAAAAAAAACATGTTTATCAAGGCCCGAGCTACGAGATTAGCCACTTGGGAGCTTAATATCCACCGCAGAGTGTAATAAAGCAAATAATAATAAATTAATGTTATTCACTGAGGATCAAACCGCCTCGATGCAAAAGTGGTAGGAAGAAATAAAAAGTGTGTATAGATATGTGGTAAGTGTTAGGCGTGTAACCTTAAGCAAGCAGGAACAGCGTCTTCTTTTAGTACCTTAGTTTGGTTAAATGACAGGCTTAAAATATGCTCAGCCTGAGGAGCTTTTTAGCTTTTCTGATTTACTGGTTTATTTGCAGCAGTGGGAAACTTTATCTCTCTCTTCATTAGTATTTTCAGTTCATTATGGCTTCATCTACAGGACACGGTCTCAGCCGAGATCAGCCGGTAGCCTCCGGTCTTAATTGGACACGTCGCACATGGTTTCGCCAGCTATTCTTATTACGGCTTCTTATTAACTTTTCTCACTTGTTCATTTGTTTGCTGAATCAGTGGGCTCTCCTTCCTGGTCATTAGAAGAACAAAGCATTAAGACGTTTTCTAAGAGCGGCCGCCGAGTTGAGCTAAAAAGCACTCCGGAATTAAAAAAAAAATAATAATGAGAATAATACTACAGTATATATGTGCACAAATCTCTTGATCCTAAATGAGTGTGCTGCATACGGCTCCCACTTACAACAAGAAGCTTTGAGCTTTTCGGCACACCGATACACCACCGCGCTGATAGACTGAGCCACGGGACGGAGGGTGAAGATGGACTGGTTTAATTTGAGCTAAGAAACCCAGGTTTGCGCTAATACGGGCACTGCATTCCCCCAGTGCCTCGTAGGGAGTTGTTTCTGCTTCAGCCGACTTCAACGTGCAAAAAGAATCTGGCCTTGTCGAGGGACAGATAGGCCACACAGCTGTGCGAGACGCTGACACTAATGGCTGAGAGATTGACATGTCTCGGCGATCTACAAGTCTTTGCTTATTTCCCCCGAGTGCATTCAGAGAGAGGTCTGGGTCATCATGGAACAATTTTTAGCCACTTCTACCTTAAACACTAGATTTCCCTTTGAGCGAACGAAACAACAATATTAGTACCACAGAGGAAAGAAAGAAAATCAATACAATGTTCAATGAAAGAAATTATGACACAAAGTCGTACTGGTCTAGAATGTGAACGGACATCTTCATCCCTTATCTTGACTTGAAGAAGACAATAGGAGCTTGTGTTGTGGATGTGGCTGACTGCCTGAATTTGACCTAAATCCTTCCAGGATGGAACGACTGGTAATTCATCTTATAGGAGACAACAAACTATGAGAGGACATGGTACTGTAAATGTTCGTCCTTGATAGAATTTCAAGCTGCAGCGTTACTAAGGTACTCATGACTGCACTGAAACCACGGCATCTGTGAAGAAAAAGGTTAAAAAGGCTGTAGCAGTGCGGGAGATGAATCTGTTCATCTCGGACAACGCAACTTCACATTTCCGTGAAATCCTCAAAATGAGGCAAAAGCAAGTGTTATTAGAGAGGTTTCTTGTTAAAGCCGCAGAAAAAAGGAAAAGATTCCAGCAGAGAGCAGTGATTCCGTGAGAGTGTGTGTGTGAAAGTCGTCCTACACAATAATCCTCCTCCTCCTCTCCTCTCCCTCGTCTCACACCAGCCATGATTCTTTTCAAAAGTAAAGTGCAGGTTCATTTGTATTATTTTTACTTTATATTTTGTATCAATCATTTTTATATGAATATTTTTCAGTTGGGGAAGGAAACATCCGAGTTCCCTTATTTCTTATGTTGAAATTCACCTTGATATACAAGTGCAAGCACTCTTCCGGACCGAATTATGCTCGCAATCCAAGGTTTAACTGTACATATGAGGAGGACACTCCAGTATACCAGTGCAGTACCAGATGAGCAGTTGGACAACTCATCCAGTCTTGTTTTGTCCTGAGCTCCGGCTACTGGTTGTGACTAATGGGCTCCAACATTCCATTGTAGATGTCAATCTTAGGGAACCTGGTCAGCCGGGTGACTGACAGCATGGCACTCAGGAGTGATGCAGGACAGCCGTATACTCTGTGCTGGGATCAACCCAAATCATGGACCACTGTTCCACTGATAAACACACACTACTGTGTCAGTGTCACTCGTACACTTCCAGAATATCGGTCAACCTGTGCTGGTCTTTTTCTATCAGTCATGCAAGGATTCATTAAACAAGTGTGCTTTTAAATATCTGAATCTTTGCACTTCATAGTTTATTTTCAGATTATGATAAACTAAATGAGATTTTTTTTTTATTAAAGGCAATTTCACATAATTGATGATGCGGTTACTGCAAGATGGAGTTATGATGAAGATGAAGTGTTTTCCAAATTGTGGACCCATGATGGTACTACACATGTACTGCTGAGGCACTGCAATGTTCATTTTGGTAATTAAGTTTAAAATTACTACTCAATATTTATGATTAAATATTAGAGCTGTCAATATTAACGTGCTAATTAATCTAGAAATTGTAACGCATTACTATTTTTTAACACAAATTAATTTTATAACCAGTTTGACCGTAATGGCTTCCCATAATTACAGCACAGTTACCAGGTGTGCTGAACGACAAGTTTCATTATAAAAAGCTTCTAGACGGAAGTTTGAATAAAACCAAAGTTGTGTGCTCGAGGGACCTTTAAGGGGAACTATTTTTACAAGAATACATCAAACATAAGATGTGAGAGTGGTGGCTCAGGTGGCTAAGGCGCTACAGTAGGTTGTTGATTTTCAGATCTGAGGGTCCACGTTCGAGCCCTGCTGTCGGTCGGTTGCCACACCCTCATACTACCCAGTTACTGCATGCAGTGCCAGTCCCATTCAAGAGATTTGAATTTAACATCTGTTAAATGTTTTAGATATTATTAAACTGCATAATCTGTTTCCTTTAACCAGTTTGTCATACATTTCTTTATTCCAACATTGCACTTATATAATACATGTAAATATTTTAAAATTGTGATTAATCACACCCTATGACTTGTGATGAACTAGATTAACATTTTTAATCGACTGACAGCACTAGAATATACATTATATGTATAATATTTATGAAACTTAATCAGAACTAATAAAACAAAGTTTTATTGTTTTAAATTTCTGCCAGTTATCTGATCTATTTTTAAACCAGAGCACATCCTAAATGTCAATCATAAGTCATAATCATAATAATGGCAAGAGGAAAGCTATTTGTAGAGCATCATCGTGAACATTTTTATTGTCTGGTGTATTTCGCACAAAAATAATAACGGTTGTTATTATGTTTATGGAAGTTGGGAAGGTAAAAATCTTGACTTTGCAAAATTGTTAAACTTTCCACCAATGTAATATGAAATGTATTATGTTTAAGAGATTATTACATTAAAGGCAGCAGATTGGTTTTAGGTTTATTGTTCCATTGTGTTTCTTGGCTGTTATTACGTTGGCGGGTGCTACATATCTTGTAACACATCTTGTACTCATACATCTTGTACAAACAGTCTTTGAAAAATATCATATGTGATGTACACTAGTGTCATTTGCACTATCATGCACGCTCACTTTATGTACTTTGTTGTGGGGAATGTTTCTGAATGCCCTAGTTGATCCAAGTGCTGTTCCTGACCATGTGCATCCCTGTTTGGCCATGTACACCTCTAATTTAGAGCCCAACAGGTTCCATGAACACAACAAAGAGTTCAGGGTACTTCATTCCCATATGTGAATCCAATGGTGGACCTTTGGATGTGATAGAAGAGAAGATTCCAAACAAAATCCGCAGCAAATATGTGATGCAATTACATCAACAAAAAAATGTCATATGTTAAATTAGCCTAATATAACATTAAAAATACAGAAGATTTTGATAAACTAATGGTGTTATTCCGGCCTTTAAACTTTGGCATCTAATCCTCAAAACTTGGAAATACTTTTTCCATTTTTAAAGAAATCGTGGACTCCAATTCCACAAGTCATCTGTGTCACTTAAAGGCAGCACTTTATTTTGGACCTAATGCCTCACTAACTGCAAGACAAATCGCACCTACATCCTCGTAACAAGGACGGCAATGGAAATCAATAAGTGGCTTTCATGCTTAACTGCTCATCCTCTCGCCTCTTCCACACACACACCCACTCTCAAGCAACAAACCCACGCTATAGCCAGGAGACATGGATCAACTGTCCCTCTGCACGCTTACAATATACTAGTTGGAGCCATCAGATTTAACAACAGAGGGTGTATGTATGTGTGTCAGAGAGAGAGAGAAAGACAGAGAGAGAATAAAGAAATGCAATATGAACTGTTTTAAGTCTCTGATGTTTAGGGATGGAAATAACCAGGGATCACTCACTCACTCATCGACTATACCGCTTCATCCTGTATACAGGGTCACAAGGAGGCCTGGAGCCTATCCCAGAAGACTAAGATCACTAACTAACTCCATGCACACAAACCCTGAGATGGGAGTCGACTTGGAACCTGGAGATGCAATGCTACAGTGGACCACCCGATACGATATTGTCACGATACCCACAGTAGTTGGTGATTAGATTTTTATTTTTTATAATTTATAATTTTTTAATTCTTATTCAACTTCTACTGAAAAATTCTATTTTGCAATTTATTTCATTGTAAAGAAATCTCTCTCTTTAGGTCACGGCCAGTCGTATAGGCATTTCACTGAACGTGATACTCTGTACGGATGTGTTTACGTGACAAATAAAACTTCTATAAATATCCCAATCCGATATTCATTTCTTCCTGATTTTTGTAACAATTTTAAAACCTTGACTCGTTAAACAAAAAAGTTGTCATAACTCTACATCTTTATACTTCGAATGCGTTATTCAACAGCTTCATGACTGAACTGAACTGGAGTAATTAAATGTAGCCCGTTCCTTACAGTTATTAGTTTAACATTACAAAATAGCTTCAAATACAAGAGTTAAAAAATTTAACTTAACTGCGAAATACATTAAACAAACCTAAAAAGTTTTGACTAAGCGGCACGTATCTACATAATTGTTATGTGATACAGTATTTGCAAATAATTACGCAATTAATTTGCTTCTACCACAAGGGATGTTGTGCTGCCTGCCAATGTGTAAATACTTTAGAGTGCGCCACCTGTAAGAATTATAATAGAACAGCAACAAAGCACATATAACTAAAAAAGTCAGTTTGGAGTCAGTGTGTCAATACATGATTTGTAACAAATCATTCACACAAAAGAATTGCGCATACATCGCGACATCGCTACATTGATTTTTCCCCGTCTCTAGTGATCTTCATTAAAAAACAACATGGCTTTGTTCCTACATTACGTTGGCAATATTCCTACAATTAAAATACAATACTTTATAAGTGTGAAATAAAGCGATGCAATCAGGAGATTCTAAAGGCCAGCCATTCATCATGTAGCTTTTGATTTTAGAGAAGAACATGTCTGACAAGCTCTAGAACGCATTTAGTTACTGTACTGCTGCTGATATAGCCATATGAGCAAAATAGAAATTTCTGCACTCTGGTTATATAAATCACTGTCTTATCACTTGTGATTTGTACAAAAGAAGAGCAGCATGCAGTGATTAGTTATTTTGTGGTCTGAGGGTGTACCTGGTGCTAAACCAACTCACGGAAAAGCATACAGTAAATAGAAGCATTTGGATATCTGTAAACAAAACTTCTAGGGCCAGTATTTTAAACATTATCAGGAAAAAGGTTCAGCAATCAACAGCGCTCATTACAGTGAGATGCTTATTAATAAGCTGTAGCCAAAACTTCAGATTAAACGCAGAGGACTGCTATCTATGGGTTCTGTGATCTTGCATGACTTGCATCTGTCGACACTGTCAATTTTCACGTGTTTGGTCCCTACAAAAGCTTGTCAACAGATGGACAAAGTTTATTTAAAAGCAAGGAGTTGCTTGATACATTTGTCTTTTCTGAAAGTTAATTAAAATAAATTCTACAGCCAGAGTGCGGATAATTTTTGACTCACCCACAAATACAGTATAGCCATTCTGCTCAATATAAACAAACTAAAATTCATCATCATCATCCTTATGAAATTCATATGCAGTACATGTTTAATATAAAGACAGTACAACAAGAGTCCTAATATAGAACCTTGTGGGATGCCTTATTATGAATAATGCTGAGTCTCTTTAATTAAACTAAATTGTGATTCTCTGCCAAGTACACTTTAAACCTGTAAGGAACTTGTTTTAAATAGAACATACTGCTTATAAATAATAATAAAACAGCTCCACTTTTAAAAGCAGAACATCAACAGAAGCCCCCACAGAACCTAATTACCATTAAAATGTACAATCTGTACAAAAATGTGTTTTTTAATTCTCGGGCAAAATAGGTCACCTTTTTAACATGGACAAAATGCGATCTCAGATTAAATTGTAGACTGTTCTGGGTAGCATGCATGCATGCATGTGCATCGTGTGAAGTCATCATCATTTTCTTTAGTCGTCTCTTGATCCAACTAAACCCGAACCACATGTCCGGAAATAGCAAACAAACGATCTCCAGTCGGCGGCATTATCATTCATTATTTAGCAAGTGTATTTTTTCCTAGTCTCTGACATCTTAACTCGGGTCATCATCTCTCCTGCTAATTGGGCCTCTAAATGAGCAATCAATTGGCTCTATTGACCTCTTTCACAGCTCGCTGCTCTGACCCACCGCTGCTCCTGACCTTTCCAGTCAAAGGCAGTGCTTCTGCAAACAGGACGCGTCTGTGACCTTTCTCCGGCAAAAGCCGGAGAGAGCACGCAGCCTTTAAATCTCTCCACCTCCATCTCACCGAACGCATCTCATGACAATCATGTATCATGAACACGACACCGATTTCCACAGGTCAAAGCACGATCCGTTCATTGAGCGGCACTGGCACCGGTAAAGAGACACGGTGCTCAAAGGACAGCGATTGAAAGGCAGATCTGTGTTTTTCATAAAGCTGATAAGGCTTGGCCTTGTCTGGAAAATGAACAGTACAGTGGGGAAAAGAAAAGAAAAAAAAATTACAAAGTGGACTGATGCAGGGCAAATTAGTGTGTATGCTAATTCTGAATTATTCTAAAATGGACATCCAGTGAGATATCCGGTGAAGCTAATAGGCATGTTTCAGTATTAAACTTTCAGATCTCAAGAGTCATCTAACCTTTTGTCAATGGTTAACATTTTTGGACTAATGTAAATCACTTTGTTAGAATCATGTACAACTGGGACAGAATACAACCGAGCAGATGGTTAGGGGTCTTGATCTCAGCTTTGGATTTCGAAACCTTTCTTAATGCCTAGTCTCGGTATTCTTGCATAAAATGATGACAGTAAGGACAGACCGTGGGTAGCTCAGAGGTTGGTGATTTGATCCCGTCTAACCTGCGCCCATGTCTTCCATGGTGTGCGTTTATGGGATTCTACAATGTTCAAAGTTTTCCTTATACCTGCCAGAAATTCTGAATTAGCCACACTAAAATGTCCATAGGTCTGAATGGAAGAGTGTGTGAGTGTGAGATAGACTAGCATCTCATCACATTCTGCATCAACATCACACACCCAGTGTTCCCAGCATAGTCTCCAGATCCAGAATGACCAGAATAAATAAAGAGGGGGTGGGAGTGGGCCTGTAGCCTATTTCAGGAAACTTAAGGTGTGAGGTAGAGTACACCCTGGATGGGGGAGCAGCAATTTGGGAACACCAGTTAGCCTACTCTGCATGTTTTTGGACTGTGGGAGGAAGCCGGAGTACCCAGAGGAAACCCACCAAGCACAGGGAGAACATGCAAACTCTATTCACACAGGCCCGAGGTGAGAATCGAACTCGGAACCCTGGAGGTGCAAGGCCATAGTGATCCCCACTAAGCCACAGGGCCGCCATAAACAAAGATGAAATAATTAATCAGCTACTAAAAAATAACTACAGAAATGTTCTCCCTAGACACATCTTTCCAAACACAAGCTCTGTACACCAGGTTCTTCACACAACACTTGTTGGAGAATAAAATTGAAGTACAGTTCATTTATTTTGTTATTTATTTTCATTGGTCTAAAGTAGGGGTTATCAAAGCTGACATTTAAAAGTCTGAATCTCAGACTCAACAAATTTATAGTTTAATCCTTTTCTTTGAGTGGCCGGTTTTTCACCTGCTCTTTTTTTTTTTTTTGCACACAAAACCCAGACTTTCAGCTCCATGTTTTTGTTTCTTTCTTTTCCTTCCCTAAATTTGGGGGGTGTAGGGGTTTGCAAGGGATTTATTAACACAGTACAAGTGTACAAGTGTGCCTTGAAATGCACACTACATGTTTGCTTTGTTACGTCTCTGTTTGAAAACAATGAAAAAATATTGTTGATTAAAAAATGTCAGATTCTGATTTCCAGATGTGTGATAAGCTTTATAAAAGAATAACTTTTATTAAACTCATTTATAACTTATAAGCAACGTCCATTCATGTTTAAAGCAGTCTGAGGCAAAATACTTTCAAACCTAGTGGAAAGTAATGGCACTGTTTGCCTGCAAATTGTTGCTTGTGAAACTAAACAGCTCCAACTTTTAACATTACAAAGTTTACAGATGTTTTAGAAGAAAAAAAAAAAACTATACAGTAGATGATAAATCTTGATTGAGTGATTTTCCTGCCGAAAAAACAAACCAAAAAAGCAAATGTATTAGTTTTTATACCTGAATAAACCGATTAAACAAACTGACCTTAACACAACAAGGACAACACAACAAGATATTGCAATACCAAAATGATTAAGAAGTAAAATTTACATGGTGCCCTAACAGACCGCTCACATGTCGTGTCTAAAAAAACATGAGCCGTGCTGCTTTCTCCTTTTTTCCAAAGCAGTCGCTTGCTCTCCCGGGACGTCTGCCATTGTGTTTCTCTTCCTTCAAGCATGGAGAGAACACAGAATTTCACCAACTGATCCAAGAGGACAAGAAGAATGAAGCTGGTTGGTTGCAGAATTCTGTAAATTTGAGATTCGTCAACTCGCTGCGGCGTGGATATGCATGGAAATTATCAATATCAAGAGCACGCTTGTTGTGCATCTCCATTTAAAATTCCAAACTTGAGCACGTCAAAGCTGTGGCACATGAAGTTTTCAAAAGACGGTAAAAACACACAGCAGCGTAGTTTTAGAAATGGCACATTCTGACTGTGGTGTCTAAACATTGACACCAAAAAGGTGTATTTGGACCGTGACATCCTCACCGCACATGGGATGTGATGTACACTGACAGAAGACTCTAAAGTCTCGCTGTTCTGTGCCCGCAGGTTCTGAGGTGTGGGCTGGGTCTGGATTGACTTTTTCACATTAGGGTCCAGGATCGTTTCCAAGAACACTTGACCCAGAAGTCTGGTTCATTTTGATCCAGTGAGAAAACAGTCGTTCTGTCCTCTGGAACCAAAGTCTGCTGTAAAAAGTGGTCTCGAGAAAGAAATTGCGTACTCAGGCACAGATTCTCATACCTGAGAATGGAAGTGGTCGTGCCATCTGTCTTCTCCAAAATCTCAGGTTGTGCGATCTCATCCTCTGGCCTACAAATCCATAGCTGATAAAGTAAGAAGGCACGCGAGATCATTGTTTTTCACATTTTTTTTCCAAATATTAATAATATTAGGAACAGTGTGAAGATTGCTTAATGACAGCTCACAAACCAAGTTGGTTTATTCTGCCACCTGCTGTATCGGAGAGGGTAAACATGCAACTGTACCAGAGTACGGAGAGCAAAAATAATGTGAACGCTGGCAAGTGGGGATGCGTGTGGGTTGGGGGTGGCAATCATTCGTCTGCATGGTTTAAATCAGCCACGCTTAATGTGAAAACACCTTGGTCTGAGGCAGAGGTTCTTTGTCGTTGTTGATTTCATTGTTGTTAATCTGCCTTAAGGGTGGAACAGGTTTATCTCAGGATAAGGGCGTCTCCAAAAAGTGTTTATCTGATACCTCCCCAAATGTGTATGTTTAATTGTATAAGGGATGTTATATAGAGGGTTAAAGAAAACTGTGATTTCATAAAATTGGACGCATGGCATTGTCCAAGATGTATTGGTATGCTAAAGCATTAAGACTGCCCTTTACTAGGGATTAAGGGCCCTACAGAAGCACATCGCATTAAAAAAAATGAAAAGAAAAATCAAATAAATTCTCTTATAATTATGACTTAATATCGCGTTAAGTCATAATTACGAGATAGTCATAATTATGAGATAATTTCTTTTTCTTTCGATAATTATGACTTACTATCTCATTATTATGACTTATCTCATAATTGAAGAGAGCCACTCCGAGAAGGTCAGAATGTGCTTTCCTCCTGAACAGTCCTAATACTAATGATAATGCCATCCAAATGACGCAATGACATTAATATCTCAACACAAGAAAGCAATTAAAGCAAACTGTATGTGAAAATTATATGTATGTATAAATTATTGAGATAATGACAATTATGAGTTAGTAAGTCATAGTTATGGGTTAGTCAGTCATAGTTATGGGATATTAGGTCATAATTATGAGATAATTTCTGTGATTCCCTGATTGAAAAACCTGAATTCAATAATTAACAGTTTTGTCCAAAGACTTTGCCTTTATAGAGTATACCTTCACTGTACAGTGTGCCTGATACACCTGAAGCACTGCATTCACTGTATCTCTGATCAGCACAGAAGCATGCTAAGGACACTTCAAACACAAACACAAACACACACATTTACCCAATAGCAAAGCAATGCACAGGATTACTACATCAATAACTAAACTATCTTCTTCTTAGGATCAAAGTTATTAAGTATAAAACACTTTAAACCCCTCTCTTTAAGCACTGGATCTGAATCTAAGACACTTACCTCTTATAGAGTCGAGCTGGGTATTTTTCAGACCTCCAGTCACCCGCCTGAAGTTTATTATAAACATTTTCATAATTAATATTTTGTTCCTTTATTTAAAATTAAATTTTCAATCTAGGGCTGTTATTATAACTTTTTATAAAAGTGATTTTTTTCTTTGTAGTAAAAAGAATTGAATAAAAACGGTAATGATTTTGTTCAGGCACTGTGCTAGAAGGCTATCCGGGGTCCTGATCTGACAGTGGGACAAGATGGCGGCGCCCAGCAGAACGCAGGTGTTATCGCTGTATCGGATGCTTTTAAGGGAAAGCTACAAATTCCCTTCGTACAATTACAGGTAATGGTGAAAAACTATATTACAGTGTATCGGTTGCCGTGACGGGTAGTGAAATAAGTGACGTTTTGTGCATAAACAGATAGCACGAGATCATTTGGTGATAAGGGTATGAAGCTGTTGGTGGATTAAAGTAGTAGGATTCAAATTAATATGATGTTTAAAACAGATTTTTATCATTAATCAGAGGGACTGGTTAGTGTTTCAGAAAGCGCAATATGCACTGACATTTAGAATCCCAGTGTTCCTAATGCACGCTCATATTGTGACGTCATTGGTAAACTACAAGGTCACGTGACAGAGATTATAGCCACCAGTAGTGTTTTTTTTTTGTTTTTTGTTTTTGTAGATATGTGTTGTAGTTGTTACTTAGGAGTTGACCAGACTGCCAGCCCTGATCTAATCTTTGGCAAATCAAGATTGGAATCAGTTTCAATTGATTGCTTTCATCTGGTCAGTAGTCAAGTTTAGAACAGTCAAAAATCTGACTTTCCCAAATCCGAACTAAACCACATACAGAGATGTTTTGAAATCAGATTCAAATACGATTCCTAAAGACATATCTCAGTCTGAAAGCGCTAACCGATTAAATCAGATTTCAAACTGCCCCTAACGTCACATGTCACACAATGCAGAAGTTCCCCCGATCAACGTAAATATGACGTGTTGTTATACGTCACACAACACACTCCCCTGGCGTCGTTACCACGGGCACTGATTCAGACACTGTGTCGGATTTGAAAAAGATAGATTACTTTATTAACCCTAAAGGGAAATTGTAATGTTACAGCAGCCAGTTCACCAGGTATAAGCTTACAAGGTGTAGAAGAATATTAATAATAATTATAATTGTAGAATTGTAACAAAATCTAAAGAAAAATATAATTATAATAATATTGGGATATTTATAAAATCTCAATACAGATAGAATCAGCATCGAGGTATCGCTGTATTGTATCGTTCGATACACATCACTAATAGTTACAAAGTGCAGGTGGAGTTCTAGTTCTCCAAAGATAATCCTCTGAAACGAGGCTTGCATGATCTTCAGGCATGACCTTTTAAGGAAATGTGAATCTTTAGGATGTCCATGTGAGACTTTCTACAACAGCAGATAGAGAGTTTTCAAACAAATCGCTCAAAAGTATTAACCTGACGTCAGAAAAAGATTGGAATATATCTAGTAAGGATATTGTAGAAACGGTGTCATTGATGTGGCATTTAGTTTTAAGTAGTCTTCTTTTTGGAGATTGAGCGTATGCTCTTCAGCAGAGCTTAAGTTAAAAGATAAACTCAGATCTGTATTTGGCGAGTGTGAGAATCGATCTTGTTGAGACCTATTTTTTTATGCATCAAGATAGAGATTGAATTAATACGTCAAGCGCCTCGCAAGTAAAGTCCTGCAGAATCTCACACGTTGAATTAGTTCATGAATTCGTCGTCTTGTCAAACATTTAAAAATCCCATTTTCGTGCGTTCCACTACGTCGACACTCTGATGCGAGACGAAAGCGTGGAAAATGAGGGAACCGGCAATCAAGTACTCCACGCATGCAGCGTGAGCACGGTGAGAACTCAAACTAGCCGCTGTTTGTCGAGATTCTCATGGAGAAGACGATTAATCAGAGCTGGAGTGAGATGAGAGATGAACATGCTGAGGCAGAGATAGCTCTGTATAACCTGTGGCTTATGAAATAGTCTGGCACGGCAGGCGAGCAGGGTTTATTACTGTGTGCAGTGCTGCTTTGTGCGCATAAAACAGAGTCTGCATCCTGTCTGTGTCTGTGTGCGTATGTATGTGTGTGTGCGTTCTTGCAGACAAAAACAGCTGAAGCAGCATGTTCTGGTTGGCAAATAGCCTGTATTGATGTTGAGCTGCAGAAACATGGGAGGTGTTGGTCATATTTCCACCTGAGGGAGTGCGATTTTTAACGTGTGTGGTGATGTGTGTGTGAAAACAAAGGTAATGTTATCATGGAGAGTAACATGAATCTAATGTGAAAACACACTGGCATGGTTTAGAAATGCTCATTGATCTGGTAATTGATTGATTGCAGTTAAGAATTTAACTGACTAAAAATGTAATAGGTTCATCGACGGGGTTTATTTTCTGCGCCGTGGTAACCATGGCAACCCGGCTGTAATCTAACGTTAGCTAGATTACAAATCCTCACTAGAAAGTGTTTTAAAACACCACTTTGTCTAAAACTGAGCAGAATGAACCGTCATATGGTGCGCGTGTGGAGAGGCGGGGCTATTCACATACATGTCTCACCGTGATCATGAGAGAGAGAAGGAGACGATTCTATAAGTATCATGATTTTATAAATATCCCGATCCAATATTGCATTTTTTTTATTATTTTGTTACAATTTTAAGACAATTTTAATTAACAGCCCAGTCCTTATAGCATTTGTTTTCTCACTTAAAAAACTAATGCAGCATTTAAACAATACACACTAACTTCAAATACAAGAGTTTAACATTTAATTTCAAATTAATGAAACAAAAAAGCAGATTTTTTTTCTGAGCAGCACGTAGCTATCATAAAAGAATTGTTTCTAAACAAACTGAGCTAATAATTCACTCCTACCACACGGGATGCCAGTGTGTGAATAGTTCATATTGTACCACCTGTAGGATTCTAAAGAAACAGTGACATTTTCCCACCTCCTCTATTGTCCTCACAGAGTTTGGAGAAAAAGCAGATTGAAAGCTTTTAACACGCACGACTTTTGATAATGTAACGGCATAAAAATGCGTTTCTGGTGTATCACTCAGATGCTCGTGCACTCTGCACAGAACAAGTTATGTCCAACTTGATCAGTCGTGTCTAATCAAGCTGAATACCAGCCAATTCCAGTTACTGGCTGATCTGGCTGAAGCAGATTGGTGCATCTCTATCATAAACTAGCGTTAGTACCCGTCGTTGACGAGAAAACTTGATACACGCGAGTCCCCAACTTATGAACATTCGTGTTACGAATTTCCTCAGATACGAATGGACCGCAGATCTGCGAACTTTTATACAATAGATGCAAAGAAGTCACAAGTAACTCGCATGTATTGTAAGAAGAATAGACAGTGCAGTGCACAAGACACCAAGATTTACAATTATATACAATATTTTCAGTGTGTAAATGAATGTCTAAAGTCTGGTATATTGTGTGGAAGGGTTCAAGAAAGGAGTCGATCTCAACCACCGGTTTCAATGAATCAGTCCGGGAACACGATGATAGAATATGGCTGTCCTGTAAAGCTGTCCTGGTGGTGAATAATCCTAAATTCTCAGTCCAATATAGTGGAAAACAGCTCTGAGACAAAGTGGCATCCAGGATTCCCCTTGCGATTTAAAGGCGCAGGATAACACTGGTACATTTCACATTCATTTCCTTAGGCGCGATTATTGTTTTTGACCACGTGATGGCAGTTTGGGGAAAGGGGACAGAGATTTAGTCAAATGGATTGGTATGGTATTGGTATATTTGTATCAAAGGCGTATAAGACTCTCTTTGTTGGACTTACAAACAAATCGGCCTTAGGAACGTGCTCCCAAAATGGAACGCGATGCATGTATGGAAAATTAAAATATGTTTGTACACGTTTACAGCATGTGCTGGGGATTTAACCTAGGACCTTCTGATCATTATTACAAGTCCTTTCCCACTTGGCTACCCCTGCCCTAAATGTACAGTATGTTTTCATTTTCAGACTGAAAGATTTGTCTCTGGACAATGAAATATTCCCAAACACTTGTAGAAGAACTGAAACCCCTTATTTCTCGGCCATGCATTATGAATCGCCCCAGTTGATTATGTAACAGTTTGGTTCTTAAAGTTTAGGCCTGTGTTGTGTTTGTTTGTTTTTCCTTTGCACCTTGTCAATGGGGAGAAAGGACAGTATCAACAGTATTTTTACAAAACTCAGCTTTTTTTTTTTTTTCTCCTCATGAATCTTCAGTTCTGTTTATTTGAAGTGTCATGAAAGCTATTTTTTCATTTTGCTGAAGTGTCTGTATGCACGTTGGGCTTTTACTGTACTCCAGGAGATGAAACCCGCTGTGGGCTCGGTCTGCTCTCGAAGCCGGCGCATTGTGTCGTAAAATCTGCTAAATTATTCAGAGCCATTATTCACTGGGTGGAAATAACGGGTTTCGAGGAGCCATTGGAGAGCGTGATATACCTTCAGATGATGGGTTGTTTACCTTCATGCTTAGAGCCTCAAGCATCAGCCGGCAACAGGATGTGAACAGAATATCTTAGATTTCTAAGGAGAGCTAGAGAGAGAGAGAGAGAGAGAGAGAGAAATAGTAATGATGCAGTGCTAGCGTAAAAAGGAGAGACGGAGTGAATGGGAGACAGAAGGAGATACGTAACAGATGGAAAGCCGGCGAAAGGGAGGTTTTTCTGAATTCTGTTTCAGGTTAAGGAGCTGACTGATCTTCAGAGACGCGACTGAGACGTAAACAGAGATGCAGAGACTCTGGGGAGAAGGATGGGCTTCAGCGATGTTACATATACTGCTGAATCATGGAAGTAGGGCAGCTCTTACGTAAAAAACCCTCCCCTCCTCCTCCTCCCCTGAGCCGCATGCTTCTGTACTCGAGATGTCTGCGCTGCCTAAATAACTCATCAGGCAAGAAATCCTGCACACAGAACACACTCGCATGCTTTTACTGATTTCAACGGAAATCTGATTGGTTTGAACGCTGCACAAAACTGTGTGTGTCTGTAACGCTTGGTTTTGAAGGAGGTTTGAGACTCGATCAGATCTGGTCCACTTTTTCCTCCACGTCTACCAAGCTCCGCCCTCCACAAAATGCTAAATTTTACCTTTGAGTTACTAACGAGGATGTGAAAGGATGTTATGGTTGTGTCTATAATGACTTACAAACATGTTATACGTACTGATAAAGCACAAGCGTGTACCTGCATTTTTTTTAAGTGAAACGCACGCGATGTGAGCAGCTTTAATTATTAATAATTAAATAATTATTCAATGCTGGACATAAACAGCTAAAATCAAGATGA
>JAOVVB010000046.1:9816993-9827193 GCA_028570985.1 Heterobranchus longifilis
GCCTCTCTCATCTTTTTAAGTGGGAGAACTTGCACAATTGGTGGCTGACTAAATACTTTTTTGCCCCACTGTATATGGCTTTATCCTGTATACAAGGTCGCGGGGGGCCTGAAGCCTGTCCCAAGAGACTCAGGGCACGAGGCGGGGTACACATTGGATGGGATGCCAATCCACCGCAGGGCACACACACACACACACACACACACACACACACACAGACACACACACACACAGACACACACACACACACATACATATAAATCCAGACTATAAAATAATTCATAAACTTAAAGAAAGTTACACAGTAAAGAAAAGAAAGAATACATTTAATATACTCCTCCTCTCACTTTATTAAGAACTTCTGAAAACCTGAATCGGATCAGACATGTAGCTCTCCCAGATGATTAGCAGTTTATGAAATATTCTAACCAGCCCATCTGGCATGAACAATTATGTCATGGTTAAAGTCTCAGAGATTGAACTTTTCCCCATTCTGATGCTTGATATGAACATTTAGTGAAGCTCTTGACCTGTATCTGCATGATTTTATGAACTCAGCTGCTGCATGATTGGCTGATTAGATTAGGTTTACAGGTGTTCCTATTAAAGAGAATGGTACATTTATGAGCACACACATACTGTACATGGAATCATATGTAGAGTATGGTGTATGTTTTTTTCTATATCTGTGTCCGTGTGTGAAAGTTTCATTAGTTTGTATATTTTATTTGAAAATGAAACAGCAAGAGGATGAAATAATGATCCTGGTCCAGTGTGTAGTAATTACAATGTGGTCTTACCCATACCTTACCCATATTAATCTCAAAGAGGGAGGGTCAGAGGATTTCAGTAAAACCTCCTTTACCACCTTTGTCACATTTAAAGACATGACCTTTAATCCTAGTCAGGTCATTTCTGCTTGAGGCAAAGTGCACGCACCACACGTACACCTTAGTCACACATTACAAACTGTGCGAAAAGGTTTTCCCGCATTGTGTATTCCAGCTGAGCTTCAGGCTCCCTCCAGTGTTCACGACGTGCTTATATTTCTGTCCTCCACAAATATTTTATCCTGGTAGTGCCAGGATGTTGTGTGCAATTCAAGTAAACAGCATAGAAACAAGGAAATCTGTTATTAAGTGTCTGCTTGGTGTTTATTTATTTACTTCTGTCATGATGTTTATTGAATAATTTGTCACCAGCTGAAGGACTTTGATGTTCCAGCACTTGTAATGGAAAGATTTCTGAATAACAAAGAGACAGTCCTTCAGACCAAAACCCCAAATAACTGGTGTTACATTCTCCCAAGGTGCGTTTCTTTTGTACATGATGGTTCGTAATGAATTATGTTTTATTGTAACAGTGTTATCGTGTCAAGCTGTGATGACAGTATAGGATGAAGTAAAACATACAGGGTGACTACAGATAGACTAGTAGGGGTTCAAAATATACTGTAAACGAAACTTGCTAAGAATTTATTTATTTATTTATTTTTTGCAAGAGCTTGAATCACTAGAGAATCTTCATTATATAATGTGACATGGAGAACACATCATCACAGTCAGGTCACTGCAATAATTGAAAGTATCTTGAATCTAGTCACGTTTATCTAAAATGTCGTAATATAAGATTATAATAAACCAAATATAAGATTATTATATTTGACTTGTTCTTCTTCTGGTGTTGAAAGTACAACAAACCAAATATAAGATTTGAATAATCAAATAAAAAATGTATGGTTCTATTGGCAGATAAATTTGCTAGTTTTAGGCATTTATTACATGAAAGAAGCAAAATTATCTAAAACAAAATAGAACAAAGTTTTTGTAAGTCGCTCTGGATAAGAGCGTTGCCAAATGCCTAAATGTAAATGTAAATCTAAAGTTATGCTTTTGGTATATTTGGTTTGTTGTAATTTTAAATTAAGACATTTTAGATAAATTTGACCAAATTCAAGATATTTTCAATTGTTATCACTTTTTGCAATGACAGAATTTGGCCATGATTTTATGTGTTTTTAAAAAAAAATCTGTAATTCTATAAGTACAGTAAATTATTTATTAAGTCACTCTGTGATGTTGCAAAGAAATGTACATGTATGTAGAAAAATGTATTTAATTGAAGGTACAGAATCTGGATTGTGTGTTTGTATGTGTGCATAATTAGCATGAAGAAGGGCCAAGTCATCAGCATCCGTCGCACACTGCCACCGGGGTGTCCTTTCCAGACTTATGATGAACTTCAGAGTCACTGGAAAAACATGGTATACAAAGACACATATCTTAACAAGTGAAATATTCTTGAATCTAGTCAAACCTATCTATAATTCTTTTAAAAAAAGTTTCAATGTTACTAATTAAATGTTACTAAAATTGCACACAAAACATGTCTTGTTCTATATCTTGTTCATATCTATCTATTTTTCTTCTTTCAAGAAATAAATTCCTAAAATCTAACAAAATTATTTGCAAATAGAACGATAAATTTTTTTGCTTAAAATTTGTAAACATGCATACGGTTCAAGCAAATGCTATATGGTTTTTAGATAATAAAAAAAAAGAAAAACTACTTTAAAGTCACACCTTCTAATTACTACGTGTGGTGAGAATCACAGAGACATGCACTACGTGATGGTATACAGTACATGCTGTTGTCATTTTTAATCACTTTCTAACCACAATGTTCATAGAAAACAAGTAACATATGTAACTCCTGTTCTATTCTACCATTTAAAGGGGGAAATAGATAATAATAATAACTAATTCTAAAATGTTACAAATTAATTCTAATAGAAAATATTAGGAACGCTAAACAAAAGACATCTCTGGGATAGCTTAAAGTAACTGTAATAACAAAAACTTCAATAGCATGAGGGCTATTATTCAGGTCTTTTTCCAATTTTAAACTGTCCACTTTTCATAACATCAGTTTGGTCGTTAAATAAAACCAAATGATATCATATGTTTTTTTATATCCTTGTTTTTTTTTTTAAATGCCAGCAGAGTTCATGCGTTTCTACTTCACCAAGTTTTCCATTTAACTCTGTTTTATCACCTTCAACCAATAAGTTTCCAAAAAGTGTGTGTGTGTGTGTGTGCTGAATATTCACTTTGTTGAGAACTTCTAGTGCATGGAGTTTGCATGTTCTCCCCGTGCTTGGTGGGTTTCCTGTGGGTACTCCAGTTTCCTCCCACAGTCCAAAAATATGCAAGTTAGGCTAACTGGCGTTCCCAAATTGACCGTAGTGTGTGAGTGTATGTGTGTGTCCTGCAATGGATTGGCACTCTGTCCAGGGTGTACCCTCCTGGGAGAGGCTCCAGGTCCCCGTGACCCTGAATACAGAATAAAGCGGTGTAGAAGATGAGTGAGTGAGAACTTCTAACCTTTGATCGCAAACAATCCCTTTGCATGCTGGCAGGGCCTCTAACACACAAGCTTCTAGCATGATTACCCCAATCTTTGACACTCTTCCTGATGATCTATCTATGGTTTTCTATGATTTCACTAGCTAGGGATCAAATTCAGGAATGTGGGAAAGCCCCTAACTCTGTCACTTTCACTAAGTGTTTAATTTCACAGTGGCAGAGCAAAATGCATCCGATACCATCCGATACAAAATGCATTATACCTGAGTGTGATTATTTTTTTTTCATCCAGGCCATCCACCTACTTGCTTGTTATTGGAAGAAATCTGAACAATTCTGGAGAAAACACTGACAGGGATAACCTTGAAAAGAAACTCCACGTAGTGTATGAATGAGTGTGTGTATGTGTGTGTGCCCTGCAATGGATTGGAACCCCATCCAGGGTGTACCCCGCCTCGTGCCCTAAGCCTCCTGGGATAGGCTCCAGGTCCCCCTGTGACCCTGAATACAGGATAAAGCGGTATAGATAATGAGGGAGTGAGTGAGCATCTTAGTGAAATAATCTCTATAATTTCTTAAAATAAGATCACAAAAAAACAAATATAAGATTATTTAGCTCATTTCTTTTAAAATGTTACTAAAATTGCAAGTGAAAAATGTCTTGTTCTCTTGGCAGGCTAGCTTCTAGAAATTTATTTCTTGAAAGAAGAAAAATTATCTGCCAATAAAATAATAAATTTATGCTTACAAGTTTAGTAACATTTGACAAGAAATAAGCTTAATAATCTTACATCTGGTGTGTTGATAACTTATTTAAAGAAATTATTGATAGTTTTGGTTAGAATCAAGAATATTTTACTTGCTAAGATGTAATCTATGCATAGGTCTATAATGATAATTTCATCATATAATATATTTTTTACTTTTATTATATTTTTCATTTTAAACAATGAGCAGATCTGCAATAAGCACCACTAAATTACCACTAAATTAATTGCTTTTCTTATGTGGATACAAATCCAAAATCTTTGAAAACTTTGAAAAGGTTTGGATGTAAATACGGAGGCGTTTTTTGGTACCATGTGGTATTTTATTATTTAGAAATAATGGCAACCTCAGCAGCCTTGTTTGCTTTTAGAGTAACCTCTCTGTGTATGTGTCTCTCTCTCTTTCTCTCTCTCTCTCTCTCTCTCTTTATTTATTTATTTAGTACGGCTACTATCTACCTCCACTGAACGAGGATGAGGTGGTGTACTGCAGTGTGTATTTTAAACCTCTTGGTGAGAAGCTTTTCACGTATCCTTTACTGTCACTTGCCTCTTTATCACCACAAATATTTTGTGCATCTTGTACATTTCAGCCACTGCACTGTCACATTCACATGAAGCACATTCCACTGTCCAGTAAGCAATTTATACGCACAATACACCATTATCACTGCCAAATGAACCCAATTGCAAAACTGTGTCAGACAGGCTACGCTTATGAAAACATTCAGAGTTAATGATTTAACCAAGCTTTCAGTACTTTGCTAAATGTGCACATTACCCCATTATTTTTTGAATTACAGTTCTCCACACATTCACACAGGCGCCAATGTCCCTGGTACAGCCTCCATGATTATGTCATCAAAGTTTCAAATTACCTCTCTAAGACAAAATCCTGTAAGCATATAATTTCTTTTACACAGCCTTACTGTGGTTATTATACTCTGATTTGGTGTTTACTGCTTTGTACTATTTGAGTTGGTCCTTAACTTTTATGGCTCAGATATCCATTATGTTGTATTCGCATTCAGCCAGTACAGTGTTTTCCCCGAGTGAATCTGCAGGGGGCGCTCAGAGCATTTGTTTCAGATGTCAGAAGCCTCATGGAGAATGTTTGTGGCTTTACAGCCCAAATGACCAGCAAACCCTACTACCATACTACTAGTCTAAGCAGACCTAGCTTACAGGTATGAGGTCCTGAGATATTGAAGTTTTATTAGCTATATGGTGATAGTTATTTGTCAATTAGCTATATACCATGTATAGTCGTTCAAGGTGTTAGTTGCTGTATATAGATGGACAGCTCCAGTGTTGTTGATGTGAAAATGTGAACTTATGTATAATGACTCATAAGCTTAGCATGAGGACATTACATATCATGTTTTTGCTTAACATGAAGTATTTCAGGGACCAATTTGGCAATGTAAGGCACACTTTTAGTTATTCATAACATGGCAGATGGACATAAAACATACTATGGTTTAAACTATGTTTGTGTCACTGTTTGCTCGCAACTCCAGGATTGAGAGTGCAATTCAATATATATATATAATATATACTGTACACACACTATTTTGCCAAAATAGTGTGTGTACAGTGCCTTCACATGTGTTCACATGTGTTTATGGGAATTTTTGACCATTATTCCAGAAGTGCATTTGTGAGGTCAGACACGAGTTGTTGGACGAGAAGGCCTGTCTCACAGTCTCCGCTCTAACTCATCCCAAAGGTGTTTAATCGGGTTGAGGTCAGGACACTGTGCAGGCCAGTCAAGTACTTCCAAACTAAACTCGCTTAGCCATGTCTTTATGGACCTTGCTTTGTGCACTGGCAGGCGAGTGAATACTTTTGCCAATATGGTGTGTATATGTGTATATATATTTGTACGGCACTACTGGAATAAGGATAAATACATTTATTTTAGGTCATATTAGGAGGCTTATTGGTTATCATTGTCATTGTGCATCTCCAGGATTAGTTAGGGGTTCAAATATTTTGTCTGATCTGTGTGTGTGCATGAAGTTTGCATGTTTTCCCCATGCTTGGTGGGTTTTATGTTTCATTCACATCCTCCGGTTTCTTCCCACAGTCCAAAAACATGCAGTCTAGGTTGATTGCCCAAAGTATGTGGTTTTGTATGTGTGTGTGTCCATGTGGCACCCTGTCCACGGTGTACCCCGCCTTATGCCCTGAGCCTCCTGGGATAGGCTCCAAGGCCCCCCGCAACCTTGAATACAGGATAAAGCAGTATAGAAGATGGCTGAGTGAGTAAGTGAGTGAGTGAGTGAGTAATTGGGTCTATGTGCTCAGTGATAGGTTGGCACCTCATTCAGTGTACCTTGTGCCCTAAGTACCTTGGGATAGCCTCCAGGCCTTCTGTGACCCTACACAGTAAGTAGTATAGATAATAGATAGACATTTGTTTTAATTGTTGAAAAAGGAAAGTTTTTTTTTTTAATGAGATAATATTCTTCCTCGTCATTTCAGCCATGAATTTAGATAATAGAGACTATTCAATGAGTGCTTATCTGTTTAATTAAAAATAAAGGAAAGAAAATGAGCAACACTTCAAATCAAGCACACTGTTATTACATGAAAAGCCAGCTTCGAGTAAGCAAAGTCCCTTATTCACACCAGTTATACACGGACCTTCAAGAGAAATCCGGGCTTGCCTTTTTTTTTCGAGCAGATTAAATTTATATATAATTTTCACTGCTGTAATAGGTGGCTGTACAGATTGTTCATCTTAACTAACTGTGTGTTTGTGCTGGCTCATGTTTGGAGTTATGAGAATATGAAATTGCACTTTGATTATTATGAATGCTTTAATACTTTAGAGGTATCTTTTTATTTTTGCCCTGCACCTCACCCAGTGTTGCAAGAATAATCACTGAACATCCCCAGTGTGCTTTTACATTTGGCAGTGTGGCTCATATAGATGATGAATTACTTTTCAAATCCAAAGCATGCAAGCAGCACAAAATCCCCCTCTCCACACATAGGAGGTATGTATATACAGCACACCGTGCTTTCTGAGGAAATACTCCAAGGAGAAATTCCCTTTCAGGCCTTCTGAATAATGCAGGGTGACCGTGTCAAAAAGCACATTGTTGGAAAACTCAGAGTTTCCAAGCAAAACAATAACTGACCCAACATTAGGTCATTTCCTTTTGATTGGGTCCCAGTCCACAGATGGAGAGAGAAACACAAAGCAAGCATGCTTTATTTTTGCTGGCCCTAACTCACTTTGGTGTTATTGGACTATGACAAATTAAGCAGAGCATGAAAGGAAAATCAATTTGCGTCCATCTTTAAGAGTTAGTGCAGATGAGGAGAGATGACAGGACTGTGTTTTGGTTCTCCTGGGCACTCATGATTGAAAATGACGTCTCCAGACCAACCTTGATTAGATTATGACTCATCTAGACGAGACCCACATTAGGATGTTGCAGTATCTGTTAAAACTCAGCCAAGCAGTCTGGTGTGTTAAGTGTTAAAACAGATGTGTTCTTTTTATTCTTGCATATTTTGACAGACCAAAAATATCTAAAAATAGGGGTTATACACTGAGCTGCCAAAAAAGATCTTGTATTGATGATGGGAGAATCAGATGGCTGCATAAAGTCTTCTCCAGCACCTCTCAAAAATTTAAGGTCTGGAGTGTGTGGTGAAAATTGTGTCTCATGCTCCCTAAACCGCTCTTTCACAATTTGAACCCAATGAATCCTGGCATCGTCATCTTGGATCAAATCCTTTGATGGAAAAATCTGGTCATTCTGTATTTTTAGGTAGTCAGCAGACGACATTTTTTGGGCGCAAAACATCGCTGAACCTTGACCTGACCAACTGAAGCAACCCTAGATCATAAAACTGGGTTGTACAATAGGCAGTATGCATGATGGGTGCAGCCTTTCTTTTCACCCTAACGTGCTTATCACTCTGGAAACGCGTAAATCTGGACTCATTAGACCACATGACCTTTTTTTCATTGCTCCAAAGTCCATTCTTTATGCTCCCTAGCAAATTGAAGCCTTTTTCCAAATTAGCCTCACTGATAAGTGCTTTGTTTAAGGCTACACAGCTGTTTAGTCCCAATCCTGTGTGAGCTCTTCACATTCTACATGTGGAAATGCTCTTACTTTCACTTTTAAACATGGCTCTGTTTTTTTTTTTTTTGCATGATTTGATTTCACTAAGTGTTTAAGTGATCTCCCATCATGCTGTTTCAGGATGTTTTTCCGACTGCATTACTTCCTCGAGAATGATGGTTTACTGCTATCCTTTTCAGTTCTTAATAAAATTTTTAGTAGTTTCTGCAATCTACTTAGTTTAGAGATTCTTTGCTTGCCTTATGTCAAGGACTGTGATAATGGCAAAGATTTTACTCTGTTTCAGGAGGGTCAAATTATTGACCGGCATCAAGCAAAGAAAACAACTAAGGAGATACTTAAATTACATTAAGAACTGTCTTGCTCATGTCTGGACATTTCTATATTTTACTTCATAAATAAATAAATAAAAAACAGCTCTCTTATGTCATATTTTATATTCTTATTGAAAACTCTTATTTTTCTTATTTTTTTGCCTTTAGGTCATCGGCAGTCATATAGGCATTTAACTTCATATCATACTATGTCAAAAAGAATTTGAATTTTATTTTTAAAAAAATAAATAATTAAATAATTGCATTATTAAAACCTGGAAGTGGACCTCTGCCACAACCACAATCCCTAACATCGTTGTTTAAGAAATGAGAAGCTACTCACTGCATCAGTTAGCGTTAAATATCTTGTTACAGCTAAACCATATTAATTACTGCAGTAATTGTCCAATGGAAGGCTTTTAAGTATTTGCTTATTCTTTGCTTGCACAGTGTATCTCATGTAATAATGTGCCAATAATATAAAGTGAGTTTGATGTCCCTGATTATTTTACAGCCTCTTTTTCAGCCTCTTCCTCCATTTCTAGGACTCTCGGGCCTTACCTGCTAACCTGACCTCCAAGAGCTCTAGCAGACTTGTCTTGACCCAGCTCCCTAACGTCTCCTCTCCAGAGAGGGTGCCTCTTTCTCAGCTAGCATTTTCTCCCTGGCCCCTAAGTCAGCCAGTAAGTCTAAGGCATAACATCAGGCATTCAGCTACATCTAGTGTACGTGGGACTCCTCAAATCCCCAACCCCATTTTGCAGTCCTCTCATCGCAAGTTCACATCATCCTTCTCCTCCCGTCAGTCTTTCTCATCTTCCTCGTCTGTATCTGCTAACCCACCTTCGCCTAGCAACTCTCAGCGTGCTATACAGAGACCCAAACTAGTGCCTGTCTTCACGAATAAGTCACTGAGCCATCATGTTAACATCACAAAGATCCTGGCTGAGAAACGACAACAGAAGCAAGTAGAAGCACACCGTGTTCTTGAAAGTGCAGTAAAAAGACCCTCCTGTTCTCCTTTATCCTCTGTACCGTCACTTCCTAGGGTGTCTCTGCCATATTTTAAGAAGCGTAAAAGAGATCACGGTGTCTACGCAACCACAACAGCACAATCAGGCTTTCAAACTCAACATGCTCATCCTGCTAACCCTGAGATCAAAACAGGGGTAAGAAAAACATCATGTCTTCATCACACTTTGTATTCTCAATATCCTTACACAAGTCCAGGAAGTGAAAAATTTAATTAATTGAAGGGAAATCCATAATTTTTCCCTAAAGTTTTGGTCTTACCCCAGACTTTATTTCGGGTTTAAAGATCTGACAGCTGCGCTTTACTAAACAAACGTACAAAACTTTTCAGCTCCTGTAAATAAGATGAAAGTAGCGGTCAGTACAGTTTTTCCAGTGTTTATTTCTCTTTCTCTATCGCTTAGTCTGCTGTGACAGAAAGCTATACAAATTGCTCATGTGTATAAACTGTAACTTTTTGAGGTTTACATTTAGGCATTTGGCAGACGCTTTTATCCAGAGCGACTTACATTTTTATCTCATTATACATCTGAGCGGTTGAGGGTTAAGGGCCTTGCTCAAGGGCCCAACAGTGACAACTTGGTGGTTGTGGGGTTTGAACCTGGGATCTTCC
>JAOVVB010000046.1:9843783-9874987 GCA_028570985.1 Heterobranchus longifilis
TTGTTTGATTATCTATAGTTAACTCTTAACTCTTTTTCTTTTACATCATAAAAAGTTCAATCAGCGTTTAAAAAAAAAAAAGGTTTTGCAAGTGAATGCTATAAGTAATGATGTAGTTGAACTCTTTCCCCTTTTAACAGATTGATTTATGTCCTCTGGGTAAAGCTCAGTGCAAGACCAGACAAATTTATTTTTTAGCAAGACTGCTCATTTTCTTCATCTAAGACATTGTAAGCTTTTGATGACATACTGTAGAGAATGCTTTTAAAGTTATAAGAATCCTATAATCTTATGTATATTATAAGTTATACAGTAAGTTATAAGAATCCTATAATATTATAATTATTCTTATAATTTTACAAATTATAAAAATCATAGTCTTATAATTTGTTTGTTGAACATTTTTTTGGCAAATACACTATATACAGCATATTAATCTATTTTGACGTTATTTGTATGTGTATTAATGACAGTTGCAATGTGAAAGTTACTGTAGATAAACAAGAAAAAATAGTTTATTTGTTAACCCTTTTCATGTCTCACTAAAAAAAAAAAAGTCTCAGCACTCATAATGTCCACCAGGTTTCTCGTGCATGTTAACACATCCCTCAACATCGCGAATGTTCACGCCAACTCAAGTCAGATTGTCGTTACTCTCCATCCCAGTCTGCACATCAGCTTGCACATCCCCTGAGGTTTCCAGCTGTTTTTTAGAGATGCTCTGTGGGTTTTGGTAGAGAAAGCCTACTGCAATTATGTGATCAGTTTGCAAACATCTGCTCGCAATTTGAGCGGCTTAGATTTGCGGTCCAGCCCGAAGTTGGACAAAGGCATGAGTTGAGCTGCTTCCAAATATGAGCACTTGGAGCACTCATTTGTATTTTGTTTAACCATCAAAAAATGTTGAAGAGTTCATTGTTTTTTATGGACTTGTGAAATACCAGTTATTGTATAAAGGATTGTGAGAATCAGGGAAGATTTTATATCCCAAAGAGTATTAAATGCTTTCACTTCTTTCTTTTGTGGTAAATTATGTAATTTTACTCTTTTTTCATGGTAAGCTTCATGTGTTTACTTTTTTGTGGTAAATTGTGTAATTTTACTCTTTTTCTGTGTTAAACTGTGTTTTTACTCTTTTTTGTGGTGAACAGTTCCATTAAAGATTTAAGTTCCTTTTTGATTAAAAAAAAAAAATTAATAAATTAATAAAAGAAGAACTGAATATTTCTTTCTTTCTTTCTTTTTTTGATATGCACATCACTTAGTTCTCTTGAATTTCTCTTTTTTGCTTTCCAGTTACTGTTACATAAGTTCAACTGTATGTACGGACTGTGTAAGGAAAGAGTAACTCTTTAGAGTAGAATCAAGGTTAAGAAACCCTGGTAAATAAGATATTTCTGGAAAAAAAAAAGAACTATTTAAACACCATGCATGAAAAATAATGAAATGTACTGACCAGTGACCTATTCTTCATCATGCTTGGAGATGCTTGGTTAGAAATGTCAGATTTTGTAAAAAACAGGACTGACTTTGCTCGCCTCGTGGATAGATCCACCAATGCGTTTGTATCTGAAGACTGATCAAAACCAGACACCTGCTTTTGTCATGAAAGGACACTCATAAGTCATTGAGAAGGAATTAGCGACAAGTTCAGCTGCAGGTAACATATTAGAAGGCCTCTGTCATGGCTTTCCTGCATCCTGTGCCGTAATACATCTTGTCTTTTTTTTTTCTTTCCTTGACCCATGGTTGTGTTTAGTCTGTCTTTTCCAACCCTTGTTGAGCAGACAGCTGGAGACTGACTGGAACGTGATCTCCTTTGAGGAGGGAATTGTTCCTTAAAGACGAATGCTGCGAATAAGCAATCTACCAAATTCTTCTATTGCCCTGGAGTGATGGGAAACAAATGTTGGTTTGATCCTTGAGTTTCTCAGCTAGGTGTTGAAATGGAACCAGTACACACCAGACAGATAAATTACAGCTTTTTTTCATTTTAGCTTATTTTATTCATATTTGCAAATTTACATATAGTTTTTCTATACAAATCTGATATTTACAGTACATCCAGTAAGAATATTTTTTTACCTCCAATGAACAAATTGGATCTTTTACATAATTGTACAGTTGTTTAACTACGTTTACATTTAAAACCGCACAGTGTGACTACATTCACAGAGTAAACCAGCTACACAAAATAAACTATAAAATAGAAATTACTTTACTTTGATAAAGTATCAGCTGTGTTGTCAATACTAAGCACCATTTTCATGTAATCTCTCAGAAATTGAGTGCCGTATGAATGCGCCGTTTTGTGTGTGCTTGCTTTCGGCTCTGATGATTAGCTGAGTCCTCCTGCATGAGCTGCGTGAGGAGGCCCTGAAGGTGCACGCTTATGCTCCGGGCTCGCTCTGCGTTCTCTCCTCCTTCTGTTTCTGCACAATCCTGCACCGCTTGCTGGAGTTCGACCTGAAGGGGGCGTCCTGCTTTATCCCCCAGCAGCGTGGGAGAGAACCATGAGCGGAAGATCTTCTCACAGATCACCTGTACAGAGACCGACAGAGAAAGAGAGAGAGAGAGAGAGAGAAAGAGGATCAAGATTTGACCAATGAGCCAAACGGAAGGCTGCAAGTGGAAACAGTCATTATGAGCGTGACCTCCTGGTCTTATTTCATGGCCCTGATCACAATCATTGGTCATATTCTTATTTCAGGTGGTTTGAAGGGGACAGGAGCAGGAGATATGCTCATCTCCTTGACCTGTCATCCTGAACGACACAAAGCCCCTATTGTTCTGAGTGGCAGGAAGGACAATAGGTTGGCAGAGGTCATCTGGTGGCGTGATAAGTGATCAGCGATGGAGAGATGGTCTCTGTCTGAGGCCTGGAGCTGGACTTGGTTTCATTTCGCTCACTCGTCTGTTAGCTGGTCTCCTTAAAAGCGGGCTTGCACTGACAACAGGTGATGATTTTGATTTTATCATGAAAAGATGAAAGCGAAGATGTGATAAAGCTAAAATCTTGGATAAATCATATAGATTCATTAAAATGTATATTCAATTTTTACTTAGTAATAAACAGCCAGTGTACGGAAATACTTTATAAAATATTCTGTAAATGTTTATTATTACTGTCATTGTTCTAATTAGGTTTTGTCAAGTTTTCGACTTTCGCGAAATCGCCTGACCACAAAGGTTTCTTTTATCAACACTGGAGTTTGGTATTCTCAGTGATGTTTATAACACATAATGACCGTAGGCTCCAGGCCATTTCTTTTCAGTGTTATCACAAACTTAACATTCCGCACATTGTTCACGGTAATGCTTGAGACTACGGAATAGCTTTCCTCCTGACCGGTATTGCAAAAACACCCATTTTCTGTGAAACTGCTATAGTGACTATTGTATTTTGCTCACATCATAGAATATTAAAATTATCTGAATGTAAATTAAATAAATAAATAAACAGCAACTCATATTTATGTTACTAATTCATTACACTTACCTGAAGATTACTGTTTTTGCGTTTTGACCCACACTTGTTTCTCTTTGTGTCACATTTAGAAATGCAGTCGAAGAAATTGCAGTCGTTGTCGTTGGTGCAGTTTTGCTCGAGAATGTCCTGCATTTTGGGTTCAAAAAAGGCCATGTCCACATCTATAGCGGCAACCTGTAAAACATATTTAACATATTTTCTATTGAGCAAAAGTTCTGTTCGTCCATTTATTTATTATTCATTCCTGTATTTGCTTTCAGTTATCCAGATTAGACTTATTGTAGATCCTGATGCCCATATCCATAATGTATATTGAAATACATTAAATCAAAATACACCAGTGCCATACAGTACATATATATATATATATATATACACACACAAAGTTCGGCTTTAACTTTGTAAGATGGCTGAATCTACTGTGAATCTGAATCTACTGTGTAGAACATTGTTGTTTACTTTGTTATACTGTAGGACTCAAACTATATTTATTAAATTAATCCCATAACACATGTTCTATTTAAAATAAACTTTCCAAGAACCTGCAGTTTTGGCAGCACACACTACCATAAACATAGCACACATCGTTGACAGAGCTCAGGTGATGAGCGACGTTATGACCGCCACAATTTGGAGTTTTCCAAAAGAAATACCACAATGTTTATTATTCAAAACCTTTCACATTAACTCCAAAACATATTTAACTTTATTTAACGGTTTTAATCCTTATGTTACACAAAAGTTCCTGTACAAATATTTTATTAAGTCGGTCTCCTGCAGCTAATTAGATTTTGTTGGATGTTTTTCAAAGCTGTATAAAACAGAAAGAAAGAAATCAGTTAAAGAGGTTTCATTTGTTTAATTTTATTAAGTCTTTAGATTTCACCAGTCTTGTGTTGTTTTAACTGAAGCTTTAGCTACTGAGGGTCTTTACTTGCTCTTAAGTCCTAAGCCTTTGTGATAAACAGGATTAAACCTGAAAATAAACTTCCCCATTACATTAAAACCCTGTTTGTATTTTAAAAGATCTTTTTGGCATTCATGAGTATAACTCGCAAGTGCTAAAATGAAAAGCATTCATCAACATATCAAAAAATCTACAATTACTCTTCCCATTGGGAAAATAAATGCATGCACTGAACTGGATGGCTAATGTTTTGCAAAGCACATCTCAGTGTGTTTACTACAGGATGAATGGATGTGCTCCGACTTTTTTGTTGTAAATCAGAATGATTTAGTGGATCTATTTGTTACGATGGCAGCTGAGACTGTGTGTGAATCTAAATTGCGTGACCTTCCCTTGTTTGTATAAGGTTTTTATTGTTTCCTCAGAGCAGCATGCTGGCCTTAGGCGCAGCTTAATGACAGCTTTACCCAGCTTTCTGACCCGAGCCTCCTGTTATTTTCCCTGTTTACTGAATGAAATGTAAAGATACTCCTGTGCATGAAAGGAAATGCAGTACCCACCGTCAAGTCCTTTCTGATGGCAAAGTTTTCCGCTTTGATATCACAAAGGTGCAAGCGATGAGAAAAGTCATTTTCGAAGTGATCCACCATGTCCAAGAAACTTAGGGCCACTTGAGGCACCATGTCTATTTCAGTCTGTGTCTGTTCTTCTCCACTTTTTGGGCTCTGAGAGAACTCCTCCAGCGAGAAGATATTCTGGTTCCAAGCATGGCCAGCAGCAAGGTACTCCACTGCATAAAAATGACCACAGGAGCCCAGCACCTTGGCCACGTGGTCCGTCAGGTCCTGCATCACACGGAGAAAGGCGTATTCCTCCTGTTGCAGCAGAGCCCAGAGCGAGGCCAGCTCAGACCGCGAGTACGACTGGGACCTTTTTTTTAGTTTCTGGCCCCAAAGCCTCTGCAGCGTCAGGTTACTCCCAGCCTCGAGGCCTAGCAAGTTCTTAATCTGCAAAGTTGCATAAAACACGACATCCAGGGGTGAAAGCTCCTCCTCAGCCCCCACATCACCTGCAGTGTCCTGGTAGTCCAGCAGGGCCATAGCCTCATAGGAGGAGAAATTCTCAAGCTTGGACTTGAGGACAATTGGCACGCCTCGCCAGGTGGCTGCCATGACCTTCTTTCCATTCTCGTAGTAGAGGCAGCGCTTGTATTCCACACGGCTGTCAACGCAAAGGTCTTCACACAGGTCACCTGTTAAGACACCTTGCTGGTAATCCTCACACTGCAATACAGAACACAAAACAAGTTCAGTTTCCTCTTAAAACCAGCAACTCACTGCAGATTTTAAATGAATGTGAGGCAAAGAGTTTAGATAAAAGACTGTAACATTCGAGTCATGTTAAAATGCATTCATATGGCATTTTTTATAAATATTTTTTTTTAATGCATTGGTAATATAGTAAACCATAAATAGTGTACTAAAGTAGCCTGTAGTCTACTTAAGAAACATAGCACTAATTTGTAGGGGGCACTAAGGAATTATACCACAGATATAACCAGGGAATCGTCTCAGATATATACTGTGCTATAAACACTATTAATAATGCATCCTGTTAACAATTTATAAATGCATTATAACCATAGCTATAAGGTTATATAGTATAATATATAGTATAATATATCATGCAAGTACAGTAGCATGGTTGATGAAATATAAACATCAATTTTATTTTATAATGCAACAATGCATGTTCATATATAATTATAAAAACTTCTATATTTTTTAATAAATTTTTTCTTCTTTTTCCTCTTCTTATTTTTCAGAGGTGAACTTTCTTGTATTTTTTATGTAGTCTTGAGGAATAGTTTTCCATTTTTTTTTATTTTTTTTTTTGGCTCTCATTTTTGCCGCGTTTTTGCTCTCATTTTCATTCCAGTCCAGTACCTGACCAGTTTCAGAGGAATTTTTTTGTTTGCTAAGCTGCAAAGTGACCTATGAATCATTCAAGCATAAAAAACATCTTAACTTAAGGCATGAACCAGTGAGAAACAGATGCAGAAGGTGACGGATGGTGCATATTAAATTTACTACTTAGAAAGTGTTACCAAATAGGTATTAATGCTTTACAATAACACAACATTTATTTATTATTGAAACCGGGATCTCTTAACACATTCATGAGCATTTAGGAATCATTTATAGAATTTTATACAACAGTTAGTTCTGACCAAGTAATTTGATTGTTATAATAAGGTGTTATAATAATTGTTCATTACAGTAACTGCCGGTTGCTAGTCCTGTGCCAGTTGCAGCCGGCATTTGTAGAACTTTTGTATAAAAGCAATATCACACTCAAGGTTGCGCTGTAGTACTGAATAGCAGCATGGTTGTGATATCTTCAACAATTCTAACGATATATGTTATTAATTTGTCTTCCCTAACAGGATATAAATGAAGCTTTGAAATATTCTGCATAAATGATTTTCTCTTTCTCTTGATTTTCTGTATATAATTTATATTAAAACATAGAATTACATTGAATTCTCCTTAAACCGAAGTAAAAGCACGATTCCAGCACAGTTTTCCTTATTCCCTTAATTCCCAATTAAAATGAATATAGATGAAGTCAATACTTGATGGAGTATGTCTTAAATTTTCATAAATGTTCTGCCAGTGTAAACAAACTAATATAAAAAAAAAAGCGCAGTAACCATCTTGAACAGTTTAACGATAAACTCTTTTCCTTCATGTAATGACAAAGCCATATACTACACAGAGTCACCTCAGAGGTTTTGACATAAGCCATCCATAAATCATTCAGCATTCATTAATTATTCATTCATATTCAATAAACGCTTATCCCAGGAACACCGGGCACAAGACAGGAACACACCGCGGATGGAAAATGCACACACATTCACATGTAGAGATAAAATGTCTTGGACAGTCAACCTACTAGTGTATTTTGTAGGGTAGAAGGAAACTAGAGAACCCAGAGGGAACCCTGCATCGACACCACATAAGCATATGAATCTTTGTGTAGAAATTCTTTAAATCAAGTGCAGCCAAACATATGAGAGATTACAGATCTGGAGTCGATCAATTTCCAACTGCAGTTCCTGGATTATATCATTTGTCTTCTAATACAGAGATTTGCCAACAGTTATAATGTTTAATGTTTAATTTTAAAGTAACTTCCAGGAGACATGTTAGTTCCTGTTCTTACGTCTTTATTGCTGCGCTAAATAGTCTTTCACCATCATTCAATCTGTCTCTCTCTCTCTCTCTCAGTCTCATAATCTCTCATCACAGTTAATTGATACAGAACATTCCAAAGTTGATGAAAATAATTTAATTGCATTAGAAATCTTCTGCTTTAAAAAAGCACGCTGATGGTGTTCAAAAATTTGTTTTCCAAACAGTGTTTTATCGAAGCTTTACAATTAATTAAAAATTCTGAATAGAATAATGAACAACATAATGCAGATGCTTTACATTTAGGAGAATATTGAAAAGCTGGTGTTTTAGGTGTATTAACGTTTGCATCTTGCAGTGATCAACTTTTTTTTTTCTATCAGAGCATCAACACAAAGTTTATGGTTTTTATTACTTCTTTCCTCTGTAATGGTGTTGGTGAATCGTACGCTTAACACGTACACATTTCTGTTCCTGTGAGGTCTCTGAGATAATTCTTTATACCTAAGTAATTTCCACGCATGATTGCATCTCCTCATACTGTATCTAGCGATATTATCTCTCTTTTTCAGAATAGGTAAGTCAAGGTAAAGGTGTTGCCATGGAAACAGAGAACATGAGGTCTTCGAAAACGGAAAGTGAAGAAAAGTGTTTGATTTGCATTTCGGGTTTTTGTTTAATGATGTGTTTGATTTTTTTTTTATTCACTATAAAAAAACATCAATAACTACATCTTTTTCTTATAGCTTATTATTTCACTTCAGAATTGTTTGTCTGAGTAAGGTGATATTAAAGTGCCGCAGGTTGTAATATTTACTCATGGTTTTAGAATAGAATCAATTCACATTAACCTGACAAAATGCAGGCATTTATACATATTTGTACTTGTGTAAAAATTTAATAACACTTGCCTTGCAATTCTTTCTTTTTTATTTTATTTATTTCTTATTTTTTTAACCTAGTTCTTAAAAAAACAGCTGATAAATCAGTAGAAACTCTTCAAGAATTTTTATTGAAATCGTTATAAAAATATAAAATGTGAAACTCAGGAAATATGATTGTGCAATCTTTACATGAGCAGCTTTATTGAGACTGTAATCGGACCACAAAAACATGCAAGCACTCACACACGCAATTGCTTCAGCTGTACTTTTTATGCAATACAGCTTTCTAAGCATCTCAAACCCAGTGCTGTCACTAGCAATATGCTCTGGATTTCATCTCATACAGACTGAATATGTACATTTATTGATCTGTATGATGCATATTGTACAAACCCAGATCCATAATCCAACAAACAGACAACAAACAGCTCATTAGTGTAAACACATTTACACCTGTGTCATTCACTTCTCACCCCAGGCCTGTTCTGTTAATGTAAAACATTCTCATGCACACACCCATACTGTACATCTGTTAGGATTGAAAAGTGATGCATGATTAGTGTTTCCCAGAGATTAGCCGCAAATCCTTTGCTACCACATTCCAAAGTAAACAGCTGTCATCTCGAGTCAGCCAAGGGTCCTGGTAGCACCAATGTTAGCGTATTAATGACAATAATTATATAAAAAAAGATTTTCTTATTAAAATGGCTTATTTATCATCCCAACAACTTATTTGGGTTGAATAATTGATATTTTTCTATTTTAATTTTTTTTTATTAGATTTATATTTTGCCCTGGTTATACTGTATAGTTCTTTAAATTGCTCAATCGGCTTGGATTTGTTTTTGTTTTTTGTTTTTTTATTCACATGCACAATTTTTTCCCTAAGGTTGCAAATCACTATAATTTATATGCTGTGCTTGTTAAAACTAAAAGGCAATTCTTGCTTAAAAGCCTCGGTTTATTTGTGTAAGCAGTGCTGTTGTCACAGTGGTCACTAAATTACAAAGATGTTGATCCAGTCTGTACTTTATTTCTGACTTGGACTGGATGTCCGCCAATTACAACACATCCGTCCGAATTCTTGAGATTTCTTAGCCTTGCATCATATTGGTCAGCAGCTGTTTTTAGCTTCTGTGTCTGCATATAAACTTTCCCACAAGTGAGTTGGATACGGTCCAACCATATCCTTGCCTTCATTGTAGTAATAATGTTTTTATTTATTTACGTTCAGGATATAACACATAGTCACGATGTTGGCTTTGGTTTAGGATTACTGACTGCCCGCTGAAGTTTTGGACTCTTTTCTGGGCATTCATACAAAGTGTATTTACAGTATATGCATCACAGCTTTAATTACGTGCTACTGTAAAAAAAAAAAACAGCATATTGTTACGTATGAACAGACTGGTAAGTCCATAAGACAGGATGTGTGGTACGATTTTCCAGACAGCATTGAACAAACATCAGTTCCAGGAAGAAAAGAGGTTTTCACAGCTGAAAACTGTTTTATACAGACAAACATAATTATCTCACAGACATTTGAACAATACGTAGTCCTGCTGTGGTCACAGAAAACAGCTCAATGTGGAAATTGATTACATTGAACACGGTGGTTAAGCAGATTTGCCTTGGCTTGATGGTGTGTTACTCTAAAAAACAAACCCGGCACTAATTTGAAGTACGGACTGGTGTTTTTTTTGTTTAGTTTTTTGTTTTTGCTAAAGCAGTGTGTTTCGTGTTCCTGTTTATAACATAACAACAGAAGACTCCTCATTTTTTACTCGTCTGAAAAAACCTTAGAAACATTAACATATGCATGAATACACGAAAAATCCCTCTATGCGATATTAGCTCATTTGTCTGGAGGTAAATTATTCCTGAGTAATAGATCTTATCCCGCTAAACTAATAACTTTTGGTAATGTAGTCATCACTTAAATTGCAAAATGTAACTCAAATATGTGGATTTGATACTGGTTGTAACCATGGCAACGAAAGGAGTAGTTGTTTTGTTTAGTTTTTGAACTTTTTATGAATTTGGTGTTTAATTATGAAATAGCACTGAAAGAAAAATAGTACTCATAAATTCTAATTCCACAGACCACGAACCTCTCGCCCCCGGCATCCCAAATATATATATGTGTGTGTGTGTGTGTGTGTGTGTGTGTGTGTGTGCAGCACCATGGACCTCACTATTGCAGCATTCTGGATAATAGATGACTAAGACCATACACAAATAACTGTACATGAATAAAAAAATGATTCTTCTTTTTAAACCCTGTAGTCCTTTATATATTAATGATAACTTTTAATACTGATAAGTATTAACAATTGTGTTTTATATATATATATATATATATATAGAGAGAGAGAGAGTTACCATAGTTTAGTAGCAGTATAATTATTATAGTGTAATACACTTCACATTTCCGTTTCCATTTAATGTAAAAATAGGACTACCCTGAAGTTTTTTGTTTTGTACCACAAATATAGGAAGGATTTTATTCGAATTGAAGTGTTTTTAGTCATGAATTAATATCCACCCTGTAGTCTTAAATATATTACTAATAACTGTATTATTAACAATTGTGTGAACAAAAATCCATTATATAAATGATGCATCAGGTTGTACCCGAGGCTGCAAAAACAAAAAAACGCCATTTTGTTTAGCACACAATAATATATAATGTATATATCCAGATCTTTTATTTATGATCCATTAATTGGTATTTTTTTGTCCCTTTTTAGGCCTGTCTTCATTACCTGTCTATGCTTTATCACTGTGTTAGAGCGTAAATAGGTGAAGCTGCTGAGGCCGTGCGTGCAGAACAGCATTAACGGCACAGTTAAGGCAAGGCAAGAGTCTTACGGCTATTTCATTAATGCACACTGAGAACCGACCTGATGATTAAGTGACAGGTGCGACTACTTACATTTAAACAATTACTGACCTCAGCTTCTCCCATTTCATTTGGTTTATATTTGCCTATATTGAAGAAGGCTGATTGGAAAGGTGTTTCAGTTAATAAATGAGGAGGATGTTCCCTTAACCTACCTCTCTAGTCACCACTTAGCAAATTAAGCGTTTAAAAAAAACAATTAAAAAATCCAACGAAGAGTTAAGTACTTAGCAACGGATGTCCTCTTGACCCGAGGCGTGTCTTTTCAGTGAATAATGATGGAAATTCTTTAAAACTTTGCTACTGTAAATACAAACTTGTCTTGAAGATGAAAATGTCCATTGTTATCTGAAGCAAATTAAAAAGAGAAACATTAACCTTTTTCTCATCCTTAAACCAGATTAGAGAACGTTATAAATGAGTATTCCTTTTGTGTTTCAGCCGAAAGACATCATGCCAAAGAAAGTACGTGCGTGGGTGGAATGCAAAAGAAATGAATTGGAACTTCAGTTTATTCTTAGTAGAGAAATCTGGGCTCTCATTAAGCACTGGAAATGGAAATTAAGTTAAAAATAATAATAATAATAATAATAATAATAATAATAATAATAATAATAATAATAATAAACTTTTGTGACACTTATTTGACGTAGATAAAGCAAAATAATAACAAAAGAAGCTTTTTCAGTTAAACCCACCCTTACAAATTTGGCAAATGTGTGTGCAGTGTAATTAGTTTTTACATTTAAGAATAAAAACCAGTCATAAATAGTGTACGCTCTGCTCCTCAGCAGAACGAAGCGTTCTTTAAAAGTCTGCAAGCTATTTATGAAGTGACGATTAAAATGTTTGAGGCATAATTAAAGATAAGTGTTTGCTATTTTAATAAAGAAGTTTTAAGCATGCCTCGCTTTCTAAATGAATATTAATCCTCTTTATGATCTGATAAGGCAAGCACATTGTCCCAACGTTGCACTTTTTTGTTTACGACTCGAAAGGCGAAGTTCCCAACAGACTTGTTACGTGCTGAAACAAGCTGAGCTCAACTTGTGTCTCGCACCGGCCCCTCTCAGCATGTTTCCGCATCGCAAGATCTGCTTGATTTCACCTCGCTGAACCATGGCAATATTTTGACAATGCCTTTATTGTGTGTCACATACCACGTCGCTTTTTTTTCCTCTCTGTCACAGATGTGGTCTTTATAACTCCTTTAGGTAGGATCAGGTTTATGTGTTTTATTTAAAAAAAAAAAAAAAAAAAGACATTATTTAGGAAATGGACTGTATATTGTATATTGAAGTGTAAAACTTGAAGTGCTGCAGATTCTGCGTGAGAAGCATTCTGCTGTAAAATGCGATTGTGTCGAGCCTATTTGGAGCTTGTGGTTGTGTGTAGCAACAATTATACTCACACACGCACACACACACACATTTATATGCCTTACAAGTTATTGTTCATTTCTTATCACATCAGATCTATTACAATTCATTAATTCAGACTCGTTTGGGATAAGGTATACCAAATCATAAATCAGCCAGTTGTGTATCGTTTACGCCCCTCCAGACTGATAGACAGATATCTGCTGCTCAGCTTCTACACCCGGTCTTTAATTAGAAGAGTTTGGCATGATGCAGAATTCCTTTGCTGGCTCCTGCTGAGCCGCGGAGACATTTTTACCCTCGGGTGAATTGGATGTGGAACGGCGCTGTCTAAATGATGCCGTTTTCAAAACACACTTAGCAAAGAATGCATCTTGAAAATTCTAACCACAAGCTTTGATTAATTAAAACTCCATTAAAACTCCAGACTCTCATTTAACGCATGTAACAGGTGGATCACACTGAGATTAAAAGCATTGGAGCAGTATAAGCATATTTATGTTTTTTGTTGTTGTTGTTCGTGTTGTTGGAATAAACCTGTTGTTCCGTTTATTCCTAATAGCTAGGTACATTTCAATTACGTTATCTACTGTACGATATCATTATTAGTGTGTAATGTATCATTGTAACCATGTAGTAGTTTGAGTTTCTCTACGTGTCAGTGGATAAAAATGAGTACTCCTGGATATCTCCTTAAAACTGTGTCCAAACTTCCACTTTCTCTGATACGCTGGAACTTTGTTGGCGTTACTTCACTTCTGAAATCAAATTTCGGCGTGGAAATTGAATCATGTGAATATATCATGCTCCGTGTCACAGTATTCCAGAAAGAGTTCAGAGGTCAAAAAAATTTGCATCAACACTAATTTGACACAGCGGTTCTGAGAAAGCTTTAAGAGTCCTGTTGATGTTAAGTAACACTTCCAAATCCCTGCCTGAAGCTTGGAGCTAATATAAGTCATAAATCACAGGCTGACAGATTAAGCCTTTGCAGTGCCATGTTTGTTATTCATTTGAACATTTATCAGGTTTACTGAAGGTGAAGCTCGAATTAAAATAAATGCATGAACCGCAGCGAGTCCACACTGCTGTAATTTTTTTTTTCCCCCCCACTTTGTTTTACCGTTTAATGTTTTATACGCTGTGAATAAGTGTGACAGCCTGCTGAAACAGCTACGCTACATGTCGAACCATAAATAATCAACGCTCTGCCGTAGTAGATTCACTTTGTGTGAGATAAACGTATAGTTCTGCCAGTCGTCCCTAAATATGAGCATTCGAGTCTCACGCTACAATAAACAGCTCGAAATGTTGCGTCTTTGTTTATGCGGATCTGTCAAATGCAAAATTTTACGTTTTGGATGCTTAGTACTGTATGTAAGCCTACGTAAGATCATGAGTCGAAACTTTGTAACCTCCCTGTTAAAGAACGCAGAAGTACACAGTAAAACTTGACAGGTGATCCCAAGCTGCCATGGTGACCTACCAGTCTTTGGAGGATCCTCCTGCTCTTATCATCCGTGCAGAAGTCGGAAAACATGGTGGTGTGCACGAAGAGCAAGCCGCTGAGAAACAGCCATGAGGCAAGCCAGAGCAGGAGGAAGACTACTGCATTCCTGCGACGAACTCTCGCCCTGAGCCACCGCAGCCCGAGACCTCCACGGCCCAAACCCGTGGCCCGGCACACGGCCCGGAACATCAGCCACGCGCAGTACCCGCTTTAGCTTCCTGTGTGTTTTAGTGCTCCTCCTGCGGGCATCTGTGGTGGTCTCGGTAGTATGTTGAAGGCTTGGAGTCCTGCTGGTGCTCCTCCTGCAGGAGGTCTGAGTGTGTGTGTTCTCCTCTGCTGCTCCTCCTCTCAGCTCGGGGGTTCTCCATACTGCCCTGGAGATCTTCTCAAGTGTTGCTCCTCAGCTTCTTTCCCACTGGATTGGTACTGGGTGAGACTGGCAGTACCATGAAAAGCTTCTTGTTCCCAAGTGGAGTCGTACTCTCTGCTCCTTTCTTACTCTTTTACATTTCTTCTTCATACCCACAACCCCTCTCCCTCATCACTATTCTCACTGTTTCTCACCCTCTCTCTCCTGTGTCTTTCAGTTCTCTCGTTCTCTCTCAGCCTCTTTCAATCTCACCCTCATACTATACTCCACCTTTTTTCTTTCTCCCTCTCTCACTCCCTCTCCCTCTCCCTCACATTCTCTCTCTCTGTTTCTCAGATGCCCGCCCCTTTCTTGAGGACTTGCCTCCTTTGGGTTGCTTTCTTCCTGTTTCCACGGCAGCCAGGCCTTCTCGGCAGGCACACTGACTCTCAGCTGTGGTGTTCAGTGCCTTCTGCCAAACTCCTTCCTATGCCATGCATACAACACACTGTTCCACAGAGCGGTGAACGCAGCACTGTTTTATCACCTGCTCAGCATGCACACTCTCAAACACTTGATCGGTTCTAACCAGGTTATAGATCTGAAGCACAACCAATTGCTCACTGCAGCTGCAGTCATTTTTGTCATTGTTTATCCAAGTTGCTGAATATTTGATTCAGAAAGCATTTCTCCGCAGCGATGAAACAAAACTTGAGATTTGATTTGCAGCGACTGGATAAACGACGTCGCTTTTGTTTTGTTCTCCTGATGAGCCGAGCCCCTCGTGTGCCTCCGTGTGACTGTCGTTATCTGTTGTGTTGGAGAGACAGCAAGTGCTTAGAATTCTTAATCACTGCTTCATAAGAGAGGAGGAAGCCCGGCCGTACAACACCAGCTAACATCCGTCCCTGTTTTCGTAACTAAATGCCTCACTTTATGTTAATTACCACTTTTTCCTGTGCTCTGTGGCACTCCGGTCTCCAAACTCATTAATTCGTCCTGCAAATCAGAGAATCTATTGAGATCTCCTCTGCCTCGTACCGCTTCTTAATGTGCATCTCTAATGCTCAGGGTGTAGGCTACAACCATTAACCTGTTCTTCATAAAATGCAACACAAATGACTAACCTACAGTATATGTTGAAATTAACCTTTTGCGATCACATTTGCATTATTTTTGCATTTTCTCCAATTCCCATTTACTTTTCTCACAACAGAAGCACATTCCGAATCTCGGAGGGTGAATCATCCAGACTTTGGCGCCCCTCAGAGGTGTGGCTCGGTGTTCACACCAGGTCATGTTTCTACAAAAATCCAATTTACTAAATTCAAATTCAAATTTTATTTGTCACATACACAGTCATACACAGTACGATATGCAGTGAAATGCTTAAACAACCGCCAGTGACCTTAACAATAAAAGATTATTAATAGGAAATAAATATGAATAAAAATATAAAAAATAAATTTATTTAAGATAAGAAAAATATATCTATAGAAGTTAAGACAAAATAAACAATATAAGAAAAAATATAAGAAAACGTAGCTGTACAAATATGAAGAAGAGATGATTTCTGTACAAATATAGGAAAATATAGAAACTTAGTATAGAGATAAAGTGGGATTTAAATAGAAATGCCTGTTGGGGGGGGTGGAAATATGCACGAAAGTGTCTTATACTATATATATATATATATATATATATATATATATATATATATATACACAACACATAGTGTTCTACGATATACAGTATATACACAACACATTTACGGTGGCTTAGTGGCTTGCACCTCCGGGTTCGATTCCTTCGATTCTGTGTGCTTTGAGTTTGCATGATTTCCCCCAAATACAATACAAGCATGTAAACAAGATTAACAGACACGTATAGTTCTACAAAATAAGACTAGTACTGGTCTTTAGTGGTCTTTCAGGAAGCTATTTTGGAAAACTTTTATTTATTTTTTTATTTATCATTAATGGATTTATTCCTTTTCTGCTGATTCCAGTTTGTTCTTAAGGAAAGAGCCCCAATTCCCAATCCAACTGTGAGATATAATCTTCCTCAGCAGGTCCTTCAACCTCCCTTAGGTCTTCATCCAGCGGGATGTGCTTGAAACACCTCTCTCCAGAGCCCAAGTCCATCTCACATGGCTTGTCTTGCCTTAAGAAGAAACAGCTCTACTCTGAAGCTCTCTCCCCAGGTAGTCAAGCTCCTCACCCTGTAACAAAGAGTAATCCCAGATCCCCTGCTAAGCAACCTTATTTTCACTACTTGTACCTTTTTCTTTCTGTCTCTGCTCACAGCACACAACCTCACACACTCTTTTCCATCAACCGTCGAAAAGATCCCAAGATACAGTACATACACTCTAAAAAATAAAACTGTGCTGTACTCAATTTTTTTTGGTATAACATTTTCACACTTAAAAATATTAAGTAAATATAGTTTGCAATATAAGTTGCAAAATCATGTAAAATATACTTTATGAATTGAGTACAAGTCAGTAAAAAAAATTACTTTATGGAAGGAGTCTCCAGTTTCAGTGGTTTAAAATGTGAAATATACTGTATGAAAGCATATACTGAATAACTATATTTAGTACAATGATGTACGAAATTGAGTAAATGTAATGTAACTTACACACTACAGAGTCATCATTTCAGTAACTTGTGTCACATCCTCGCCGTCTTGTCTCTGATACACCAGACCTCCCATCAGCACTTGCACGGGTCAATTTACTCAATTATTTCAGTTTTTGTTGTTAAACATAAAGAATATTGAGTTGGAATGAGTGATAATTGTAGTTCTTGACACTAATCAGTATAATTACTCCATTGGCAAATATTCTGATTGAAATGTATCAAAAATATTAAGTGCATGTTAAAAATATAATTTAGTTAGTCAAATGCTAATTTATATTTGTGAAATAAACTTAAATTATAGTATAAATTTAAGACAAAATGAATAGTTGTTTTTTTTTAACTCAAACAATCATTATGTGATTTTTAAAGATTTTATTAAGGTAACATAACCTTTTTATTACTGTGAAATTTACAAGGCCACAGAATCATTTTTTAGAGTGTACAGTAGATTCCTCTATTTGACATAAATATAAAGGGTAATAAATGTAGTACCATAGGTACAGTGATTATATGTTGTTGTTTTTTTATATTACATTTGACAGGGTGTGCATGTTTCATAGTCAGGGTGTGTTCCTATTATGCACATGGAATTCCAGTTGCTCCAGAACCACAACCACGGTGACACTGATTACCTTATACTGATTCATCTTCTTAGTGAATATAAGAACCTGGATCTTTTTGCTTTTTTTTTTCTTGATGTCTTTCTGCTCGACAACGCCTCACCAAATACTATACCCAGTATTACACAAAATAATATATGAGCAAGGATTTAAAGTTTGAAAACACTGCCATCTGGTGGTCACAAGGCCTTGATACAGATTAAACCTTATCATCATGGTGCAAAGTGAAAGGACTCTACTATGTTCAATTGAACATGCTTAAAACATATTTCCACATTTAGCACAAATCTCAGTCAAGCCAGAACCTTTTCATTTTTGAGCTGAAGCTACAAGGCTAATGTAGCTAATGAGGTTTTATAAACTGTTACACACTCACCTCAAGCCATGTTAGACTGTCAAGATGTTCTACGTTCTGTTACGTGTGCCGCTCAGCACAAGTTCAGCACAAAAACATTAGATTGATGTAGAAGGCAGAACTTTCACATTTAAAGGTGGAAATGTGGACTCTCCAGGAACCATCACCTTATCGTGGTGGTGAGGTTGGCGTGCCCTTATGAACGTGGGAGCTGTGTTGTCTGGAGCCATGTGCTCCTGGTAGGGACTCGTAAGGCAAACTGGTCTCAGGCGAGGGGCCAGACTAAGAATGGTTTGAATTAAACCCCATGAAAAAAAGAGGAGGGAGAACTGTGACCCTGCCCGGAGAAAGCCTGGGGTCCATGTCTGGGGCTAGGCCTGGACAGAGGGCCCGTCAGCGAGCGCCTGGTGGCCGGGTCTGCCCATACCATGAACCCACCACCTGCGAGAGGAACTGATAAGGTCAGGTGAGGTGCTATTTGGGTGGACATGGACTATCACTTCTCTGTGAGTGAAGGAGGTGGAACTTGTGTGGGAGGTGGAGCGTTATCAATTAGATCTGGTGGGGCTTACCTCTGCAATCAGCCTCGGCTCTGGCTGGACTTTGTTCTTTTCCGGATTTGCCCATGGTGTGAGGCGCCAGGCGAGTGTAAGGATACTCACGAGTCCACAGTGTATATATTCACAATACACTGAACATTCTAAATAAATTTTCCCCTTTATTTATTTGCTATCCTGCGCTTATATCCAATCCTATCCAAAGGGTGTATTCTAGTCCATGCCCAGTATTCCTGGGACAGATCCTGACCAGGATAAAGTGCTTACTGGATTTGAATGAATAAGCAGTTGATTCATTTGGCTGCTATTTATATCCAGAGTGACTTATAAACAAGTCAAAATACTTTTTAATCCAATGATAGAACTGAGCAACTGTGCTGTTCTAGTAGAACACACAAATTTATATTCACGTCACATCACATGAACCGTTGTACTAGTACTGGTTTAAAGAAGGCTTTGGTGGAATCAGATGGGCTCACATAAATCCTAGTGCAATTTTTTTTAGTGCAATCATTGTTGATTATATGATGTCTTTTGATTGTATGAGTTCTGTTACAGGAGGAATATTTTTAAATGTTTTATGATTCGCCACCAAAATTTAAGGGTTAATTACCTAGTTTATAACTACAAAGTTTATATTTTTCCTTGTATCGAATCTATACGTGTTTATTCCTTTTACAACACAAATTTGTCAATGTGTACTGTTTTTATTTTTTTAGGAAAGGCTGTTGATATTTATCCAGTTATAACCAAAGTTGATGTTGTGAAACGTTCAGAACATGTTGCTTCCCTTAATTGTCACATGTTAGAGCTGCTATAAAGCCATTTCCTTACCAGCGTCTCTTTTTTCTCTTTCTTAATAATATAAATAATTAGAAAATGTATTAAATTAATGTAATTAATAAATGTAATTTTAAAAATGCTTAAAGTTTTACTTAGTATGTTTTTATGGAATTTATGGAAGGAGTCTCCAGTTTCAGTGGTTTAAAATGTGAAATATACTGTATGAAAGCATATTGGTGTCATAATAATTTTAATCATATCTATTATTAATATCTAAATTACAATTTAATCATTTTGAAATTTAAATACTACTGAAAAGTAATATCTTTGAATTGATATGTACTTTATGTGAATTTCACATTTTTAAAAAATCTCTGCAGAGCATTTTAACCAGTGAAATTTTAAGGCCTTGATTTCAATATACATTCAATTTAATTGATGCTTCCGTAGTAATAATTCAGGACAGAATCCTTAGTGATTTCTCAGAATCACAAGATGTATTCTTTGTCACATCTCCAATTAAACTATTTTTTTCTTTGTTGTTAGATAAAAGCACATCCTCTTTGAAACAGTGTGGTGTTGTAGAAACAGATCATGGCATGCATTCTCCATGCGGGTTTGTGATTACTACGGAAACAATGAAAGATTAGAATGAGTGCTTTAACATGAGCCGAGCTGCTGTTACAGACACACAAATCAATAAGATTCAAGACTTGCTTTAACAAGTCCTGGTGTAATTAAATATATTTATTCCAAGATAACCCTACAGTAGTACACCATCAGTCCAACAGAGGGCACCAAATCAGAAGCACTTCATGCCCAGTAGAACTACAGTAAATTCACTGTAATGGACCGGGGCCTTATTAGGTAATATGTTTGCAACTGCAGTTGAGGCCATAAAGGGGAGCTGGGGTTTGTGTTTGTGTGTGTGTGTGTGTGTGTGTGTGTGTGTGCGTGTGTGTGTGTTTCAGCTCTGGGAACAAAAGAGTAGGAAAAATCCTACACACTCTTCTTTTTCTCCTGCTTATCATGATCAAGTGAATTCATAGGAAAGCTTGAAATTACTCTGGAAGTGTGTGTACACTATGTATATATTTGACTACACATGCCTATTGCTCAATATATGCGGTACAGTAACGAGTTTATGTTATGTATTTAAAGTTATTTTGCTCAGAAATGATACATTTTGCCTCTTTTTCATGGTGAATATAAGACAAGTTGCTTTAAGATTTTATATCTTCCATTTGTGTATTCTTTATGATTTCATATGAATCACACTAACACACATTGAAATATTGCGTATACATCCAGACATTGGCAGTAAGGCCTGTACAGTGGGTTACTTCAAGAGTCTGTAAACATTTTTTCAACTTTGCAACTCTTTGCTCTGTTCCATAAGTGAAAATATTCACTAAGCAACGCTACAAATCAAAAGATCACATGACTTACAGAAGCAGCACTGCCGTCCTCTTCGATCTCTTCCTCTTTCTGATTTTCTGACAAACTTTAAGCTTGGGGGAAAAAAAAAAAGTTCAAACATTGTGAAGAAAAAAGTTACATAGTGTAACAACCCTGGAAGTGTAATACACTGGTCATTTCCTGTCTGAACCCCAGTGTGTGTTTCAGGATCTGGTGTTTTTCAGTGTGAGTATGATTCATCTGAGCACATCTGCACATCAAGAGTGCTGTGTTATAAACAGATCTGGATAAGCAATTGTAAGTTCTGTATAAGCACCCAGTGTGACCCCCTGCCAATAAACCCTCTCACTGCTCTCTGCCTGTACGCAGAGGTATATTTCATATTATTGTGCATAAATATATGAAAGTGTGAGAGCTACTGTAGGTTTTACGAAGAGTACTGTAGTTTACACATCTGGTGCTGGCCCTAAATTTCACAGCTGTCCATGAGCAAAGGGATGGAAGCATTTCATGCACTCACTGATTTGTATTATATAGATAGGAAAAGGTTTTACCTTGAAGCAGAGAACCTGTGCGTATAATGTTTAGATGCAGTGCGTATCATTCTTATGGAAACAGACAGACATTCAGAAAATATTTTGGGCCACTCAGTTTTTGATTTCAAGTTAAGACCCACAAAATGTTCTCCTTAAGCCAGAAGTTCTCAATACAGTATGTTCGTATGCATGGAGATTCCTGTGACTAACCGTACAACATATTTCACAGACCTCCTCCTTTGTTTATGAATTTAATTTCATGAATATTATTTAAATAATTAAAATGTTTTGGGTTTTTTGGGGTGGTTTTTTTAGCACAGATTTGTTTTCTATTTCTAAATCTTTAACCAGTTGTACTTTGACTTGGAGTTAACTTTGGTGCTAGGCTTCATAATTACAATATACAGTAGTAAACTTGATAAGGTGGCTGATGTACTCTACTGTAAATGCTTTAGGTTGTGATATATTACATTATTTTTTGCACTAATGATACGGTAATGAGTTTTGAAAAGGGTGAAAATTTTAAAAGAAAAATCTTAAAAATAAAAAAAACACATTCTCAATTTAGAGCCACTTATCTACCAGTTTAATCCACCAGCATGTTTGGGAGTGGGTGGAATTTGGCGAACCCAGAAAATCCCCACACAGACACAAAGGCAGCACACAACCTGAGGTCAGAACCCCTGACCTGGTCCCTGGTGCTGCGATATGTTAACGCTACATGCTGGAAATATGAGGGGGCGTTCAAATTAAACTGGGATTTTGAATGCACAGATGATTGTGTGAACAGTTCACACAGGCAGATGTTTGCGTTTCTTCTTGCGTTATTGGTTGAATATATTTTTAAGGACCAGGCGTTTTACTTGCTGAATTTTTACGGAAACGACTGCACAGCTTTCTTGAAAAAGTTTGCGCCATTCAAACGGTTTAGTCTCATTACCATACTCGCTCACGAACTCACCACTTTATCTTGTATACAGGGATTGCGGGGGGACCTGGAGCCTATCCCAGGTGACTTAGGGCATGAGGCGGCGTACACACTGGACAGGGACCACTGCATCGCATACACACACTCATTCACACACTACGGGAAATTTAGTGAACGCCAGTTGGGAGGAAACGACCCTGGCCGGGAATCGAACCCGGACACTGGAGGTGCAGATCTTCCTCATATCAGATCTCTTATAAATTACATAAAAGAACTTTTTAGCAGCTATGCAGAGTTTGACACTTACTTAGTTGGAAGAAGCTGAGAAAATTCTTTCAAGTTAAATTATTTTGAATATAGTCAAACTCTTTAAATTTTTCCTATTATGAGATTAGAATACCATGAAAAGTTTTACAAAGTCAAACTCTCTCACAAGTAGAATAGTTCTGTCTTTTTTTTTTTGTTACGTTCTCATGTCAGAATATTTCATTTTCAAGGTGTACTGGATTTCCCACTTCTTTGGAATTTGTTTTAAAATATTAAAGAGTTTTAAAATAATTAAGTTGGTCAAATAGCCACTCTCAGACCAGACTGACATCAATATTTAGTTTTTCCACACTATTTATCTACATGATCTACATCCTATTTCCAATGTTTTTTTGTTTTTTTTACTTACATTTTATCCTAATAAATTTCTAAGATAGAAGATTTTTTTTAAAAATCCAGAATTGATTCTGATATTAAAAATAACAGGTTTTGCTGAAGTGCCTTTCAAACGATTTGATAATTATATGTCTGGAAACAGCTTTTGGTCATCATGAACCGTTAACCAATATAATCAAAGGGTCCATTGTATTTCAAAAGAAAACTAAAGTTTTAATAATGTGTGAACATGTCTAAACCTCAGCCTGCTGTATAATCTAGGGTCTAATCTAGCTCAGAGCAGAATTCCCACTGCTGTGTCATGAAAAATAAAACACACCCTCTCTAACCAAATCTGCTCCAGTGCACATGGCAAAATGTCGTTCTTCTCTGGACTGTAATGTGGAGCAGTTTTTTTGTTTTTTTTTTCCATTCGTGTCTCTTCACTCTGGGACATTCTCTGGTTATTAGCTCATCTGGAAAATAGAGTCCAGAAAAATTATAGTCCACATCGAAGTAATCTTTTTTTTCTTCTTCTTGCTTTATGTGTAAATGGTTGCATTGTCAAAAAAAAAAAAAAAGTGAACTCTCCTGATGACTGGACTGCACCCTGCTGAGGGTTCATTGTGTTGGACTACAAATAGTTCTGTCGAGACTGGACTTCCTCTATTGTTCGTTGCACAGCACTAACGGAGGAATGCCTTGCTCAGCAGCTGTTAGGGATAATAGAGGCCTCGGTGAGCGAGATTTATATCCTCGCTAGGCCCATCGGCTATAAAGACATTAACGGAAATGAACAAAGCGTTAGCCATTCAGAGTTCACTTCCCCAAAGCCGAAGCAAAACTTCACTCCAGCGTGGTGACAGAAATATTATCTGTCTGGTGAATTTTCGCAGAATAACCTGTCTGTAAAAAGCTCATTGTGTCATGAGTAAGCTCCATTCCTGCTATATTTGTACACGTGGTCAGAGGGGCTGTGGAAACAATGACGACTTTAAAATAATGCACGACATTATGAATAAGAACACATATCTTCAAACTTTCAGTAATGTTTATTTTCCTAGTTTTGGTTAAGATTTTCCATTAAAAAAAAAAATTAATCACAGCTTAAGAAAAAAACATCACATTAAATATATATGTGTGTGTGTGTGTGTGTGTGTGCACAATCAATCATCCGACAGCGTTCATTCGTTGACTTCCTCCTCGTCCTCGTCGAAAGCATCTTCGCCGTCATTGGCCGTGGCCTCTTGGTACTGCTGGTACTCGGAGACCAGGTCGTTCATGTTGCTCTCAGCCTCTGTAAACTCCATCTCATCCATTCCTTCTCCGGTGAACCAGTGCAGAAAAGCTTTTCGTCTAAACATAGCAGAGAACTGCTCAGAGATGCGCTTGAAGATCTCCTGGATGGCCGTGCTGTTGCCGATGAAAGTCGAGGCCATCTTGAGTCCCCTGGGTGGGATGTCACACACAGCCACTTTGACGTTGTTGGGAATCCACTCGACAAAGTAGCTGCTGTTTTTGTTCTGGATGGCGAGCATTTGCTCATCTACTTCCTTCATTGACATGGGACCTCGGAAGACGGTGGCCACGGTGAGGTAGCGGCCGTGACGCGGGTCACACGCAGCCATCATGTTTTTAGCGTCGAACATCTGCTGCGTCAGTTCAGGCACAGTAAGGGCGCGGTACTGCTGACTCCCCCTAGCGGTCAGTGGGGCAAAACCGGGCATGAAGAAGTGTAAGCGTGGAAAGGGAACCATGTTTACAGCCAGCTTGCGGAGATCTGCATTCAGCTGCCCGGGGAAGCGCAGGGAGGTGGTGACTCCACTCATGGTGGCTGAAACCAGGTGATTTAGATCACCGTAAGTCGGCGTCGTGAGCTTGAGTGTGCGGAAACAGATGTCGTAAAGTGCTTCGTTGTCGATGCAGTACGTCTCGTCCGTGTTCTCCACCAGCTGGTGCACAGACAGCGTGGCATTATAAGGCTCCACTACTGTATCGGACACTTTGGGCGATGGCATGACGCTGAAGGTGTTCATGATGCGGTCCGGATATTCTTCACGGATCTTACTGATAAGCAGCGTGCCCATGCCTGAACCGGTGCCACCTCCCAGCGAGTGGGTGAGCTGAAAGCCCTGGAGGCAGTCGCAGTGCTCGCACTCCTTCCTCACCACGTCCAGCACCGAGTCCACTAGCTCGGCTCCTTCTGTGTAGTGCCCTTTCGCCCAGTTGTTCCCTGCACCTGTCTGTCCTGCAGCAGCGACACAAACAAAGCATTAGCAAAAAAAAGAAAGCAAGAAATCCAATCACCCGACACCCCTTCCCCCACTAGTGGCTAGGGATATCCATGTGCCAATTGTTTCCCCATTTATCATTCGGACTGCAAAGTATTAGCATTGCACAGCTGTCTGAAACAATTCCACAGGCTTCTGTGTACTGTTAAAGAAAACTGTTAGACAGAGCTGTTATGGCTGAGTATCTGAGTCGTCTCATATCAAAAGAAAGCGTTTAAGATGACTAACTGTTATTGCCATCAATTCTTGTGAAGATACTCGTACCACGCGAATGACCCTATATCCAGACGCATTTTATTTGTCATAATGCATATTTCAAATGACAGATAATGGACTGCAAGTTTATCACTTTCCATTTACTCATTTCGAGTGTGGAAAATCTGCTGTGATTGTCCACAGGCATGAAATGTGTAATGTATGGGAGCTAGAAAGACCAGATAACCCTGATGATCTCAGTGATATCCATCATCAACATCTATAGCTGAAACCGTTTATGTAAATAAACAGTGCTTTATACTTATACGCCCAGTATACAAAAAAGAATGTTAATGGGTTATGAAAATACGCTATATTTGGACATAAGACGCCTGGCCTGTGAAAATATTTCAGCTACTGAATGGCCATGACAATGTACAGTACAACTCCTTATAGAGAAGTCAGCAGTGTCGCTGGATCAGAAGGTTAAGAAGGTACACAGGTAGTTGTTAAAAAGCCATTACATCATGTAAAATTATATATTAAATGCACTATAAAAGTGTGTGAGAATTAAAGTCCTCAATGTGAATGCTTTAATTCAGGGCAAAATAAAACAATTATATGACTAAGTTTATGACTACCAGTTAGTATCATGCTTGTTGAAATTATCCCACACTTATCTCAAGTTTGGATTGTGGGATAAAATCTAATATCTAAGCCAACAGCTCAACAATGACAATAAAAACTAGTAAGATTTAGCAATACATTCTATACCATGTTAATCAATGTCATAATAGAAATAACATGAGGCTAAGTGTTACACACAAATGCTCAGTAAACAGTAATACGTTCATCAAGAAAAAAAAGAAACCCAACTAAATTTACAGTAAATTAATCAACCTCTTTTGCATTCTTTACCCAGTAACTGTTTTTTCACATGCACCTTCATCTTGTGATAGTGCAATTATAAGGTGTCAGCAAATCAGCTTGAAAAATATCCTAGTCGCAGCTTAAATGATCAGGCAAAATAAGAATCAATAAAAAGTAGCCTGCACAAAGCTACCATCGGGCCTAGAAAGCAATAAGTCCCATTACCTTTCTGTGTAATTATTCTCACAATCAATTGTAGTGGTAATGTGTTAGATCCCTTAAAAGTCCAAAATAGTTCACCTTAATATATGAACAGTTAAACGAATAGTAAAAAAAAGAAATTAGTTCAATGTTAAACTCTCCTATATTCTAGATTCATTACATGTCAAGAGAAATATTTTTAGTTTTGATGATTAGAGCTTACAGCTTATTAAAATGTTATTATATTAATATGAATGTAATATTTCCTATAATCATTTTTTTTTTTAATTACAATACAAAAATGTATTTGAAAATTTTTATTCTGAAAAGTATGTTTGTTTTTGCACTAAGTACTTAGTTAAGGCTTCTTTAGCACAAATTGTTGCATCAGTGTGGCATGGCATGGACGTGATCAGTCTGTGTCACTGCTGAGGCGTTACTGAAGACCAGGTTGCTTTGATAGCAGCCTTCATCTCGTCTTTATTGTTGGGTCAGGTGTTTCACATCTTCCTTTTGACAGTACCCCTTCTCTAGGGGTTCGGGTCAGGCAAGTTACTGTAGGTGGCCAATCTACTATTTAGTGTTAGTTTTGGCACTGTGTGCAGCTAAGTCCTGCTGGAAAAACAAAATCAGCATCTCCTTAAAGCTTGTCAGCAGAAAAAGCATAAAGTGCTCTAAAATTTCCTGGTAGATGACTGTTAGCTTTGGACTTGATAAAACACAGTGGACTGATCCCAGGGGCTGAAATTCATCATTGTGGAAACTTCATGCCAGATTAATTGTCTCCACATTCTTCATTCAGATTCTGGGAACTGGATTTCCAAATGAAATGCAAAATTTACTTTCATATGAAAAGAGGACTTTTGACCTCTGATCAACAGGTCCAGTTCTTTTTCTCATTAGCCCATATAAGACGCTTCTGACATGCGTCACGGCCTGAACCATGTCAGAAGCGTCTTATATGGTTCCGGCTGATTTGCTGAAGACATCTGTGCGTGGTGGCTCTTGAGGCACTGACTCCAGCCTTACTAAACTCTTTGTGAAGTCATAAGTGATGAACTCTCCCAATTTCCAAGTTGTGAAGTTCTCCCAATTTATCGAATCAGTTTTGCATGACAATCTATTTCTGGCTGTGGTCATCCCTTTTGCTTGTGCACCCTTTCCTACAATGATTATGTTTAATATGCTTCAATACAGCTCTCTGTGAACAGCCGGCCCTTTCAACAATGACCTTCTGTGGGTTACCCTCCCTTCTGGAAAACTGTCAACAATCTTTCCCATGTGTTTGTACTGAATTAGACGGAGCGTTATACTGTATTTATAGTGTATGAACAATAATTTAATTAGAATTAATATTCTTTTGATATTTATAATCAAAACAAAAAAATGCTTCAAATATTTCATTTGATTTGCACTGTATCTAGATAAGATATATAAGAGTTTCACTTTCTGAATTGAATTATGAAAAAAGCTTTTCTACAATATGAATTTTAGAGGTGTATAGACTTGGACAGCGTTCATATATCAGCCATTGCATCATACAGCTTGCTAATATTTAATTCATTTGACAGATGCTGTAAATCATGGCAATCTTTCAGTGAGTAAGAACATAAATCAAGCATAGACTGGAGGGTTAGTACGCATCCCAAGGGTTCACCAGTGTCTTTTCTAGTACTTCTGGGATTTGAACATACAACCTCATGTGTAAGAAATGTTAGCAATGAACTACCACAGCATAGCACCCTGGAGCATAGTTGGTGGGGAGGTGGTGTAACTTACCAAATATAAAATTATCAGGTCTAAAAAGCTGTCCAAATGTCCCGGATCGCACACTGTCCATCGTCCCTGGCTCCAGGTCCACCAGTACAGCTCGAGGCACAAACTTATGTGCTACAAACACAACACAAACAGCCACACAGGCAGACTATTCATTGGGTTACTTTCTATTTAGAAAATTTATTTACAGTCAAAAAGTATAAACATGCTCATGCCATGCTGTGAATATCCCCATGATGGTTCAGTGCTGAAACAGAAACCTACATTCAAACATACTGCAAACATTTTAATGCTAGGGTTTGGGCGATGAATACATTCTTTCAGAGTGACGACATGATTAAAGGATGGAGGCCAGACGCACGGAGAGTTGGAGATCTTGGACTGGTATGTGTGTGGGGAAAGGGGGACTTTTAAAAAGGACGCTGATTCATAGATTCACACATTCACACACACTCACACACACACCTACGCTCACAAAATGAGTAATGTATACTCACAGCTCGCCTCATTGTAGTACACGTTAACCCTCTCCAGCTGAAGGGCTGAGTCTCCCACATAGTTGCCTGCTGGATCAATGCCATGTTCATCACTTATGACTTCCCAAAACTGAGTGTGATGAAAAAAACATATAAGAAGAAACACAACTTTAAATGAGAATCAAACTTCTGAACATCTTGAACAAAACTTCAACAAAACACATACAGACATTATTACCAAATGTAATTAATCTACACATGAAATCGATCAAGTTCACACAGTTTCAGGACACTGTTTGGTAGGAGATCACATATCATCAATGAGAAAAGCAGACTTTGAAACTGTGTTGCTCTCTGATGGTGTAGGTTTCTACAGGACGTGCAGAAGTAAATCGTTTTAAATTCTGAATGTTATTCGTTGTACGTAATCTGCGACGGAGTGTATGGAAACAACAAAGAGAATGTATTATGGTTATGATGTTCTCATATTTCATAAATTTCTTTCTCCTTAAGACTTCCTTATTAAAGCAATACAAGCTAGAATGAGGTCATAAACTTTGGTTGTTAAAAACAGATTCAGACAGCAACCCAACAAATAAACCAATAAAGTGCTTAACCTTACAAAGTGGATTTAATTTTCTTTTTACATGGGTGTTAAACTTTAGCTTTTTTTTTTCTACCCCAGTGGCATTAGTTTCTCAGTGAATCTCAGTTTACCCCTGTCTTTGTCAGGTTGTGCCCTCATACTGGACAAACACTCTAAGGTTTGTGAATGGAAAACTGTGAAAACTGTAAATCTATATGGCAACAACCACTGAAAAATGAAACTGAAGGAGATATTACACACAGTTGTTACACAGAATGGTATGGGGTTTGGGGCAGAACCTGCCACACCCTTAAGCAGCTGATTAACTGTTACATTACACATGCAGTGAAGAACAGGTGAACCCTTTAGCTGTGTCTTTTCCTACTAAAAAACAAGCATAATAAGAACATTGGTAATACAAATCATAATTAAAATAATAGGAAAAAGCATAATTCTTTTTTTTTTTTTAAATGTTTGCCATATTATAAATGAAAGAAAGAAGGTGTAGAGAGAAAAAACAGGGTTTACCTTGGTGCCAATCTGATTGCCACACTGCCCTGCTTGTATATGGACTATTTCTCTCATTTCTGCTGGTAGTGTAATAGCTGGCACACACTTCCCTCTGTCTGAGTTTAACTGCTGAACTCTGAGCTGCTCAGAGCTGATATAAAACTCTCTCTCTCTCTCTCTCTTTCTTTCTCACTGCCTGCAGTACACCCCTTTCTACAGTACATGAAGTGCACCACATAGTGCACATGAGTCATTATTTATAAACCCACAAGTAGTGCACTGAAAGGGGGAGTACTGACCTGTTTGGAACCCAGCCTCTGTGGGTGTCTAGCTTAAAGCCCCGCCCACAACAGTTGTCACTGGCTTGAGTGACACGTCAAACATCCAATCAAAACCAACATCATCAAGGGCAAGCACATGGGGGTGATGGTATTATTATAATAATAATAATAATAATAATAATAATAATAATAATAATAGGCAGGAAGAAAAAAACTAATTTCTTTCATAAAGTTTCATAAAAAGCAAGTGTTAGATTACAGGCAAGAACATTGGAGATATAATAATAATAATAATAATAATAATAATAATAATAATAATACTGTACTAATAATAATAATTACTCGATTTTTTCAGAAACTCTCACAAAAGGTAAAAAACAAAAATTGTTGAATATAACAACATGGTTTTTTTAAAATGCTGAGTTCTTCTAAAAGTTTACAACGCTTAACTGCAGAACAGGTTATAAGAGAACAGAATTTGCACACCCCTTAGGAAAAAATGAAAATGAGCCAAAGACAGAAGACCAAAGATTTTAGCACTTTTAATTACTTTTAGTTTTACATGAAAAATGGCAACATATAATACTTTAATTTATATTAAAATATGAATGGTAATAATTAAAGAAATAAAATAACTGTATAAAAGTTTGCGAGTCGTTTTGTGAATGTGGTAAGTGTATTGTTCTCCCTAGTAGTTCTCTGGAGATTACTGACTTCTGGAGACCCCTGGACATCAGTGTGTCATGGCAAAATGTTTACTTTCATTTCATTATTTTTGTAGTATTTTTTTTTACAGTCAGTTTTGCTGTATATATTTTAAATTTTATTGTTACTCTGTATGAGTATATATATATATATATACTCATACAGAGTAACAATAAAACAACAAACAACAAACAAACAAACAAACAAATT
>JAOVVB010000046.1:9902138-9912921 GCA_028570985.1 Heterobranchus longifilis
CGGACACAGTGCTGTGGAGATAGGTCTGGCTACGCGAGACTACACTGCTGATAACTCACTCCTCACTTCCTTTGACAAATGTTGAAACACACCAGAGATGTGTTGAGACATAATTCCAGTGTATGCATGTCAACATCACAGTGTCATATGAATTAGTGACAGCAGTATAAAATGATTCTTCCTCATATTGATACATGTGTTTTGGTGCAATATAAAGTTTTGCAGTGAGACGGAAACACGGCCTTCTGTCAAAGCTGCATTAATTATGTTCTATTAGCTGCCTTGATTGTTAACTGCATTTTTCGGTGCTGGGCAGGTAGTGCACCATGGGATTATCAGAGCTTTTTTTTTGCCAGAAACTGCTGCCTACAGAGGGTTAATGAGAACAGTGAGACACAACCATACAGTAAATGTGTGGGCTGTATAACCAAAACAATGTGCTAAAGTGCTCTGTAGAGCTGCAGATCTGGGTGATAGTCTGTAATTCTCATTGATTTTAGAGCTTCGATCAACTCTTTTCACATTACACAAAGTCATAAAAAGTATAAAAACATACGGATTCATGCAGGATTAAGAAGGTTTTTTTCTGTCAGTATTATCTGAATAATATTCATATTTTCGGTCTATTATTTATAAAATGTTTTAATCTTTCAAACGGATATGAATAACCTGTTTGACCAGTTAATGGTACTAATGCTGGGTCTGAAAACATGATTGTAACCCATCAGTTCTACATTTTCCAGTGACACTGGAACCCTGAAGTTGGCTAAAAGGAATACTACATCCATAAACTGTAGTTGGTGTATTGATTATTATATCAGATGAAAGCAGTCATATTCTGCAGAGCCAAGATTCTTAATCTTTTTTTCAGCCGAGGACCCCTTACAAGAATATACTGGGAACCCCCTCACATTCATCCTTGGAATAATTTGACGTATTCTATTTTTTTTTACACTTCTGTAGTCTTAGTGATGTCTTAGAAAGATATTAGACATGTATTAATCAAAAATGTCTCCATGTCTGCCTGGAATCCTGGACATTGTTTGCTGTCATTAGCTAACCTGACACTCAATAGCCACAGAGTGAATGAGTGACCATTAGGGTAACCAAAGAGTAACCGTCTCACATCGCTTCTTGCAGCCGGTGGCCCCTGGCAGCAGTGTTGTGCTATTTGTGTTTCTGGACACAAACATTAGATGACATCTTTTCTTCAAACTCCTCTTGATACAATTGGAATTTTAACACGTTGACCTCCTGCCCCACTTTGTTTAGGTATCTCAACACTCAGTTCATCAAGAAGAACAAACTAACAGAAGCAGACCTACAGTACGGCTACGGGGGAGTGGACATGAACGAGCCGCTCATGGAGATCGGAGAGGTATTGACTGATTTTCTCACGTTGGTATAAAAAAAATGCCCTGCACATCGACACTTTTACTCCCACTCAGGTTTTTGGATAAAAACACACAGATTGAGCAATTAGTGGGATTGTCTGCACTATTGTTATACGCTGCTGTCTTTTCTTCTGTCATTGCAGTTGGCGCTCGATATGTGGAGGAAGCTAATGATCGAGCCCCTTCAGGCTGTCCTCATCCGGATGTTGCTGAATGAAATCAAAAAGTATGTTTTTCACACAAGCTGAAATCCACTTTTAGGTTGTCTAAGATTAATATTTCTGTCTTTCTGCAATGATAGAGATAAAAGGGATAGTGTGTTTAGTCCTGATATTCTAATTGTACACTAATTTGTTGGTAATTAGTATTATTGGAATGCCGGATTTCCAGTCTTTTACACTGTTTATGTCCGGACATGTAGTCTAATTGGGCTGCAGTATTTAACCTACACTTAGTTAGAATATTTAATATATTCGCATTAAACTGTCTAAAAACAACTAGACCTATGTTACATTATCCCAAATGTTTCCAACAACTTTCAAACCCAGAAAAACGGTCTGTTAAATTTGGCCGCCTGTCATTACAAGTGCAGACATGTCTGCCAGAAGCTGTCATGAATGTATCCAGTTTTAAGTCACATTTTTACGATACACTTTTTAGTTTTTAACTATATATTTTAACCTGATAAAGTAATTCAAATAATCAGATGTCTGGATCCTAAAGAGCTACTTTGCCAATTTTAATCCAGCTCTCTGTCATCTTAGTGTGATCTCAATGTGTTAATAATCGTTGTTTGGCTTCCCTCCGTGGTTTTGCGTCAACCATCAGATTTCAGATGATGGCCGCGTACAATGGGCAAGCACTGGGAGGATCTCCACAGACCTCCGGTGCTCGGCTCCGCAGGCAATTCCATGCGCTGCGACCACAGGGGGGACGCCAAACACCGTTCATTAAAACACAGAGCTCACACTAAGATGACACAGAGCTGGATTTAAATCAGCAAAATCTCTCTTTAACTTAGCAGAGAAACAAGCTGAGCAAACGTTAGCGGCCGCTTGGCTCGCAGGCGATGAGCAGTGTTTATACCGGTTTTTATCACCGGGTCCGTTTGTTTGGAGAGGATGAGACCTCTGCGGATAACTCAGCTCCTGGTAAAAACCTCCTGAACCATGAACACTGAAGGAATCCGAACCGGGAGAAACTGACTACAATGACTGCAGTGGCGGTGAAGACAACAACTCCCATGATCCTACGCTACTGTGTTCCTGCCGGCTAATAATTTCAGTGCTCAGTGGGAAAAACAAACAGTACAAACATCAAACCTAATGCTAACTTCCTCGTGTCTTACAGTGATCGTTGTGGTGAGAACCCCAACCAGAAGGTAATCCACGGGGTCATCAACTCCTTTGTTCATGTTGAACAGTACAAGAAGAAGTTTCCACTAAAGGTGAGACACCAGAGGGTTACAACTGTTTGCATTGTGTTTTTATATCAGGCCATTTATTCAGCTATTGTAAATAATGTGAACAATAAGGTCAAAATGTGCTGGGCTGCTTAATGTCTTTATTTACTATTTGTGTGTATTTTTGTGCATTATGCACACGATGTACAGTAGGCATGTAGGTCTGTATATATCCATGCATACTAAATCCTATGCATTCCACATCCTCTTCCCGTGTTGCAGTTTTATCAGGAAATCTTCGAAGGGCCATTTCTGACAAAAACGGGAGAGTATTACAAACAGGAAGCCTCCAATCTACTGCAAGAATCCAACTGCTCACAGTATATGGAGAAGGTAGGATATATGGACAGATAATGCAAGTATGTGAATGCTGTGTGTGTGTGTTCAAGCTGCCATGTGAGCCCTTGAGTTGCTATAACACTGTCATACATACCATCGTTTCTGAGTTGTTTGTGTTGTGCATGGATGAACTCAAAAATGTAGCTGCGTTGGTTGTAGTCGGATTTGAGTTGAGGATCACGAACACTGTGCATCTTGGTGTGTGTGCATGTGTGTGCGTGTGTGTCCCAGGGCGTGTGTGCGTGTGCATGTGTGTGCAGTCTACTGACAGAAGAGATTTAACCTGAGTATTAGCTCGACCATTAACTCTCTTACAGCTGAGATCACAGACCCCCCCACCCCCACCCCCTCTCATTCAATCCATCAGATTTCTCTAATAGATCCTCTGAACAGGATCATCATTAAAGCTTTACCATGCATTAGTGTAGTATGTGATGACTGTGACTGTGTGTAGTACAGTACTGTCCCTCCTGTCTGGACAGGGTCAGTCACAGTTGCTTATCTGACACAGTTTATAGCCGTGTGGAGGCAGCTTTTTCTTTTTCTTCCTTACTTATTCTTATGTGCTGTGTGATATGTGTGTGCTCTAAACTATATTTGGAGATTGAAAAATATAAACTCACCACAGAATGACGTTCCAGCCAATATGTTACCATACAGTTTATAGTTATAGGTTTTGACACACCAAGAACGCTAACTATAACGACAACTATAAATATATAGTTTTAAAAATGGTTGTAACTCAAGTGGATGGCAGAGTCCACACCACAACTATAACGACAACGGCAGTGTCGCTCACATCGTTATCGTTATAGTTATCGTTAAAGTTGTAGTGATTGGTGTGGACGACACTTTATTGAGGCAGCTCAAGAGTGTTTACCGAAAAAGCAAAGTGTTTTTAAAAGCGGCTGCTGCTGCCACCAGAAGTTCAGCAGTTTCTGGATTTGTTGGACTAACTGCCCTTCTCTTTTCCATCTTTCTCCCCCCTCCAGGTTTTGGGGCGGTTGAAAGACGAAGAGATGAGATGTCGGAAGTACCTGCACCCCAGCTCCTATGCCAAAGTCATCCATGAATGCCAGCAGAGGATGGTGGCAGATCATCTGCAGTTCCTGCACGGCGAGTGCCAGAGCATTATTCGGCAGGAGAAGAGAGACGGTCAGTGCGCTGCGGTCCTTTGTGTCCTAATGCACAGATCTGTTTTTGCATGAAGAAAATGATTACATATACAGTCACACAGTGAGCATTGGGATCAAACTGTGTGTGTGTTGTTGTTGTGTCCAGACATGGCCAACATGTACACCCTGTTGCGGGCAGTGTCCAACGGGCTGCCCCACATGATCCAGGAGCTGCAGGTCCATATCCACAACGAGGGCATCCGAGGCACCAGTAACCTCTCTCAGGAAAACGTTAGTACTACAGCACTATGTGTGTGCGCACACATGTCTGCACTTGTATTTACTGTATAGTGGATTTTCAAGCTGCTGTTCTACTTTTTGGAAAAAAGTTTTGGAAGAGCTTTGAACATTGTTGTACTACGTAAGCTTGAAGGCAGCTTGATTTGATGTGTTATGATAAAGCATTACAAGTGTAATTGAGGCCTTATATTTGTTCAGTGTTGTTGGTAGTGTTGACGGCGTTTTTGGATAATAACAATATTATTATGTCACTTTTTCATAGAGGCTGTAGCCTTTTGCCTGTATGGTCCCATTGCTTTAAAATAAACATAGATTTATTATTTATTTTGACTCTGTTTCCCCGAGGTTAACTGACAAAATTCCATTCTCAAATGTAAAACTTTTCTTTAAAGAAACTTTAAAATATGTATCCAGGTTTCAGGGCTTGAATTTTGAGGGGAGAAAAAAATCAAGTACTGGAATACCTTGAAAATAGCCGCCTTTCTAACAAATTATAATTAAATTGCTCAGAATCAGAAATCAGTCTTTCTGACGCGTCACCATCTCCCTCTCCTCTCTTCCTCACTTTGATGAACCTGTTACCGAAAACTATATGCCAGGGAAGTGTACATTTAATGTACATTGTCTTTGTGCTTCGTCTGACTGTTATTAATAGAGATAGCTGTTCTAGTGAGGCAGGGGCTCTCTACTACCTTAACATACTATTAAATTACAAAAACAAGATTCCTGATTTTATGCTCAAGGACCTCGTGGTTGCGGTGATTCACAATTTAAATCTGTATAAGCTGCTTTGAGCAAAGTCCTTGAAAATGAAACGAAAATGTGCTTGAAAAAGTACTTAAAAGTCCTTGAATTTCCTTTTGTAATGCCTGTATGAACACTGTTTATCACTTTTTGAAATCCACATGAATCACTCTTCACATCTTAAATCTTAAATTAGATCCACCGCATGGTACTTACCGGTGTAGCAGCTGACTATAATGGACGCACTCTGCTGCGGGCATGCTGCGACAGACGCATCGCGCCGCGTCCATGCACATTCTGGCCGTTCCCGCCCCGCACTCTGTGAAACACTCCAGCAGAGGATATTAATGATCGTGTGAAATTAGCAGCGTCTCGGGGAAACACTGTGACTGTTGTATAAATGCCATTTTTGTCTGTTAACTTTAGCTGCAAATAATTTGTCTTTTAATCCAACTTTGTCTCTCTCTCTCTCCTGACTTCTTTAGATGCCAACCCTGTTTGTGGAGTCGGTGCTGGAGGTTCACAGTAAATTTGTTCAGCTCATAAACACAGTTCTAAATGGAGATCAGCACTTCATGAGCGCGCTCGATAAGGTAATAAACCACAGACTGTAACAGCTGCTGCCTCGTTGAAAAAAAAACATCCAGTCACTAGATAGCAAAGTGGGGTTTTTGCAGGGTACCCGTGTGGTCTTAAAAGTATTACCTTTCATTTACAAAAGTCTTAAATGTTTTTATTTTCCTTTCATAGGATTAAATAAATACCAGGAAAAAGTTTACAAAAGCATGCATATTCAGACAATAAAAACTAGGTGCTGGACAGAAGTGCATTTAAAAGACGGAGAAATAGAGTCGGCTCACTAGATAATGCTCCCATGAACATAATATTTATTTAATTACCACCATGGTGACATAACAAATGTATGAAATGTTGTGTGTGTGTGTAACGTGACTTTACTCTCTTTCGTGTTACTTGGATGTCACATGACAGTTAGGGGCGGGGGAAAAAAGTGATTCTCAGATGCATCACAAAGATTTTGTCTCAATGCAGAAAGCTTGTATACTTTCTGTTACTGCAAAACTACAGTTATAAACATGTTGAAGTATAATTAGGTACATGTGTTAATGTTTTTCACTATTGGACTGACTGTGTTTATTTGATTTCTCTCTTTCTCAGGCTTTGACGTCTGTGGTGAACTTCAGGGAGCCCAAGTCCATCTGTAAAGCCCCTGAACTGGTGAGTGCGTGCACACACACACACACACACACACACACACACACACACACACACATGCACAGTGCCTTGACCAGGTCATGTCCCTCCTGGCGTTTCTGTGCAGCTGGCCAAATACTGTGACAATCTGCTGAAAAAGTCTGCAAAGGGAATGACAGAGAACGAGGTGGAGGACAAACTGACGAGCTTCATCACAGTGTTCAAGTACATAGACGACAAGGACATCTTTCAAAAGGTGACCAGAGTTCCTCTTGTGCTGGAATATAATAAAAACTCTTTTTAAAGATTCTGATATACAAACCTTGACTAGAAGGGTGGTTTTCAAGTGTTGTATTTCTTTGTATCCCACAGTTTTATGCCAGAATGCTAGCAAAGCGGTTAATACATGGTTTATCATTGTCAATGGACTCAGAAGAAGCCATGATCAACAAACTAAAGGTAAATGCAAAGCTGAACTGTATTAACAAAGACTTGTGATATGTCTGACACTACTGGTGCCGGTTTCTTTCTCACCCCTCTGTTCAAATTCCCTCTGTCCGTTTTATTTCTACAGCAAGCTTGTGGCTACGAGTTCACAAGCAAACTCCACAGAATGTACACAGACATGAGCGTGAGCGCCGACCTCAACAACAAGTTCAACAATTTCATCAAGACACAGGAGACGGTGGTGGACCTGGGCATCAGCTTCCAGATCTATGTATTACAGGTGAGGAGATCTGACACACCTCACTCAAGTATATTATGAGCATTATTAGATATTTGTGCTTCCAATCATATCGCTACGTCGGAAGCCCTGAGAGGTAAGTGAGAAAAAAAAAGATTCATTTTGACCACAAGAGGCTGAAGTGCAACACTACTCCATGTTCTAAATAGGACTAAAACAGGCAGATTAGCACCAAATAAAATACATTTCTAGCCAAAAGAAAGACATAACAGTAATGTTACATAACGTGCTAACACACAATTTATGTACCTTCTGTTTAGAGCGCATGGAGAAATTAAAACTGACCTGGAAGAAAACTTGAATGCTTTAAGTCCTGTTTATAACATGGGGTGCACTTCAGCCTCTTGTGGTCAAAATGACTATTACAACAACAAACATATCCTGGCAAAACTTTTTTTCCACCTGTTTCACAGATAGAAAAAAAAACAAACAAGGAACTTACAAAGATTATCCTGGCAAAAAAACAGTGTTTTTTTTTCCACAAAATGATCCTGACAAAAAAAAATCTACCTGTAGAAGTAACTTAAAAAAGGATCCTGGCAAACCTTTTTTCCCCACCTGTTTCACAGATTACAAAAAAATATAAGAAAAGTACAAGATTATCCTGACAAAACCTTATTTTTCACCTGTTTTTAAGTCATAAAGAGAAAAAACAATTTAGATCAGACTTAGAAAATGGATCACCATTGTGCAATGGTACAGGGTGCTTTATGTCTATTGTGTGTAATTGTGTGTAAAGAAAAATCAAATCAAAAAAAGGAAAGAAATGGATCACCAGATTTTTTATCTCACTTGCCTCTCATGGCTTCTGCATGTCACTGTATTGACCCTGGTTTTATCAGACAGGTTTGATTCTCATGCCCCCATGTTTTCAGTACAAATGTGTAATGTTGTGGTAAATGCCATGTGGTTGCAGGCTGGAGCCTGGCCTCTCACACACGTCCCCTCCTCCACATTCGCCATCCCTCAAGAACTAGAGAAGAGTGTGCAGATGGTGAGTTTATATTGAATTGTCAGTTATCATACCGATTAAAGGAGCACATTGCAAAAATAAATCCTGTCTTCACCTCCTTTTTACAGTTTGAGTTGTTCTATAATCAGCACTTCAGTGGGAGGAAGTTGACCTGGCTGCACTATCTCTGCACAGGTAACACACACACACTATTTAAAGCTGAATTATGCAAGATTTAAATGTAGAAATGCATCTGTTTGAGCCAATATCTGTAAGTGTGACTGCAATTGAAGATTCCTAGATTTGGTGCATCTGAATAACCATTATTTAAAGAACTGTATCACACCCAGGCAGGTCTAATCATGGAAGGGAAAAAAAAATTATATAATCCCGCAAGGCCATGCCTTATCTCGCAATGTTAACAAAAGTGAAAAATATTTTGTATATCCGTCCCGTGATTCGGATCCACTCTAAAATGTAATTTGGCCCATGCTCCATCCTTCCAAGTTTCATGAAAATCAGGCCAGTAGTTTTTCCGTTATCCTGCTGACAAACAGACAAACCGAACCAGAAACATAACCTCCTTGGCGGATGTAATTATATTCACGAAAACAGGGTAAATGGTAATGTGGTTGGTTCAATCACGTGTGCCACCATTCATCTGTGTCCGCTCATCTCAGGTGAGGTGAAGATGAACTACCTGTCCAAGCCCTACGTCGCCATGGTGACCACCTACCAGATGGCTGTACTGCTGGCCTTCAACAACAGCCAGACGGTGACCTACAAGGAGCTGCAGGACGGCACCCAGATGAACGAGAAGGAGCTACAGAAAACCATCAAGTCCCTGCTGGATGTCAAGATGCTCAACCACGACTCACAAAAGGTCTGAAGAAAACATCCCACAACTCGGCATGCCCTTTTTCTTCGGCAATGGCTATCGATTCTGGCTGTCAACGAATATTCTAAATTCAAATATATATTAGAATTGTAAAAACAACAGATATTCTATTATGAAAATGAATATTCGATTATGAAAATGAATACTTGATTGTGGGAAAAAAGCAGGACTACTGCAGCTGTCTGCCTCGCACATTAATTAAGTTACTGCTAATGCAAACAGACCATTTCCTGCTGCTGCACCTTCACATTTAAAGCATTTAACTGGCGAAACACAAGTGCCACAGGAAATGCAATGTGTTGGTTATATTGCATCTGCAAAACAAAACAACAGATATTTACTGCATTTTTTGACAGCGGATCAGTTTGAAATATTGCAGGGAGTAATGGAACGAGATTACATTAACAACATTAACTTTCACTTTTGCTCTCGCAGACATCGTGTTCAGCATGAAAATAAGATCACGGTTGATCACAGAATGATGGAAACAGGCCAATTATTGCCTGACGTCTTTATTAAAACAACAATAGTTTGTTTTGATGCCCCCAGTATTCTGACACCTGCAGTATTAAACTGAATTCTTTCCCCTTTGCTCACAGGAGGAGATTGAAACCGAGTCCACGTTTTCATTAAATATGAGTTTCACCAGTAAAAGGACAAAGTTCAAGATCACAACATCAATGCAGAAAGACACGCCACAGGTCAGACAAATGGTTATCCATCCTTAATACTTTCTCAAGTTTTGCTGTTACTCTGTTGTTTGGCAGCGATGTTGATATCTAAAACCTTGTCACACGTCTGTCTGATCATTAGGAGATGGAGCAGACGAGGAGTGCCGTAGACGAGGACCGCAAAATGTATTTACAAGCTGCTATAGTGAGAATCATGAAGGCCCGCAAGGTGCTCCGACACAACGCCCTCATCCAGGAGGTGAAACTTTTTGTTGATTTCTGGGTAATTTGGTGTTGTGCTGCTGGTATAAAGATGTTTCAGGACCAAGATCAAAATTATACTTTTTTTCCAATACATTTCTTTGAATGATATATGCATTTTGTTTTCCTTGACAATTTTGCGGCCAGTTTTTGGTGTTTTCTTTGTCTTTAGTCATTATAGTGTTCATCATCCCAGGAGAGAATTTTGTTTTCAAAGCGTGTGCGTATTCGTGTCTCACACAAGAAAAAACATACAGATTCACAAAATGTATCCCCACCATATGCTGTATAAAACATACAAGACGTAGCCACCGTGACATCACCCATTGGTTTGTTGACTGCCGTTTAGAAGCTTCGAGTTTGGCATTTCGGCCGTCGTCATTTTGTTTCTTTGGAGCCAGAAGTGACCATATAACCGAGACCGGTTTTTCCACCTGTGACGGCACCCACCTGCCACTCAAAGCGGCCATGCCCTTAATTATGCATAATTTTTAAGCCTTAATAAAATTTTAATGGGTAAGTTATAAAAAAAATTCACACTTGTACATGAACGGGGGAATTAGCTATAAAGACCAACACCGTTTTTGTACCAGACTGTAAACATGTTTATTTGTGCTGTAAAGTTGGACATTTTAACATGGGGGTCTATGGGGATTGACTCGCTTTTGGAGCCAGCCTCAAGTGGCCATT
>JAOVVB010000046.1:9925654-9936650 GCA_028570985.1 Heterobranchus longifilis
TAAATACTGAGCAAAGGGTCTGAATACTTAGGACCATGTGATATTTCAGTTTTTCTTTTTTAATAAATCTGCAAAAAGTCAACAATTCTGTGTTTTTCTGTCAATATAGGGTGCTGTGTATACATTAATGAGGAAAAAATAAGCTTAAATGATTTTAGCAAATGGCTACAATATAACAAAGAGTGAAAAAATTTAGCGGGTCTGAATACTTTCCGTACCCACTGTACACAGGCAAAAAACATACGCATATGCAGAAGAGATGATTTCCTTTCTCAGTCATCGTATGTTAAAACCCACTTTCCCCCCACCTTTCCTCTTTCTGACCAGATTTTTTGTGGCATTCCACCTGACCACTTCATGTTGCTTCAATTTCCTTCTAATGTTCTACAACAATGTACTAAGTATCAAAGTACTTTAGGCATCTGATTTCCCTCTTGTTGGCCTGTGGTATGCCTTTTATGCCTTTTATTTTTGAATATGTGATCACTAGCTCTGATTCTACAGTATTATGTGTTAATCATGTACAGTACAGTGTATTTGACTGTCAAGATTAAAAGGTAGCTCTTAAAACCCAGATCATTTTAGCCTTTTAATATTTAGCTGTTTTTAATAAGCATATATAGGGTTTAGGCTTGTGCAGTATAGAGTGACATATCCTTTTTGCAGCAGAGCACAGGTGATATGATAAACAGAAACACATGATCACATGAAGGAAAATATTGAAAGTTCTAACTTTCATTTTACCTGACATTAAAAAATGCAAATACGCAGTTTGATGTCAATGAAAACATAAAATTTTAGCAATAAGATTATTATCAATTAACCCTACAGTCAATCAAGTCTAGTAAAATTCACAAATGCTCACCTCTGCCCTTAACTTAGCTTCCACTACTCTTTCCCAAAGGTTCATTGTATGGCTTATCAACTTTATTCCTCTGTAGTTGCCACAGCTCTGCACATCCCCCTTGTTCTTGAAGATCGGCACTAATACACTTCTCCTCCATTCCTCTGGGTTTCTCTCACTCTCCAAAATCTTGTTAAACAGATAGTCAGAAACTCTACTGCAACCTCTCCTTAGCACTTCCATACCTCCATAGGTACGTCATCAGGACCAACTGCCTTTCCACTCTCCATCCTCTTTAACGCCCTCCTCACCTCACTCTTACTGATTTTTGCTACTTCCTGCTCGACAACAGTCACGTCTTCTACTCTTCATCCTCATTCATCAACTCTGTAAAGTACTCCTTCTAGGAGCCTGGAGCCTATCCCAAGACACTTGGGCATGAGGCCAGGTACACCTTGGACAGGGTGCCAATCAGTCGCAGGGCACTCACACACACACTATGGGAATGCCAGTTAACATAATGTACATGTCTTTGGACTTTGGGAGAAAAACAAACGACCTGGAGGAATCCCACCAAGCACAGAACATGCAAACTCCACTCTCTAACCACTAACTAACCACTATGTCACTGTGCTATTCTTAGGTTTTTTTAATTATTAGGTGCTATTTTAAATCCTATTTTTGATTCTAAACCTGTAATCTGTAGATTCTATGGTACTATTCCAAATCCGAGGAAAATCTAAATTCCAAGGTGCTATTCTAAATTGCAGAAAGATCTAAAATTGTAATCTAAATTGTAAGGTGTTATTCTAAATTCTAGAAAAATCTAATATTGTAATCTAACTTCTAAGGTGTTATTATAAATCCTATTTTTTTTATTCTAAACCTGTAATCTAAAATCTTAGATGCTATTCTAAATTCTGGAAAAATCTAAAATTGTAATCTAACTTCTAAGGTGTTATTATAAATCCTATTTTTTGTTTCTAAACCTTTAATCTAAATTCTAATGTGCTATTCTAAATCCCAGAAAAATCCAAAACTTTAATCTATATTCTAAGGTGTTATTCTAAATTCTAGAAAAATCTAAAATTGTAATCCAACTTCCAAAGTGCTGTTCTAAATCCTAAAAATTTTGTTCTGAAATGATCCTGCAAATCCTAAAGCCTTATACTTAACCACGATATATATCATTTTTTAAATTCATATTTTAAATAATAATTTTATGAACTTTTCAAAATTACATATTCATTTTGAACTATAACCAAAATGTTAATGTCCTGTTCTATAATCTCACTCACTCACCTTCTATACCGCTTTATCCTGTATTCAGGATCCCAGGAGGAGGGCACGAGGCAGGGTACACCCTGGACAGGGTGCCAATCCATCGCAGTGTTCTATAATCTATAAGCTTTAAAACATTATTTAAATTGTACAAATTTAATATATATATGTTTTTTTTAAAAAAACGTTTCAGAAAGTTAAAAAAAAAAGTTAAAATTGAAATAGTCTATCTACAGTATGTAGACTATAGTCTATCCATGATTTTAAACATATACTGCATTACTAAAAACCTGCGCCAGGAGCACACACACTGGGTATATTACTTATAATGGGAACATAATTCTAGTAGCACGTGTTTCAGGGATTTATTGGGAATTAAAAGTAGTTTGTGCGCATGCGTATTTGTCGGACGTTATGAAATGAAATAAAATGATGTGGACTTGAGGTTTGTATGATACTGTGCGTAATCACACAGCTGTATGAGTGTGTGTGTGTGTGTGAAAGGAGGAGGGGACAAAAAAAACTCCAGTGTTGGAGCGGGTGAACTTTCAGTACTCTGAGCAGCCTGAGCGGGGAGTTACAGTACACTCCTTACCAAACACACACACACACACACTCAGACTGTTGGAGTGAACAGGTGGGCTCTTACTCTCTCTCACACACACACACACTCAGTACAGCAGCGTTACCTATGGGCGCGTGATGAGGACCCGAGCGCGCTCTGGAGGACGGTGTCTCTCGGTGTGGACATGTCTTCTCCCCGGATCAGGCTCCTAAAGCTCCATGAGCCGGCTGTAGTCTAACTCCGCGCGCGCTCTCTCTCTGTCTGTGTGTGCTGTTGTTCTGCGCGTGAAGAAGATGAAAGTGACGGTGTGTTTCGGTCGGACCCGGGTGGTCGTGCCGTGTGGAGACGGTAACATTAAAGTCCGGAGCCTTATCCAGCAGGCCATCATGAGGTACAGGAAAGCCATAGCGAAGGTAAGCCATGTTTATGGAGGCAGCTGCTCGTCCTCTCTCTCTCTCTCTCGCTCTGTGTGTGTGTGTGTGTGTGTGTGTGGACGTGGGATTAAAGCAGGGAGCTTGAGCGCTCGCCGCTCACAACATGGCGCTTTCTTTTCTGGGAGAAGAACAGGGAAGAAGCGGGAGAAAGCCGCACGTCCTGTCCCTTACTGACTTAAAAAAAAACAAAAAAACACCCTCGAAGAATGAAAGAAATATAGGAAGACTTCATAAGAACGCTGAATGCTTTGATGTTTTAAATGTTTTAGCGGTAAGCGTTTGTAGTTCTATGAGTTGCTACGTTGTTTCAAAACAACAAACTGGTTAGTTGTTTTTTTTTTGTTCTCATGCGCTACGTTGTAGCCTCGAGGATCCGTCAGGGAATTCAAGTTTCTCCTTGCAGGGAAATGCGAGAACTTTTCGAGGTATAAAAGAGAAAATAAAGTGTTTGAGCACACACACCGCCCTGTCCTGTGTGTCCTTCCCTAACCGGCGCCAAACTCCTCTCGCTCTCTCTCTCTCTCTCTCTCTTAATGCTATTATTATTATTAATAATATTATCATGATTATTATTTTCTTTAAGCATAAACTATTACACCTTAACACAGCCACATATATATGACCTTACCCACATTTCTGCTCTATACCTACAGCCTTCTCCCCCCCCAAAAAAAACCTCTCTCTGCAAGGCCTGGAAACTTGGTCATATCCGGCACCACAGATATACCCCCCTACTCCAGAGAAATACCCCCCTACAAGGGTGATTTGTAGATTTGGCCCTCGGTATGGCCTGCAAACAGAACAGCATTATGTCATCTCTTTAGTCCAGAGCTCATGGAGGTGGTCCAAGTTTCACTCCTGCATGTCTGGTCACACTCTCTGCAGAGGTCATAAACTGATTTAGTTTTATTATATTAAATTTATTTTCTGTTTGTTTAAAAAAACATTCCACCTAGTCTGAATGTGCATTGTTGAACTATCAGATTAGTGTTTTGTTCTAGATGCTGTAGTAGGTCACGTCTATAGTTCTGCTTCTTTACTGGAATTCAGCGCAGGGTTGCCAGGTCGGTGTTTCCAGCCAGGCTACGTCTGGAAAAAAAAAATGCATACAAAGACCTCTAATTAGTCCAAAATGGACATTGCATAATGAATATGTATTTATCTTTCTCTTATTTTGTCTTTCAGTCCTTTTGTGTTTTGAAACAAGTTTCCTCATGCGTGCATGCATTTCTGATTTTGCTGGCTTAAACAGTTAATGCTCTGGGTTACTGATCAGGCGGTTGGCGGTTCAAGCCCGAGTGCTGCCAAGTTGCCACTGTTGAGCCCTTGAGCAAGGCCCTTAACTTCACTGTGCTGTTAGGAACATGTGACCAAATAATTAAATCTTAATATCAGCAATACATCTTTTCCCTCCTTCCTGTCACTCAGTCCTTCTGATATATTTTACAGTCCTGTAAATTGTGTGTAATGTACACCGTCTTTCAGTTTGCTGAATTTGATGATATGTTTAATTCTGCTTGGGGTGGCACCGTGTCTTTGGACCACCAGGGTTGAAGGTTCGAGTCCCGAATTCAGGTCTATGTGTGTGGAGATTGCATGTTTTGCAAATTTCCCACAGTGTGTGAGTGTGCCCTGCCGTGGATTGGCACTGTGTCCCGCTTTGCGCCCTGAGTCCCCTGGGATAGGCTCCAGGCTTCCTATGATGGTGTAAAGAATGAATGAGGGAGTAATTCTGATTATTCAGTTTACAACAAAATCATGGTATCTGCAGACTATTTTTATGCTAGGCCAAGCAAACACCACCTGCAGACTTTTTTTTTTTTTCCACTCGCACAATGTTCTAAAATTATCTCAGTTTGGAGGAAAAGCTATGGCCTTGGCAACCTGGATGTAGTGACACTAGGTTTCTGAAGCCAGTCCTCAGTTATGTCTTATCAACTCATATGGAAATATGTAAGTTTAGCTGGAGGCAACTCGTTGAGATTTATGATTTGAGAATTTGTTAGGGTTTTAAATTCCTAAAAATAATTTAGCCTCTATTAGTCAAATCATAACCTGCATTAAAAAAAAACCTATTAAATATGATTGAGCAGTGAAATGTTTATTCTCTGCCATAAGATCTGAGTTGATGCATCATCTACCAGTGTGAAACAAAAATATCTACTTTAAATCATCTTGATTGAAGGCATGACTGATTGTTCAGGAGTAACAAGTTCCCTGTTGTTGCTGTTCAGTTATGTTAGCTGCTTTGTAAAGCATGGAATCGTATGTAGCTGGCACTAGGCAAATATTACTTGGAATATCCCCCTGTCCTAGAGTCTGCTCCTAGAGTCAACTGATCAAGTTCTTTCTGAGGTGAGAGAGTTGGGGAAAAAACACTGGTGTGTTGTTCAGAATGATTGCAGAAGCAGGATTGGGAAACTCTCCCTCATCCTCCTGTGATTCGGGTCTGTTGAAGCTGCAGGTTTATACGGATCCCTCCTGCTGCGTTGGCTGAGGAAACGCTTGAGTGAAATGTTTATTGATTAATATAAGCGGACAATTCTTTTGTACTTGGCCAGCTCCATCAGGGCTCTATCGCAGGTTTGGAAAGTCTTTAAAAGCTTGACACTTATTCTTTTAGATCTGGGTGGAAATTTAAGATAATGTTTTGGAGAAAGATTTTAGATATTCTATTCTCAAGGTCTTACGGGATCAAGACACCAAGGTTCTGTTTAGGTCTTTCCTTTTTTTTCCCCCTAGCACAAGGATAGTGTAGAAAATGCATATCGTGTTTCGGGTTTCCCTTCTCACAATGCGGTTCATGACCTTGAAGAGAGAAAGATGACCAAGATTAAAATTGAAAGGCTTAAAAGGTTTGAAAAAAAAAATGTCTGGAAGAAATCCAGTAAACGTCTGGAGTATTTTAAGAAGAAAATGGAAGCAATTTTTGAATCTTACTTTGCTCTACCGAGAAGTAAAGGACCATTTGTTTACTCCGTGGCATGTTTAATATTTCTATTCACATTTCTTGTTAAGCATTTTACTTTTTTATATTTTCTGTATTTTTTTTCATTATTATTATTCAGACCACACCTGAACACTGGATGTGTTTTTTCAGTTATTATTATTGTAAATGCTTTTATTATTGTGGTATCTCTCAAAATTCCAGGCTTCTATAGAAGCACTTCTATCCTTAAGACTAAAATAAAGCCTAGAGATCACCACCACCACCACCATTTCAAGTTCATTTGTACTTTTAGGAAAACACCTTGAGCACTCATCCCGTCACCCTCGGTTCCCAGAAAGACTTACCCAGTCTTATTCATCACCACCATGACACAACACACCAGGTTTCTCACATTTTGATGTATTTCAGGCAAGTTCACCGTCTGCTGTCTGAACCTGCATTGCCATTAATATTGTCACGTTCAAGTGCTTCAGTGATCCAGTGCTAGTATTTGCCTGGGTACAGTATACATCTTGTTTTTCCTCTCTAACAGAACACTCATAAGCTAAGCATGGAAAAATTATTCAGAGGCCTTGCTCCCTGCATTCCTGTTAAAAAGCCTGGAAAAACTGCACAGGCCTCTTTGTGTGCTGGAAATACTTGGAATGTTAGTCGTTCTCCTGGTGCCTTGAGAGCGGAGTAAGTTTACGGTTGGGTCGGTGTGATGGAGGGATTTGTCCCTGTTTTTATTTGCTTATGTGTGTTTTGATTTTGAGGTTGGGTAAGTTGTATCTTGGTTAACCTGTCACTTTTCAGCTACTTCTGGCAAATTATGGGCCTTTTTTTTAATTATTATTATTTTTTTAAAAACCAAACACAATGTAGTAATTATTCAGCCTTAAAAAAAGATCCACGCCATCTCAAAGCCACAAATCCTATGGTACTATGAAACTTTAGTGAGTAGAACAACAACAACAAAGCAGCTCAAACAAAAGATCTCCTTATTGTCACAGAGTCAAGCCCGTTCATTCATCAGCTTTTTAAGGACTTCTCCCAAACTTGTGAAAATTGAACCGCATATACAGTTGTAACACACACTGGGGGTCAAATGGCACTCCGAACCTTTGGCTCAGCAGAACGGAGACGACTTGGCGATCGATCAGCTGAGTGTTGGATTTCCCAGTGGACTTCTCCAAGCTCCGTCTTACCGTCCCACGTTTTTGGAAGAAATCCCTCCCATCTAGAGTCAGCCTGCACAAAACGCATCAGCATGTGCAAATGGTGATGTATTGTGTAATCCCAGTTTATGACAGAACAACAATTAAGCTTGAGAAGGGTTTAATTGGGTTAGCTCTTGTCTTGAAGAGTGAGCTGTCTTATGAGCCTAGGTAGGAGGGATGGTGGGGGGGGAATCGATTCTTAACTCAATATGAGATTCAATAGAAGATTCTCTTCGGTCTTTCTCATTATATTTGATCCACATTATGTCTGTGTTGTGTATTACTGGATGTGTAAGCATTTTGGAAGATGTATATTTAGCTCAGGACGACCACTGAGGACAAGGTCGGATTGAGGTTCAGAGATAGTGACTGGAAGAGGTGCTGTTAGGCAACTGATTCTTTCTAGGGATTTTTCACTTTCTGCTCTATAAATAAATGTAATGCATTTGATTTAGTTTAATTTAACCTGGTAAAACCATATACGTATTTCTCCATTTCACTCTTTTATATTGTACTACTAAATGCCGCACATACATTAGTGGGTAGTTTTTAAACGTATTCGAGTGCAATCAGCTTAATGAGCACCGATTCGTGGCTGTTCTTTGTGGTTCCATGCTACAGCGTTTATCCGGGCAGTGCACTAGCGAAGTAAACTCACCTTTCAAGCCATCTCGGGTTGCGTGTATACAGAATAAACCCCAGTGTTCTCTGTGAAAATTGCTCATCATTTGTATCAGCCCTTATTTTCCCTAGTTGCACAGATAATTTTGTCTTGATTGTGCAAAAGGCTGTATGTGTGCCGCTGTGAACTTTTTGACCCCGTCATGTGGCCTGTGACCACGGAGTGAAACCTTAGAGGCAGTGGTGATTACCGAAAAAGTTGTTTGGATGTGCTTTGAACCTCAACTGCTCAGCCGTATGTTTTAAATGGATTCAGTTTTTGGAGAAAAAGGTCTGCCAAGTGAATAAATTCAAGCATTTTGAATCAATAAGGAGAACAGCTTAAGGGACGTGACACACATATCGAGTTGTACTTAACGCATAGCTGTGTGGATTCGAACCGCTGTTTCCATGAAGCAGGTCAGAGCTGATAATTTGTCAGTGTCGCAATACCTTTTGGACTCGTATGATGCATGATGGTCTTACCCTGACTCAACCGTCTCCCGAGTACAATTGCGTATCTACGGGGTCTCCGATACAGTAATAGGCTGGAACTAGTTCATGAGTCACCGAAAACCACAAAGAAGAAGCAAAAAAAAAAAAGTAACGGAAGAGTCAATCTTTGCACCATGCCTAATATTTAAATTTGCAAACAATATAAACAACCCTGCCTTCCTATTTTATCAGCTGTAATAAATACAAAGGATGAGATTGGTGCATGAGATTTCAAAAGAGGCAGGCCGAAGCGATCATGTGCCATTCCAAATACCTGTGAATGAGTACATGGAACTGTACCTGAGAACACCTTTTCAAGTGGACTCGAGTTCAGTACATTTAATCCGTACATCTGCACAGTTTGGATTGTTCTTTGGGGATCATTCGATCCGTACCAGAGTCTCTAGTGTGAAAGCACCCGAAGTATAAGTGTGGCCTAGGCCTACAGTCATACTCTGTTCCTGCGGTGTGTTTTTCACTGTTCGCCCTCATTAGCCACCAAGCTAAACATTTCACAGAAAACACAAGATATTGCCAGCATAGTGTGTTACCGCCCTAACAAGTCGTTCCCTAGATACCTGCATGCTTCACCCCCCCCTGACACAACTACAACCGGTGTTGTAACACTGGCCCAGTGCGTAGTAGAACAAGTCAAGCGCTCAGAGTGTGGCGGCCTGATCAAACACAAAGCAGGAAGAAGAAATGGCTTGTCCTCACAGGAACACGCAGTGTACAATTCACCGGGAAGTTTACATGGACGTGGCTGCTTACAAAGCTAACGCGGACATGTTAAGACATTGTTTTCAGCAGCGGGATTATAGGATACTCTGAAAATCAGCGATCGCTCTGGGAAGCAGAAAGCTCATAGGGATGCATGCTTGGTCTTAACCTTTAAGTAGTGCTAATCGCTAATCTGCACGTTAAACAAGCCAGGGTCTTACAATCTCAGCTGTAATTTATGTCTTTAAGGGGGGTCTGCTTTGATTAGATTTGATTAGGTGATTGGATGAGAATTATCAGACGAATGTGGAGCCAAAAGCAAAGGCAGTTTTCAGTCTGTCTGACAGACTAGTTAACCTTATTGTGAATGCAGGATCTTTACTACAGAGGAAATGTTTCAAGTAACGTTTAGAATTTCTATTTATGACTAATTATTACATCTTTAAATATTTAATGTCACTTAAAAGCCTATTTACTGATACATAACTTCAACAGAGTGCTGGGCGAGACATGGTGGTGGTAGCTTGGGGGAAGTTCTGTATTAGAAACAAAAAGAATATTGTGTCGAGTTTATCTTGGAACATTTGAGATCAAAGTCTTTTGTGAGGAGGGTTAATTCAGATTGTTTTCCTTACATAGGGTGTTTTCACATTAGGTACGATTGATCTCTATCGTGCAAAGGAGCGATTGCTCTCTCTCCTCCCCACTTCCCCACTGGCCAGTGCTAACACTATATTTTTGTTCTCAGTACTCGGGTACACTTCCGTATTTTCACTCTACGATGCAGCAGGTGGCAGTATGCACTTATTTGGTTTGTGAGCCGCCAGGAAAGAAGAGAACGTGGACGTTAACTTTCACGCTATGCCTAATATTATTGATGTTATTGATGTCCGTGTTCAAGTACAGCTGGATTATCCAATATCTGATTCGATCCGTGCCCGAGTATGCTGTACTGTGTCCGAGAACACTTTTTTTTTCAGTGGACTCGGGTACGGTTCCCGAGCGTGGAACGATTGCGTTCTCACTGATCAAAATGAACCAAACTTTGGGGGTCAAGTGTTCCCGGAAACAATCCTGGGCCATAATTCACACTTAGATTATGCAATTTTAAAAGCGTTAGCCATAGTGTTGTTTCTTTCTTTTAGTAGTTTTTACCTGCTTTCGACTGTATGCCAGAATCATTTCAGAATTATTGTTGAAATTTTGTAGCATGCAAACTATTGTACACATCACGTCTCTGTTTAAAGAGACGTCTGCTTTGATTTGGCAAACCTTTAAAGCTAGTGTTTTTGTAAGTTTTCCTTTCTTTTCTAAATTACCTGAGTTTCAGGCTGTGGCCCATGTGTTTTGCTGGTCCCTTTAAATGGAGTCTGCATGATTGCATGAAAAGCAGCTGCTGTTTTTGTCTCATGCGGAATATTAACAAGACTGACGACACGAACACTCGTTGCCGCTGAGTTTTTTTTTTCTTTTTTTCCCCTTGCCAGTACTGCATGCAGAAGGACCATGAAAGACGGCTTGTCGTCTCTCGGAGCATTGCATTGAGTGATTTATTTAATCTAAATATGGCTCAATATGATAAAACATCAGACTTGCAGGAATGTCAAAAAATTATTAGTTGTACAAAATATCTGCAACCCCATGCTGTAACGTATTCCCAGCGATATTCTGTATTGTAACCTTGAATTTCACACATGTCAAGACATCAGCGTCGCTTTTAACACATGGATGCAGGCTTGTGTAGTTCAGCCGTTGGTGTCCTTGTCCCCGCCTCTGTTTCGAGCCTGTGCTCTGAGAGTCTCTTTGTGAGGCCTGAGTGGATCAGTTCCATGCAACAGGATTGAAGAA
>JAOVVB010000046.1:10034328-10045198 GCA_028570985.1 Heterobranchus longifilis
ATCCAAAAGTCAACATTCTGACAAGGTCTTTTGTGTGTTTATGTTCTATGGTAGTCTCACAGTCTTATACTGTACGTACACTGTAAAGACATGTAAATTCTGTCTAAAATTTCAGTCTGAAATATTTCACAGTAGCTTTGCTGTCATATTCAGTCACTCTTAACCCTGCTATCAGTCGGCCCACTAACTGTGTGTTACCTAGTCTACCTAGTGACCTCTGACCCCTTAATTTTATGGTGGCTTCCTTGGCCTCTGCCTCTCATTTTACTCTTATTGTCCAATCATCCAGTGATTAGGGTGTAATTGCCACACCATTTGCATGATGTTTTCTAATTAGCCAGTTGATTAAAGATTAGGACAGTGTTTGGCAGCCATTAGTGCTGACTGATTGCACGCTTGCAAACACAAACATCATCAGAGAGGGGATGCAGTGGCATACTACTGGGTGGAAGCTCATCTCTAGTTTATGTCCTAGTTTGAACCAAAACTGAAAAAAGAAATGGACTGAGTGCTATGTTGTTTATCTAATTCGTAAACTTTTTTTGAGTCTAAGAGAATAGTTGCCATGCTCTGTATTATCTGTGATGTGTGTTTGTGTGTAAGAGATAAACCAAAGGAGTATTTAATGGTGCATACAGTATGAAACGCAAGTATAGTGGCAAAGAAGAGCATCATCACAGTGTATCTGAGTCAGAAATACATACATAATTCAAACATTTAAAGAAATCAGTTTCCTCTATGCTATACACACTGTGGCTGTAAAGTTCTCTGAAATTACCTTTTTGATTATGTGAAATATTTGAATGCTGTGTTTAAATGCATTCAGCTATAATTTTGTACTGCCACCATCTGCATTAGGACATCAGGCTCATATGGTCTGATGTCTGTTTACCTACAGTAACATTGAATTTTATAATTTTACTGTAGGCAAATACACTAGATATCAGACCATAATGTATAAGTTCTGATTGCTAGAAAATGGTTCTACATTCTTTTGTGTAGAATAAATAGCATATGAAATGTTAAATCGTATGCTGTTTATTCTACCGGAAGAATGTAGAGCCATTTTCTAGCAATCAGGCTGAATCTCAGATTACTTCCTATTTACCATATACTGTATATGACTGCATGAAGTATAAAGTCATAGCATTATAGATGTTAATAAGTGCACCATATGCCCAATATACCCCATCTGTGATTCAGCCACATAAAAGTAATAATGATTCAACTATATGCCATTTAAAAGCTGTTAGAATAAACACTCGTGTGGAATATCACTATTAGGACACATACTTGTTTAAGTTTTAGCAGAGCATAGTTTATTTTTGTACTTCTACTTTTTAAATTAGTTTTTAAAATCTGTAATTTTACTTTTACTTAAGTATGTTTTGTTTGTATTGTACTTTGCTACATTTTAAATCATATTCGTTACTGAGTAAAAAAAATAAATGAATAAAAGAAAAAGAAAAATAATGCAATGGGGAAAGAAAAAAAAATTTATGCAACGGAAAAAAATGTAACAAATGCATTAAACTCACAAGAACGACGGAGACGGACAAAACAGATGCCAGTGATGCAGACCCAGCTGAAAGCGAAATGCCATCAAATACTTATGAAGCGAACCCCTGGCCATATTTAAGCAAGCACTGTGATTTCATGCGCAAGAAAGGCGACAACTTTATTATGCAAAGGTGTTCCTTCAATTAAAAACAACTAGGTTGAGATTTATATCCGCTTGTCTTTTTTGAACTACACTAGAATCCCCCATCCCCCGGCTGTTATAAAAAAATAAAAAAAAAGTAACTTTTACTCTAAGTACATTTTTAATGAGCTACTTTTTACTTTCACTTCAGTAGACTTTTATAATGGTAACTTTACTTGTATTTGAGTAAAATTTCACTGAAGTAACATTACTTTTACTTGAGTACAAAATTTTTATTACTTTTTCCACCTTTGGTAATTACTATAATCATATTTTTTTTGCATATAAAACAATGAAACCATTTAGAAAAGACATGTGAAGCAAGTACAATATACAAACCGAAAGTGGCTCCTTTTTCTTCTTGCTACCATCCATGCTGACATTAAAATCAGGTACTTTATTGTAAATTATTTAAATTGAATGTAAATTTAAATGTTCATGTGACCTACTAATGATCCAGTAGAACTTCACAGTAGGGTTACATTCCCTACAACAAGCACTTATAATAAAGGTCAGGACAATTAGTTGGCATGAGCTGTTGTAGCACACATGGATTTTTTTTATTTTTTAACCCCAATCAAGAGGTGAAATCCTCAGACATAAGAGGGGGTAAAAGTGGAGCGATAATACTTGTCAAAGTTCTGTTCCGTAATTTTGACTCCTGGTCACTGGATGTTGGCTTATTGTGGGGTCGACCCAACCCTAACCTTTGACTACGCCCCTGCCTCATGCTGACACAGTGAACACTTTAGTTTCTTTGCATTATTACTACAGCCTAAAGTGCTACATTACTTAACAGACTTAACAGTTATATAACATAGACTAGAGTTCATCTTTTAAGTGCTTTATACAATAGATTTAAATGAATAAATGAATACAGCATGTGTCTACCATATGAAACTAAACAGACATTATGAAATATGAACCTTTGTTCAACTCAATGATGGTGCAGTCGGTTCAGCTTAAATTATTAAAGAAGCTAAAGAGCCGTGATCGCAACACAGTTTAACCCTGCTGCAGCACCTGTTTGAAATATGCTTACTGTCAAAAAGATGAAAAAAAGTGTTTGTTTGGAATGCAAATTTTATATCAAACCATAATTATATTTTAGTTGTTTTATGATGATAGAAATGTGTGTGTTAAGTGAGTATAGTCTCCATAAATAATACTAGTTCACTTGATAGTGAAGTGTAGTGCCAGATGTATGTATGTATGTACTGCATGTATGTAAAATGGTCCTGGGCATGATTGTGTAGACATTAAAGAGATGATATTGTTGTCTGCTGTTTATTCTCTCGGAGGACTGGACACTGTGTTCTCTCAGTGATGCAACCTTTTCAGCTTTTGTTCCTGGTTTCAAAGCAGCATGCTACTAATGTTTCTTCATGTTTCTTCTTTCTGGTGTGTATAAGTTAGGGATATGCACAATCATAGTTTGGAATATACTCTGTCGCTGGTGTACTCTACTTTGTGCCCTAAGTCTCTTTTCCCTCTGGGATTAATAAAGTTCTTTGAATCTTGGATCTTGGGATAGGCTCCAGGCCCCCCGCGACCATGTTTACAGGATAAAGCAGTATAGATGTTGAGCGAGCGAGTGTGTGTGTGTGTTTATTAGATTTAGATTAGCTGCCTAGCATGTTGCTAACAAATCCGAACATGGGGCAGCATCGTCAGATAAATGTGCAAAAGGAAAAAAAAAGACGTGATTCTGACTGGTGAGTTCCCACTGAGGATGTAACACTGAATAACAGAATACATGTACAGTATTAAATAAATGAGCTCGCCTGACTGTTTTTAAGCCTATACAAATTCTATATCTCTGGGTTAACATTTGAGTATTTCTTTACATGGATACAAACCCTGTTTCATCTGTTTGAATGTATCGGAATAAATGGATAAAATGACCTTGCACTAGTTAAAGCTAGACTGTATTCACTCAGACCGCAACTCGCACTGAACCTGATGTCCTGTACCTAACAGTAGGCATGTACATATCTATGCGCCTCTAGTATCAGTGGGTCTATGCTATGTAATGGCATGTATGAACGCATGTACTGTACTGTACTGTATAATAAATGGTTTTAACGTCACAGTTTTTAAACGAGCTTTATTGCATGGTTTCTGAAGCAAACGGACCATCATGGCCACTTTTGATCACAATAATATTTCTTATATATTTCTTTTTCTTGTTTGGACTTGAGCTGATGTGAGCTAAAATTCCAGATGTGGTCAAGATTTTTAACTGCGGGAGGGATTTTAGCAAAGCACCACACCGCGTCAGCATGATTGAGGGCTAGTTGACTTTCAGTTCTGACACTTTGGATGTCACTTCCTGGATTTGATGGATCAGAGCGATCTGGTTAACAGCTCTCAGGAAAGCTGCTTTGTTAATCTGAATGGAGATCTAATCAGGAGGCCACACATACAGGATGATTGATGGTGTCCTCACGCCAGCGTTGCTTAAATCATTGTTTCCAACGTGACTGCTGCCAGTAGTGAGCAGTGAGCAATAGCTCTGGTGATTGATGCGTGATCTGCGTGTAATAATACGCTTGCATAATGTTTCACTGATGCTTGTTTTTATTATGATTATAATGTGGTTGTCCATATTTTGATGGCTGCTGTATTAATCAAGCTGCGTTTTGTTCTCATCCTTGTCATATCCTTTGTCTTTGTAGCACTTAGATGGTATTGGGCAGGGTTGGTTAGGATGCTGTGGCTGAATTACTTTCAGCACAGATGAAATGATGGATATGTTGAATAAGTGGATGTCTTTACATATTTATTTAGCTGATTAAGGATTGTCGTGGGAGCCTGGAAGGTTGTGAGATCAAATCCCAAGATTGCAACATATTAACTGTTGAACAAGACTTTTAAATGGGCATTTCCTTATTTTAAGGCCAGTTTTTAGAAGGAGTAATTAAACTTGAGCACTGAAAGTGTTGAGAGCGTCAGTAAGTGAGTGAGGAGGTTAATTAGTGAGCCGGTGGTTGAACGAGTCATAGATACTGGGGTGAGTCAAAAATAGGCCCACGTAGGCCACTCAGATTAAGCCAGAGACTAAGTGAGTCAAGAACCGAGTCACGGGATGAGTGAGTGAGTTAAAGTGCATCATAGACTTAGTGAGTGAATAATGGAATTAGTGATTAAGTGAAATCAAATGTGAGTCATGGATTCATTGATTGAGTCAAAAATTGAGCCGAGTGAGTCATGGATTCCGTGATTAAGTAAAAGTGAGAGTCGTTAATTCGAACTGGAATCCCTGCTATCCGTTATCACCCAGATGAGGATGGGTTCCCTGTTGAGTCTGGTTCCTCTTAAGGTTTCTTCCTACTGCTGATGTCCGTTGTTAACAGCGCTATACAAATAAAATTTTATTGAATTCGGTGTGAGAGAGAGTCAAAGAGTTATGGATTCAGTGACTGGGTGAATCAATGAGTTGGTCAGATATTTTAGTTATTTAAAATAAGTTGAAGAGTGAGCCATTGATTCAGTGATTGAGCCAAAGAGTGAGTCATGGATTCAGTGTAGGGATGAGTCAAAGATTTAGCCAGTGATTGAGAGTTATGGATTCAGTTGAGGTGAGTCATCGATTCATTGAGCGAGTCAAAGGGTGAGCCAGATATTCAGTGAGTGAGTCATGGATTCTGAGATTGAGTAAAAAAAGTGAGTCATAGATTTGGTGTATAAGGGAGTCAAAGAGTAAATAGTGGATTTAGCCAGTGAGTCAAGGATTTGGTGTATGAGAGAGTCATGGATTTAGCGAGTGAGTCAAGGATTCTCTTATTGAGCTAAAGAGCGAGTCATGGTTTTGTTGTATGAGGGAGTCAAAGAGTGAGTCATGGATTTGGTCAGTGAGTCATGGATTTGGTATAGGATGGAGTCAAAGAGTGAGTCGTAGATTTAGTAAATGAGTCATGGATTCTGTGATTAAGATAAAGAGTGAGTCATGGATTTCGTAAGTTAGCAGAATTAGCCAGTGATTTTAAGAGTTATGGATTCAGTAATTATTAGAGCGAGATTTTATGAATGAGTGAGTACGTGAGTGATCGATTGAGTCTGTGGGTGTGTCAGTCAGTGGGCTTCCGAGTCAATTAGTGAATCTGTGAACCAGGGATTGAGTTGATGAGTGAGTGAATCAGTTATGAACTTTCTTTAAGAAAATGAAGCTAAACGGTCTTCATGCAATCAACTTTATTCCGGGTGAAGAGGAGCTAAATTAATTTTGAACAAAATTGAAACCGAAGCCAGGAGCTCGCCAGCAGCACACATTTAGACATGCTTCAGGTGTGTGCTTGGACCACACTCTGCCACATTTATCTGCTGATTAGAATAAATATGCACTAACTATTCCAGATAATAAAGAATAAACTATGTTCAGGTTTTTGGAAATAGCTTAGCCCATGCTGTGCGACACGGTTATGGGAAACCGTGTATGAACACTGAACTTGTGATCAGCAGAAGATCATATGATCTTATATTATAAGACTATTTTCTATGTTGCTCTTCATGATGTTTTTTACAGGCTTGTGTTATTTGCAGTTTAAAAGTCAGTCTGTTCAGCCTGGTTTCATTATCCTGTCTAGTTCACCCAGCTCCAGTTTTTCTGTTGTTTGATTTAGTGCGTCCTGTGTGTGTGTGTGACAGGAATAGTATTGTTTCTGAGCATGTGGTTCTGTGTGTTTTGCACTTGTTCATGCTCTTGTGCTGCACTTCTAAGAGCTTAATTATGATTCACTGATTGTATCTGATTTATTTGCTGGTGCAAAAGCGAGAAATAAATCCTCAGGTTTATGATCTCTTATCTGTAATGTAGTTGTTTTTGCTTTTAAGTGCAGAGGAGTCATGAAGGGAAAATTAAACCCGTTTGCTCCCATAATGAGCACATACTCGAATTGTACTAGTTTGGTTGGAGATTATGAAACTATAAACCTTTTCCTGTCTTGACTTGATGCCTGGGATTGTGGAGTTTAATAGAGTTGTGTCTGTAGGCTTTCTGCTCTGTTCAACTGTTGATAGGCAGTGTGTGTAAGTGAAACCGTCCAATCTGTGCAGGGGATTTAAGGGGCTCAGTGGGTCAAGGCGTGTGGGTGGTGAGCCTCGTTAGTGCTAGTATCTGGTTTCTCTAACAGGGTTGAGAGGGTTTGTGTGGAGTTCTGTGGCTGGCGGTAATGACCAGAGGAACGTGTCGAGTGACGGACCCGCTCCCTGTAGTCAGAGCTCTAGTCGTTCCCCTGTTCCTGTGTGTACCAAGGGGTAACTATGGCGGCTCTGAGGGAGGAACAAGCCAAGTGGAGCAATTAGATACAAAGAGGTGCGAGTCTGGATTGGTTTGGGTTCTCCCCATCACACAAACCATTTAACCTTTGCCCCCAAACATGAATCCTAGCTCGGCTGGAAAGTGAAGGCTGTTCACACAAGTCTCCCCGTTGGAGAAACGATTCGACTGATCTCGAGTATGTCTCCCATCCTGATCACGTGTCGAAACTGCTGCGAGAATTCTCAGGATCAAAGACTTCCTTTCTCGCGCTCAGTCTCTCGCTTTGCCTTTGTGTCCTCCTAAAATGACAAAAGCTTGCCGTTCGAGTTCTCCCCTTTCCTTTTTGCTCCCATAACTCGACATTGCCTTTCAAACAAAGCTTTTATCCGTCTTTCTTTAAATCAGTGGAAAGGATGGATCTGAATTAGCTCCTTCCTCTTTCATCCTCTGCTCTCCCCACCTGTAACCTTCTCTTTCTTCTTCTTTTTATTTTTTCCCTCCCGCTTCGATAAATCTCTGTTGCTGGTTTTTTTGGCGCATTCAATGTGTGTATGTGTGACAGTGTGTGAGAAAGAAAGCAGTAATTGTGTGTGTCTGTGCGGTTGTGAAGTGCATTTAACAGACCGACCCTCTCCTGCTGCTGTGCCGTTTTCCTGTGGGCGCCCCGCTGCCTGATGGGCCACTAAAGAGCCTCCCCCATGAGAACGAATATGGCCAGCTTTGTTTGTCCGAAACTGAGAAAAGGACTGCAGGATAGACAGAAAGGCAGCAGGAGGATAATTCTAGTCCTCTGTTTTGGCAGAAAATTGAAGAGGACACTCTTTTTTTTGTGTGTGTGTAGCCATGCTCTTTGTTCCCCTTTGTCTGCCACCATTGACCATTTTCCTCCCTGCTGAAGGACGGCGGACGTCACAGCGCTTTTTCTTTCATTCCCTTTAATAAATCATAGACGAATTAGCAGGGAAAGGTGAAAACATAGGGAACAACCTTCTGATTAGGTCTTTTGTAATTATTTCATAGCCTCTCAGCTGTACTTTCTCCAAAAAAAACCCCCAGCAGGTCAATCATTAAGTCGTGAAAGCACCTTGATATTTGGAAATTCAGACGAACCAGATGTTTGACATTTGCCCCAGATTCACCTTTCATTAAAGCATGTCGGATTTTTTTTTTTTTTTAAATAAGCAAACAAGAACGTCACTGTGGAATTCCATTAATCAATGTAGAACCCCACGTCCATGTTTATTCTCAGGTCTGGGATTGTTTTCCAGCAAGGCGTGACATGCCCCTAAACTGGAGGCATCTAATTGGGAGGAAAAACGGGAACATCAGAGACGTGTACGCACGCCCGAGTAAAGCCTAGCTAGCGTCAGTGCTAATTAGGAAATGATGGCATGGCAGACGAATCGTAGCTAACGAGTGTGTTCCCGTTTCTGAGCAGATCAGCGACACGTATAATGGGCACATAAATTCTCATTTATAGGTCATAATCTGCCAATTTATTTAGTCAACCACCCCAATTAAAAGGGGTCCTATGCCTCCCTTGGGATACAGCATAAACCTGGACCGGCAATCCCGTACCCCTATTAGCAGTTCCTCCAAGCGATGGACCACATAAAGCAGCGGTTTGCTTATATCATAAATGTCAGAGGCACAGCAGCTGCTGGGCAATAATACATCATGAAATGGATCTGGCGTTGGCCTGAACTTTGGAGACGCCAAAATGAAAAGAAATAGTGTGCATGATTTCTAATCTGACAATTATCTTACCTAAATCTGTCTACACACACTTCATAGATTTAATCCATTATCATTATCGCTGCAATAGCAGAGAACGATCTCCAGAGCGTTAGCTCTTGGAGTGTAATACAAGACTCGAAAATTTGTGCCAGATTAAAAGAAAAAAAAAAAAACTAACAAAAAAAAAACTTAATGCTATAAGGTTCATGACCGCCATCAGATGGTCCAGGATACCCGATGTGTTCTACCCAGTTTTACGTCTTCCATTGTACTTATAAAATAAAATAAAAAAGCCTGTGAAAATGAAAAAAGACTCTCACTTACTGGAAGAGAGAGAGAGAGAGAGAGAGAGAGAGCGAGGGAGGAAGTCGTAAGATTTAATGAAGCAGTCTCTGTTCTAGTCCAGCCACGCTCAAAAACAAGCCTTAAGTGTGCCAGAAAATGTTTCTCAGAGTGACACTCTGATTCAGTTCACCATTACAAGTGCCTCCCTGCCTTGTCCTAAAACTCGACTCCGACTGAGAGTACGGGCTGTCACTGGCCCTCAGACATCTCGTTAAGTCTGTGCCTACTGACTTACACATGTGTAAGATGGTACTGAAAAGACTTGGGTTGAGATCTGACCCTGTTGTACAGAGTTCTCTAAAATCATGACAGCACACGAGATGTGCAAAAGCATGGATAAATGTTTTAAGCCTAATTACCTAGGCTCTGTTTGTGGCATAAAGGAGATTATCAAGAAAATTGAGAAAAAAAACTGTTAAAAACTGGAACAACAATGAGGGTCTTACAGCATCAGGAAATGATGAATGGAGAATGCTTTAAACTCTTTAGAGGAAGGTTCATGTAAATTTAAAACAGTTTTCTTGCAGAGGTGTTGCTCATTATGAAGTCTTTCTCAGGAGGAACTCGTCTCTCTGTTGTTTATTAAAAAATGTGAGATTTATACATTTATTGTTTTTCGATTTTTTTTTAATGTTTTGCAGAAAATACAAAGCGCTAACATCTTTTGCGAATAGGAGAGTGTCACTGCTTCTTCTTTTGAGTTTATGGGCAAGTTGGTTTAACACTGCCACCTACTGGACTGGAGTGTAGAGCAGAAGATTAAAAGCAAGCAATTTGCAGAGCGTTTCTGTTGATGCATTTAGTAGTTCTTAATATTTCAAAATCTGTAAGAAACGTAGCTGTTGGAAATAAATCAGACAGTAAACTAAAAAAAATGGAATCAAATCGACAGTCTAGGTATGATTCACAGCTCTACTGTTTTACCCATCCGATCTACACACAATTTGGCACAGGTTTTTACACCAGATGCCCTTCCTGACACAACCCTCTCATTTTATCCGGGCTTGGGACAGGCACTGCATCCAGTGGTTGGGGTTTGGGCATTGGCTGGACTTCTACTTTATGCTGTGTACAGAGTCACAGGGGTCCCTGGTGCCTAACCCCGGAGACTTGGGGCATGAGGCAGGTATATTTTGGATGGAGTGCCAATCCATCTCAGGGCACACACACACACACACACACACACACACACACACACACACACACACACATGCTCATTCACACACTAAAGGCAATTTGGGAACGCCAATTAGCTTAATCTGCATGTTTTTAGACTGTGGGAGGAAACCGGAGCACCCGGAGGAAACCCACAAGGCACTGGGAGAACTCCATGCACACAGCCCCCCTAGGCGGGAATCGAACTCTGAACCTGGAGGTGCAACGCCTGGACAGTGCTAACCACTAAGCCACCGTGCCACCTTAAAATATATTTAATTTTATCTATTAATTTGAAGGTTGCAAGACAGTGTGTTTGCGATGAGTAGGCGGGGCTTTTATTGATGTTTAACAATTTAATATAATAATGTGAATGAGTGTACAAAAAAAAATACCAATGAAATTAAGCCTTTTTTTTTTCTTTTTCTTTTTTTTTTTACAGTTTAAGACAGAAGGCGTCTAATTTATGTGATTCATTCAAAATCTGATAAATGATTGACATAACACAAATTTGTTTTTGTATCTAGCTGTAGCGTGAGGCCTTAATGAGAAAAATAAACATGCCTAATTGGATTAGTTCACTATCACGGTGTTATCACTGCAGGGTGCTGTTTCTTCTTGCCTACTATTTTTGGAGTTTAATCTAAGAAGGTCCACCGTGTCCCCCATCT
>JAOVVB010000046.1:10070914-10081482 GCA_028570985.1 Heterobranchus longifilis
GTGTGTGTGCCCTGCGATGGATTGGCACCCTGTCCAGGGTGTACCCTGCCTTGTGCCCTAAGCCTCCTGGGATAGGCCCCCGCGACGCTGAATACAGGATAAAGCGGTATAGACGATGAGTGAATGATTATTTCTTAGAGATGAGAGAAAAAAAAATCTACAACTCATGCATCACCATTCAGACTCCAAAATGAATTTATTAATTCATTTTTTTATTTATAATTAATTATATATGTATACATTGGCCTCAGGCGGCTAAGGCTCTAGGTTGTAGATTTGAGGATCTCAGGATCCGGGTTCGAACCCCGCTGTCAGCTGTTTTCACACCCCATACTACCCAACCACGGTCCCGAGCCCGATTAGAATAATGTTAGGGTTACGTCAGTAAGGGCATTCAGCATAAACCTGTGCCAAGTTGTGTGCCAGCTGAAAGAATATGCATTTGGGGTGATGAAACATCGCAGTTCCTCTACAATCCTACAGGTGGTGTGCTTAGAATTGTAACAAAATCAGATTATTATTTTTTTTTTAACTTGTGATAATTACTGAATTGCAATACAAATTTAATTGTCACCTAGGCACCCCGATAATATCGTATCGCGCGATCCCCGGTAATTCCCATCTCGATTATTTATTTATAATCACCACAAAATGGAGGTGAAGTCAGAGCTACTTTTTACATGACTAACAATAATATTTAAAAAAAAATTCTATGATGCCTCACGGGCCATGTGATGCATTAGAAAATATATCACGTGGTTACTGTAATATGTTTATCGATAATACATTTGTCGTGCAGAACGAGTTGTAACACTATATGAAACCTTTTTTTTTGCAATATCGTACAGGGTATTATCAGCTCAATCATTCGTGTTTGTTTGTTTGAAATGTAATTAAATGTGCGCCCTAAGGCTTTACTTCGTCCATCCCTGACTCGCCACGCTGAAATAATATAACCTGCATTTCAATGTTTTTTTCAGTTCTGAATAGGAATGCACATAATACACACATAATACAGCACATACTGTACAGTATAGACCGGCAGGAGAAGCAGGACAAAACGTGTATCAACGGTCAAGGTTAATCAACTAAAGATGAAACCATACAAAACATTAAAGAGGATTCGGAAATAGAAATATTTCTCAAAGGTGCCGGGAAATATTTCTTTGGAGTAATTTAAAAGGATAAAAACGAACGAAATGAATTAAATCAAGGGTTTCTGCGTCCTACGTTCTGTACAGAAGCTCAGGAAAGCACCAATCAAAGCAAGCAATCATCTTTAGTGTATATACTTGAACTCCTCGACTAGGCCTTTAGAAACAAATGGCTTGTCACTTTGAATTAGAGAAGAGAGAGGAAAGGAAAGGAGAAAAATTCTGTATGATTTACAGTCAGTGTTTTTGTGGCTCTGGTTGTTTAAGTAGAAAAACGCAGGTCTTTCTGTCTCCGCCATCGAAACACACACAAACGCACACACCGTGGCTGTCAGTGCGGCTTCCTGCTCTGGCCCGGTCGCTCGCACTCATCTCTGAATACGTCTGAACGAGGGGAGCGCAGACGTAGACGGATGCTCGCCTTCTAACTCCTCATTGCAATTTTCCACTTTTGTCTGTAGCGTGGCAGGATTATAGAGTACACTGTTTACGCGCGCAGCCAGGAACGCCTGCTAATCACCCGATGAGTGTGTGACCATGTGTGCAGTGAGCAGAGCTGTGTGTGTGGCACCTCCATCACCCTGCCCCCTTGTGATTTTTATTTATTTATTTTTTTGGTCTGAATTTTAACGCATTGTGTGTAGGCTTGCTATCGTGTGCGACATATACAGGATATACGAGCGCTACACTGGTATCAGTATTTGGCATGGGTAGAGGCAGCAGCAGCAGGTGGGACAGTGGAATAAATTGCTCGCTCTGGTGCTGTGTGTGTGAGATCTTGGCAGGACCGTCTTGTTGGCATGAACTGCAAAAGAATGGCACGTTCTGTTCTGAAGGTGGAAAAGCTTACTGTTTCAGAAAAGGTGCAGGAGGGGTTCTTGGAATATTAAGTTTGAGATACACCTTTAAACAATGAGACGCATTAAAAAAAAGTAATTTAATTTCTTAAGAGCGAGCTGTTTTTGTAATGTTGCACCTCTTGATTTTACTCAGTGCAATGTTTAGTTTTTTCCCGATTTTTTTATTGTACATTTTTTTTTCCCACTGTAAAAAAAACAAAATTAATTCATGTGTGAGAATAAAGTGTATTAAAAAAATAGAACACTACTGACTTCTTTGACTTATGACTCCTGGGGAAGTCATTTGTAGACGCGTGTTTAATAAAAAATAAATATTTATACAGCGATGTCTGGCAATACTGTCCAATATTTCCTGAATATTTCAGCTGACCTCTAGCACACTGTTCCACTTAGTGCCTTCGTGTCCGTATTAAACAAAAAGAGTTGCTTTTAACTTTATGGCAAGCGAACGACTTATCAGGTTTGTTTTAAGATAAGCTGAAATGTCAGTGGTATGAAATGTCAGTAGGAAATAGCTGTCAGAGATAATAGATTTGCAGATGACAGATGTACTGGAGCAGAAATGTTAGTGCTCGATTGAGAAGGTGCGTGATTGTCTAGGGAGCTCTCTGAGCGACTTTTGGTGGGGGGTGGAAATGGCCTTTTGATTGCCTAGCTGGTTTTATATTTGCTAATAACTCAAATGTTTGTTTAGAATAAGATTTCCCAAAGCTTAACCCATGCCCTGTGTGTGTGTTTGTAGCTGGTGGCGGTGTATGATGAGCAGGACCCTCATCATGGAGGAGACGGAACGAGCGCGAGCTCTACGGGCAGCCAGAGTCCGGACGTGTTCAGCAGAGGAGAGATCAGCTCCGGCACACCATCTGCCTTCCAGCCATACCAGAACAGCAGCGAGATCGAGGTCACGCCAATGGCCCTGCGTGCCAGTGAGTCTCTCACATGCACACACATCAGGCAGGAGAAGTAGGAGTGTGTAAGGAGTTGTGTAAGATGCTGGATGGACAGGCACACACTAAGAGGAGTAGGCAGGTGAAGTCACAGGGGGAGAGATGCCAGAGAGCAGAGAAACACAAACGTGCTCACTCGAGCGAAGACAGATAGAACGGATGATACATGCAGTATCTGTGAGCATACATCTCTTTTGGGTTTGGGTGGGAATACATTAGGAACACTCTGACTTGTGGAGGAAAGTTTTTTTTTTTTTTTTTTTTTTTTGATGGAGGAGATTCTATTTTTATGTAGCACTTAGGGTTGGGTATCATTTGGGTTATTTTACAATACCAGTGCCAATGGTATTCTAGTACATACTGGTTATATAGGTACCGGCACAGGGTTTCAGTACCCAACCCTAGGAGCACTGTGGTCTTGCACCTCAACGGTTGGGGGTTGGGATCTCATTTCAGGTTTGTGTTAATGGAGTTTGCAAGGGCAGTGGTGGCAAAAATGGTTAAGGATTTGGGTTACTGATTGGAAAGGTGGGGGTTCAAATTGCCACTGTTAAGCCCTTGAGCCAGGACCTTAAGCCTCTCACTCTATCCTTGCTGACCCTGTGCTCTGTCCCCAGATTCTTATCTGGGATATGCAAAAAAAATAAAATGTCACTTTGCTCTGACAAATAATTCAGTCTTAATGATATTTCCGTGCTTGGTGGGTTTCCTCTGGGTACTCCGGTTTCATCCCACAGTCTACAGACGAGTGCGGTAGGCTAACCCTTGTTTCCATTTTGCCTGTAGTGTGTGAATGCGTGTTTGTGTGTCCTAAGCTGGGTTGGCACCCCATCCAGGATGTCCCCCTCCTTGTACCCTAAGCTTCCTGGGATTGGCTCCAGGCCCCTCAACCATACACAGGATAAGCGGGACAGAAAATAAACGAATGATGAATGTTTGAAGTTTGATAACTAAAAGAAAATAAGCTTTCTCTCTTCTTCTTCTTCTTCTTCTTCTCCTTCTCAGACAAACATGTACACAATAATGAAAGCTGAAGTTTGGACATGTTACCGGGCTATGGGACCATTGATTTGAGTCATTATTTCTCTCTCAAAGCCAGCACAGAGGGAGGGCTGAACTACAGCACAGTACACTAAGTCTGTGCATTCACTCTGTGATGTGAGAACTATCAGCGGGACACTCATTCTTCACTCTGTGTGTGTGTGTGTGTGTGTGTGTGTGTGTGTGTGTGTGTGTGCATGCTCCTATTCTCACTACCAAGCAAATAAATATGAGCAACTTTTTCTAGGACTATTTTTCATGAGCACTGAAAAGCCTTGTGTGCTGAATCCTCAGTGTGGAGCTGGTTGGTGGTCTGATCCCATTTAACCACTTCTAGTCTGATCATGCGGTGACTACTGATTGTAACTGCGCAGTCGAAGGTTGAGGAAAGGATTGGCAGCTTGACAAAGCTCGATTTGAACTCATAACCCTCTGATCAGAAGTTCAACATCTTAACCACTTCACCAGCAAGCTTGGTTAGTCATGCATTTGCCTGGACTGTGTACTTGATCAGAATACGATCAAGGCTCTCAGTTAGCCAAATTCACCAAAAATGTATTAATTAACCAAAACTGGGGATGCATCTGTTGTGCCTACACGACTCTAGTGGTGAAGTAACAGTCTGAAATTGGCCTCTCACGAACTCCTTAACTATTTACTGCTATTTAGACTGTTTTATGTAGAGCAATATATACGAGGCAGTAAAAAGGTGACTTCAGGCTGACGCCAGAGAACACTAGTTCTTAAGATACAAGTCATTGCGATTTACCCAGCAACCCAAAACCACAATAAAAAAGATGAGCATTTTTTTCCTGCATGAAATGCACCACTAACACACACTAGTTGGCTTGAGTGTTTGTTAAATGTCTTTGATTTATTTTTAATTAAATGTCAAGTTAAAAGAGCTATGCATTGCAGTAGTTTTAATGCAGAAGTAGTGTACACTAGATTTATAGTACACTATTGGTAATACGCTTCTTAAAAAAAAAAGAAGCAAAAGTTTCTATTACTTATGACTGCCTTTAGATTTTATTACAGCACACAATGGTGTGGCGAGTTCATACATGAAAATGATTCCTCATGCTCCCAAGAACCACTCTTTCACAATTTAAGTCCTGGAATAAGGGCATGCCATTAGGGGAAAAAACCTCCATAGATGTGATAACCTGGTGATTCAGTACATTCAGGTCGTCAGCTGACTTCATTTTATTGCCACTTAATGCTGCTGAGTCTAGACCTGAGCAACTGAAGCAACCCCAGATCATAACGCTGCCTCTAGAGGCTTGTACAGTGGCCACTATCCATGATGGGTGCATAACTTCATGCACTTCCCTTCTCACCCTGATGCCCCTATCCCTCTGGAATACGGTCTCGTCAGACCACATGACCCCTTTGTAATTGCTCCAGAGTCCAATCTTTATCCTCTCTACCACATTTAAAGCCTTTGTTTATGATTGGTCTCAGTAGCAAGTGGTTTTCTTATGGCCACACAGTCATGTTTAGTCCCAGTCCTTTGAGTCTTTGAGACTTCATACTGTTCATGTGGAATTGTGCTTATTTACACCAGTTAATGCTTCAGCACTACCCCTCCAATTCTAAATAATGTGTCTGACAGCACTTAACCCAATTTGACCCATTTGAATCAGCAATTCTTTGGGCCCAGTGGAATAATAAAGTAAGTTTCCAACATAAGAACGAGTCCATTAATTCCAATTTGTTTGTAAGTCTAACAAACATTGTCTAGGCACTAGGATACTAACACAACTGGCTATACACAGTATAAAACTAACACGTTCCATGATCTTGTCCTTGTTCTTTAGAATCTTGCAGGTGGTTGAACGATTCATGTTAAAAGAACGAGTAATATCTGCCATCTTTTCACCTTGCCCTATTCTTTCAATTATTTTTACTTTTGTCTCCGTCGTTATTGCTCGGCACTTCTTAGCAGTACCAGCTTCATCGTCGTTCCTTTTACGCTTGCTTCCAGACATTCTGGGATCCACCCTGCATGCACGTGATGATGTACGGTGAGCATGTGATCTTCCAGGATTGACTGTACAGTAGTTACTGTACATTAAGTCCCCTACATAAGAACATTTGAGTTACAAACTTTTGAAGATACGAACATGTGCATGTTCAAAGTCCAATTCAAAGTTTGTAACTCGAATGTTCATATGCAGGGGACTTACTGTACAGCGATGTATAAAGGGGGAATGTATATTCGTTCATTCCTTTTCAACTCTGGTCACAGTTGTGGTGACTCCGAAGTCCATTGTGATAGTACCTGGTAGATTCACCTCGAATTGGATGCTGCCTATGGACAATGCGGCATCCTGAATGGCACCACAAATAATGAATGGAGAATAAGTTCGGGAACATTAGAATGAGATTTCACTCTAACAATTTTTCCTCCCAATAGGAACAGTTTCTTCCTGGAAACAGTAAAAGTCTGTGACTTCTTCAGAGTAGATACCTGCCTTTGTGCAATAGCTAGAATAACTGTCGTATTTATTGTATATCAGGTTTCCGAATGGAAACAGGAATGATTACCACCTGATGTCACTAAGAGTCAAGTGTAGATGGGTAATCTTAGCAACTGTTGACATTTTCTCCAGGTAAAGACAAAGTTCCATAATAAGCTGTGGCATGTTTTTGCCTCCCAACCCTCTACACCAATGGCTAACATGACAGGTTGATCATGTGGAAGGGATTCCCAGTAGTTGCATGCCCCTAGTTTTCACCACAATATTCTTTTAGACAGGTTTGTGTTCATATAAAGCTCTTAATATTTTGATTAGATAGAACGTAACGTAATATATTGATTATATTTCTGCTTCTGGCTCTACAATGTGCAAAAACTAAGACCCTCAAATTGCCTTTTAGCCACCACTGGTCATTGCTCATTGTTCTTACCCCAGTCCACAGTAATCTGCATTGACAGCCTGAATCTGACACACACAGAAACACACGATCCAGAAGCCCAGGTGTTAGAGCTTTGGCTCCAAATGTTGGGTGTGTTACTAATTTACAGAGCTTTGCCGCAATTGCCAATTTAATTACAGCCACCCGGCTCAGTCTTTCTCCCTCCTTCTCCTCTGTTTCTCATCTGTTTTTGGTGCGTGTGCGTGTGTGTGTGTGTGTGTGTGTGTGCATGCGTGTGTGTGTGCGTGCGTGTTTGCATGATTAAAACGTCTGGGTTGTTTGTGATGGGTTTATGAAGCCGACCCCAGGAGGAGAGACGAGCATATTAGCGGCAGCAATATCTGGAATCAGCGCCGCGATTGCACCAGCGACGCCCCTCGAACTCGCTCGCCCCACTGCACAATCACAGCTATTCAAACTCATCAGGGCCCAGATATCCTGTGATTGTTCTTCCTCTTCTCTCTCTGCACACGGCTGATTATTAAAAAACATGCAGATGAGGTCAAGCAACTAATAATCGAATTGGAGATGAGATGTAAATTGCAGTAATGAATGTAATTTGCTTGTAATTATGTGGAATCGAGGCACGCTTTGACTTGCCGCACATGCAACTCTTGTCTTGGGGAGAGGAGAAAAAGAAAACTTTTAATATGCTACAATATTTTCATCTGGTATTGAATCTTAATGAGTGTAAACCCAAGCTTGATTGCAGTTCTAAGGGGAAAAAAAACAACAACAACAAAAAAAACGTAATTTCTCTTGGGTAACAGTGCACGCGAGCTTGTTTAGCACTGAATCATTAAAAAACTTTCTTGACTTCCCAGTTTGTAACAGGCATTAGTCATAACACTGTCTGCGAATCTGACATTTGAGATGTTGTTCACATAGTAACCGTAGCAATCACTGAAATGTACGTTGTTAATAGAACCTGGACTAACGCTGTCCTATTTTCAGGAAAAAAAAACAAAAAACCTGCTTTGCTTGACTTCTTCCACCATTTTCCATAATCTGGCTTCCCAGTCAATTGGCAGACTCCTGTGAGCCAATTCTAATATAGTCCACTTTTAATCATAGCTCAGGAGGTGGAATTTGAGGGAGTCCATGCTGGAAAAAACGAATGCTGGACCCAAAGATTTTGGATTTCTGGTTCATACCACTTCCCGATTGTTGTCCTGCCATGCAAGTTTCAATAAAAGTTAATGAGATGAAATGAATCTTCCAATGCTGCGTTCACACTGACTGCCAGAATATAAAAAATCTTTAGCTTTTTTTTTTTTTTTCGCGCTCATACATGAATCAGATTTTTTTCCCCCCCAATGCCAGTGTGAACATCACAAATCACATGAAACCTGATCTTTTCAATTCTGAGTTGGACCACGTCCATATGTGGTCTTAAATCAGATACAGATCTAATTTTTTCCGCAATACGATCTCGGTCTGAACAGTCAAATCAGATTTCATGCGACTTCGACGTCAATCCAAGAAGGTACTTGTCTCAATTTCTCTCTAGGAAAGATGGAAGAAGAGAGAGAAGAAGGATTTCAGTGGCAGGAGAGTGAGATAATCATATAGCGCTGGAACAATGCCACACCCTTTTATAATAATAATATCCAGACAATCCAGGTGTAATTTCTATATATTTATGTAAGCACCTAAAGATCAAATCATTAGTAAAGCTTATTACCTGCAAACAAAAAAAAAATGTAAACAAACAAATGGGGTGATTAAACTTTAAGGCGTGTTGATTAATTCACATCGTCAATTAATGCATTCACGCGCAACAAAAATGATGCAATGTAAAATCATTTATTTTTATTTGTAATAAATGTACTGTATATATAAAAAAAGCTAACAACTGTGAAAAATAATGTAGGTTATTGACAGCATAAGATAAAACACATGCATGGGCATCATATTGCGCTCCGGTAATCAAAGAAATTGTTAGACGTAACCGCACATAATCGTTTAATTAGTCTAATTAGTTTAACGTTCTGCTGTTAAACTAATTAGAAGTACAATTCAAAAAGGCGTGTATTGCAACTACACCATGTTTAAAAAGATCTCAAAAGAAACAGCCGGACTGAGCTATAGGTGAAGCTGACTGTAACGGCGAAGGAAAGCTAAACAGTGCACAGCAAAATGAAAGTGGACGGGTAAGCGCGCCTTTTTGTATCACGTGACACATTTTCCCTCGCAGTGTGAACATCACTGAAGTCCATTTGCCATATTATCACTTGGACATTACTTTACTTTGCATATTTCAGAACATTCTGGTTTAGCTGAATGCTGGACTGCATGGCGTTCGTAAGGCTGTGTGCGCCGCGCACCAGGCGAGTGTGTTCGAGTTCTGCAGGTTTCAAGTGGCCTTAAGGGAATCAGAGGTGCTCATTAGGAGAGGAGAGTGCAGCTCTGAGGCACCTTTCCCTCAGGCGCTCTGGCGCTCCTGTGCCCCCACACTAATGCTTCCCCTGGCTCTCTTCAGTTTGTTCCCCGCACTCATCTTCCTCTACATGGCGTGCGCGGAACGCGTCCCATTATGCCCTGCAGCTGATTCTTTTCAGTTCTTACCCATCAAACCTAAAGATTTACATTTACTCATAGAAAGGATGCTGAGAGCGCCTTGATATGGTGTGACCCACAGTGGCAGCTTGGCAGTGAGAGAATCCCACTTTTCCACCAGTAGCCCAAAGCGTTAACCACTGATCCATCACTGTCAATGGTAAATAGTTAGCCGTGATAAGTAAAAACATTTTTTTTTCTTTCCCACATTGCAACTGGTTAACAGCCTGGACGTGTTCTGTTGTTTGGTGATGGTGTTCCTGCTGGCATGGATTTGATCTCTCTGTGGTTTTGTAGTTAGCTTAGCATTTTGCCATCACAGTATCTGTGGGGGGCCACTTCCCTACAGGAAGTATGAGTAGAGGGGGGAGCCTGGGGGCGTCATGCTGCTCACACTCATTCGACTGGACCATTAGGGGATTGCCTGCAGAGAAAATTGTGGACACCTATGGATCAGCTGCCATTTGGCCAATCAATTTGCCTTGTGGCTCACTGCTGGGACGTCTCTCTCTTTCTCTCTCTCTCTCTCTCTCTCTCTCTCGCTCTCTCTCTCTCACTTCCCCCCGACCCCCCTGTCTATCCCTCCCGGATCGGGGCGTTAAAGGACATGGATGGATTTGCCGTCTCCGCACACTTTTTTTCAATTCAGGCATTGATCCACCAGGAAATGGCACGAAAAACACCAAAGTGCAGGTGGTTAAGATCATTTGCGCTATCTCTTGAATACCTTCTAAAAATGGCGTTAGCTTTTAGTTATCAGTCGCTGGTGTGTGTCTAAGTATTTCTCAATCAGTTCTGTCTCCATCATCATCTCGCCTTTATCGTTATCATCTTCAGTCTTGCCTTCCAGGGCCGAGCTCTGCAATACCATCGGCAAATATAACGCCGGCAATCGTCAACATATCTCTGTGTGAGCATAGCTGAGGCTGGAGTATTTTAATTTGACTGCGCTCATGGGATTAAAAGTTTGGCTCTTAGGATGTCTTTATTGACAGCTCCCCCCCCCCCCCCCCCCCCCCCCAAAAAGAAAAAATACAATTTAAAAATATTTCTACAGTTTTGTTGTTATCCCTTTTCTAAGCATG
>JAOVVB010000046.1:10099032-10109273 GCA_028570985.1 Heterobranchus longifilis
CTGGATCTGCGTCTCAATCTCTCGCGCGGAATTTTCCGCCCTTCTCCGTTTCGCTTTCCCACTTAGGCAAATCGGCTTTTTAAGTTTCAAGGCGGAGACCGACTCACGCGCTCTGTCCCTCTCCTCCCTCTCGGCTTTTTCTCACGTTTATGAGCGATTGCGATTTTAATGCCGTCTACATTTTAATGTGCCATTACCGTTTTACAGTCGGCTCAAGGAGAGGGAAAGAGAGAGAGAGAGAGCGACCCGGCCCCTTTCCACTTGAGCGAGACGCTCCAGTTCGATGTTTCTCCGCTGATTTCTCACAGACCTTTAATTGCCACTTAATTCTATTGACATAATGTTGTAGCCTGTTTTATAGGTTTTGAATAAGCCGCCTCATTAAGTCAATGGCTCTATCTTCTCGCTTCCTGTTGTACACGTTTCATGTACAGTGCGAGAGCCGTTTTAAGTGGAGGAGGGAAGAATGACGGTGATGAGAGAAAACGCGATTTGAAGGATCTCCTGAAGCCTGATGTAAAGTGAGAGAGGGTCTGATTAGCATGTGATTGTTCGGTCAGAAGGTGTCGATGTTCGAATCGATCCTAGACGAAATATCTTCATATTGGTGGGGTAATTAAAGGTTACACACACACACCACGTGTACATTCTATGCCTTTGCAGTAGAATGAATGTAATTATCTCACCCCTTTGTTTATAACGACTCCTTTATTCAGTCATTTCTGTATTTTATTTTCCGACTTCCTCTTATTCTGTCCAAGATACAGTACAGTATTCCTGTCGTCTCCTTCAGAGCTCACTGGAGCCTAGGACATCGAGCCATATCACATAGGTGCGGAATAAACAGTGTCGTAATCAGCCCGAGGTCTGGTTCAGGCCTGTTAAATGCACTTGGAGTGAGGTGCAAATTGTCGCTGTAGAGTGGTGTAAATGCTCAGCAATCGAACCGTCAAAAAAGCTCTGGATCGAAGTAGGAGAATAGTTTGTTAATAAACTAATCTGTATTACATACAGTCTGACGTCTGAACATGTAGTGCTCCGAGCCAAAAGCGTGCGATTTAACCTCTTCACGTTTTCTTTATTGTCGATTTCAACTTATGGAAAATGGACATCATCGCTGAGTTTCTATCATGAGGGTTCTCATCTCAGAATAGTGCGTATGAAGGGACAGGCAGTATCGAAAGAAAGGAATAAAAACTACGTGTGTCAGCAAATGAAGGAAAACTGTGCACCTGGTTATGAAATGCAAAGCAACGATCACGACGCCAATCCGCACCAATCTTTCTATAGGAGACTAGCAGATACACATGCGTAAATACCAGCTTTGCACTTAATACGTAGCTTTTTTTTGTTTTGTTTTGTGTGTGTGTATTCAAGGTCAGGTTAAGGTTGTCTATTAAACTCTCATGCGTACAGTATGCATGTACGGTACATCACACCAGGTAATGTAATAAAAAACAGTTTCAAACCTGTTGAATAGAGTGATGTAAGAAGGAATAGGGCCATGCTGCAATAGCTTCTATAAGAGGGGGGAAGAGAGAGAGAGAGAGAGAGAGGAAAAGCCTAAGGACTCTGTGTGTAATGAGTGTGTAATGGACATAGGTTGACTGTGAAGGGAGCAGGCAGTCAAGCTACTGGGTCATTTGCAACTGCAGGCTCTGAATCGTGTGTATGTGTGTGTGTGTGTGTGTGTGTGTAAAAAGGATAAAGAAAGTTTGTGTGGCCATGTTTTGCCATGCAGGGAAAAAGAGTGTACAAAGTGTGTATATGGTTTATAATTCTCTTGCATACGGAAAGAGGTGTGCAAAGTACTCAAATCCTGTACTTGAGTAAAAGTAGAGGTTCGCTAGGGAAAATAGTAGTCGAGTAAAAGTAGAAGTTCTCCATTTACTTGTCTACCTGAGTATAAAAGTATAGAAATACTCCACTCAACAGATTTACTTAAGTGGTAAACAATTCCAGGGCTAGTATTGGCTCACAACCTGCTCCTCTTATGATCCTCTAACACCTGTTACGTTATTAGACGTGACTGGAAGGAAAGGCAAACCACGCAATTACGCATAACAATCAGCAGGTGGCGAGATTCCCCGAGAAAGGTAGAGTCAAGTAAAAGTGCAGATATTTGCTGTATATGTAAGCAGGGTAAAAGTAAAAAGTACTTTTCTAATTTACAGTAAGAGCAATCCGATTCCAAGATCGAGCTTTTGAAAACAATTTGCACATTCTGAAATTTGTTACATTACTTCCTATTTCAGGTTTCACAACGTCAGATAAGGCTTGTTGTGGTGTACAGTGAAGATGTTGCGGATGTCTTGAGCAAAGAGAATGTTTTGATCAAGGTCAAGTGGAACATGGATCAGATAAATGCAAATAATTTATTTGCCATATTATAAAGCAAAATATGCCATAAACAGTGACACAAAACTGCTTATAATGCCACTTAATTCTTCCATTCTGCATTTTTCCGCACCGAGATGCCTCCTAAGAACATTTTGTACAGTCTGTCAGAGTAAAAGCTTCCAAAACACCTGGAGGCACAACAGTCTCTCATGTCTGAGCTGCTGTCTCTAGATTTACATATAGATATAAAATCCCAGGGGTAATACACAACTTCTATCCAAACGCAAACACCTATTGATATAATGGATGTGAGAGCTTTCTGTTTCACATGTAAAAAAAATAATAATAATAATACAGTAATAATAAAGAAAAAAAAACTTTTGTGGTTTTGATTGAAAAAAAAAAATCCCCCAAAGGCAGAAATAAACCCAGTCAAAACTCAAATCCTTAGACATAATGATTAAGATGATTGATGCAAGTTTTTTGCGTGAAAGTTTTGTTCGTATTCACTTTAGTCTTTATTTAGGTGTTGTTTCCTCTTGGGCAGCACGGAGGTGTAGTGGTTAGCACTGTCGCCTTGCACCTCCAGGGTCTCGGTTCGATTCCCAGCCAGGTTCTGGGATAGGCTCCAGGCCCCCCCCCCGCGACCCTGAATACAGGCGAAACGGTATAGACGATGAGTGAGTGAGTGATTGTTTCCTCTTGGTCACAGCTGCAGTATTTAACTTGACCCATTTTAAACAAACCGTCGTCTTTGCTCGTTCGTGTCCAATGGAAAATAGTGCAAGTGTGAGCTCTAAAGCAACACTTTTGTTAATGCAAAAGTCAGAGTATTTGTGACTCTATTGCTTCTGATTTGAGACATAGCCCTAGGATTCGTGTCGCTCTCGAAAGGGGGTGCACAAATTAACTCGCGCTCCGCTTCGATAAAATAACCCCTTGATTATATTAAGGACTTTTGAGGTTCAGCTCTGGCGTTCTGTTAGCATGGTGTTCAACCTCTCCCTGGCTTTTTGTCCATTTTTATTTTTATTTTTTGGTAAAGGTGTTAAAAGTGTTGAATGGCAGCTGCGTGTTATAGCATACCGCGAGCGTGGTGGATGTGTATTGACGTTTGCGTGTGGGCTCGTAGTCGATACTAAGCGGCGCATTCTGGCCTTGACTGAAGTGCTCCGAACGCCTGTTCACCTTGAGTTGTAACAGCGCAGTTAAAAAGCCTTATTCATTGAACGCAGAGTGCCAGAACAGTCATTACTTAAACACATAGCTTCGGTAGACATTGACCTGGATGCTGCGGTCTGCTCTGCTCAAGCAATCCATTATATAAAGTTTACTTCAGCGGACAGGAATGTGGCGACTCTGTTAATCAAGGCACTAAAGTGGCAGTGCTGTCAATCATCCTGATTGCCCAGTGAGCACCATTTTTCCCCTTGTTTTCTGATCTTCTGATTGGCCGCAGTTTCGGGCTGGAGTGCTCAGAGCAGAAAGGTGGTCATTTTTTTAGTTTTTTTTCCTCCCCCCTCAGCTGGGCTTTTTATTATTTAGAGAACAGAGCCATAAATGCACAGAGCTGAGGGAGGTATGCAGAAAAAGAAACCAGTCCTGGGTTTTGTCCATGAATTGAGCACCTTGTCCAAGCCTTAATTATCTTGATGAAAACAGAACGCCAGGCTGCAAGGAGTCCGGTGCTGCTTTGCTTTCCAGCATGAAAGACGAACCAAAATGGATTTATTCATTTATTTTAATCCTAGAAATGGAAAGAGATGTCAGGGGGAATTTCAGTGGCCGATTTCATGGTGTCACTTAAAACGTCTGATTATTCTCTCTCTTTATAAAAAGGTGTATGGGAGGAAGGGGTGGGGTTGAGATGTCCAGCAGGTGGGCTGGCTGGCTGGCTGTCTGGGCCACACAGGCAGAGGGCCAATGGCATGCTGCAGGCTGTAACTGCCCAGTCAAGTGTAATGAGGTCTGTAGGCTCTAACACACAAACACAAAGGAGCACACCTCATTCATTCAAATGCACACAATCTCATACACACTAAACCACGTAAAGAAAGAAATGCTTTGTTTGCATTATTTAAAAAAACAGCAAGGGGAAAAAAAATGCATGTTCTGTCAAGAGCTCCATTTCTGAAAAACATTGTGATGCTTTAACATTTGTTTTTTCTTTTACGATAACACAAAATGATGTATAACCTTAGCCAATCGAGATAACTAATGATAGTACTTAACAAGTGCTTATGCAAAATGTGTAAAAAAAAAAAAAAAAGATAAAATAAAAAGGAGAGCAGACGATCTGTCCTTATTTGTCCTATAAGTTCCATAGTGATTGTGATGTCTCATAGCTAAAATATTTTTTTCAGCAATCATGAACATGCTATGTTAGTACTTGCGATGAGTCTCGCCATGGCAACATTTACAAGGCTACATCACATCCATCCATCCATCCATCCATCCATCTCTGTAGTCCAACTATGGAGCGTGAAGGCCAATAGTGATTATCATTGTATTTATTTCCCTTTCCTCTGGTCAACACTCACACGCTCATTTAACACACTACATGCAATTTGGAAACACTAATTAGCCTAATCTGCATGTTTTTGGACTGTGAGGTAATCGGAGCACGCGGAGGAAACCCACCAAGTGCAGGGAGAACATGCAAACTCCATGCACACGGACCTCAAGGCGGCAATCATAACCCGGCACCCTGAATGTGCAAGGCGACATCGCTTACAGTTTGATTTGGTCACATGACCAGCTAACTTTCCTAGCTGGAAAAGGTTGATGAGCTGAAACTTATTGAAAAAGGCTCATATGGTAAAATGTACATGTTTGAATTTGGCCTAAAGGTCTCGCTCTGTATTAGGAAGTTGAACCTTGGAATAGTAGTTTGGAATAGTAGCTAGTTAACGGAAACCTTTTTTCAGTTAAAGCGTCGTCTTTTATCTGTCTCTGCTGTCCCGTCTCTCCATATACCTGAACAAACAAACAAAGGAAATAAATGGCAATAAATTCTTTTTCTATACTCCACTCCAAATCCTGTTTCTATACTCCACTGAAAGACTTCCACACGCGCGCGCACACACACACGTGATTATTCACAGTGCAAATGGCAGCCCACTAGAGAGAAGCTCCCTCAGAGCAGCCTGTGCCGAAGCCCAGCTTTGCTTCCCTTAATTAACTAGCTGCTTTGTTTTTTTCGCTGCTAGCAAGCCTACACACACACACACACACACACACACACTCACACTCCAATTCCCCCCCATTTATCCTTGTAAATGACTGAACCCAATTACGTTTGCAGTTTGTTTTTGTGGAAGTACACTGGCGAGTGTTTAAAAGATGTCGGCCAGCTTCCACACAAACACTCCACTAAATCTTTCTCTTCTTCTTCTTTTTCGCCGCTTAATTTTTCTCACTCGTTCTCCCAATTTATCTCATTATTTTTCATTTTGTCCACACATCGGCAGTAGCAGCGCTTCAGGAGAGGCTCGCTGTGTACCAGGTATTAACAACTAACAAAGAACATAATCCAGTGCAAAATAGTGACGTTACTTCTACACCAGCAGTACACAGACTGATGCGCTGAGTCGACGTGTTGAGGAAAACTATTTTACCTCCTTACTGTCCTTCATTCCGGTGTTGAGTAAAATATTCGAGTAAAAGTTATATGCCTGGCATTGAAATTCTCGGAATTATTGTTGCTGATTAACGTTGCTCTCGCAGCTTGCTTTGATCTTTATGGGGGAAAAATTTTTTTTTCAGAAGTTTGTAGCAAGATGTTAAAAGGGTCAATTAATGCGAATTTTTTTCCATCGTTTGTTCCACCTGATCTTCTGCATTACTTCCTTTGATATTTTAAGGCGTAGCTCAGTGGTTAAGGCATGGGACTACTGATCAGAAGATCCCAGATTCAAACCTCACCAAGCTGCCACCTTAACCCTCAACTGCTCAAATATATAATGAGATAAAAATGTAATTCGATCTGGGTAAGGTCATCTGCCAAATGCCATAATGTAAATCACAAAGCTTTTTGCTTTCCAAATCTGCCCATGTCTGTGCTGCCTCCATACGTACATAATTTCACCTGGGTACTGAGATCCTATCTAAGGGCTCAAACATGCTTTCTGTTAAATCATGAGGTCCCGTAAGCAAGGGGGAACAAATTGTACAAGTGTACCGTCTCCAAGTCCTCCAGTGTGCGAGGCTTAGTCCTGTACATCTCCTGCTTTGCGTAGCCCCACAGGTAAAAGGCCATTCCCAGCCGTTGTCCCAGCCAACGTCAATTAAAATGCTGGAGGACACACTGGAGGACTCAGTAGGTTCTCAGCAATATCCCAAATGACTTCCTTCAGGAGACTGTTTATTCCATCTCTGGCCATTTGAGGAAACTGGTTGACGCCACCGATGCCTACGTTGACATTTAAAGATTTGCCGTCACTTTCCTATGTAATAAAGGTACAATTTGTTTTAATAAGTTTGTATTAGAAATATGGAGTTTATCACCAATTCTTAATGCCTAAGATTCCCAGTAGGGGGCACACTAGGGAATTTATTCAGACAGTTTTGCATGAAGTAAAAAAACATGTTGGATGACCAATGAGCTTGGTTTCTATGTTAGCATTTAAGATTTGTACTTATGTCCTGGCAACTGCTTTGACATGCATATTTGATGCACACTGTGCATCGGTGAAGCTACATTACACAAGCGGGGTTATTGCAGACCTGGTCACAGAACGTCTACTCATAACATTGTCATTTTTGGTGTGCCTGCTGATTGCAATGCCCCTACCAATTGGAGTGCATATTGCATCTTGCCGGCATCTTATTTTCTGGACGTGCACCAGACGAACATAGGATACATGATTCATCCATCATGTGTGCGCATACATGTATTTTAAACCAAGGATATTTACGCTCTTATTCTCATTCGAGGACATTGATTCGCTATTTGTGCATCCTTTCATCACAGATAACGCTACTAGTCCGTTCTCTAGATGCCTGTAAGGTTCTGTAATGATTTGTAATCTGGTCTCATCCTGTTGCGTCTTGACTTTTCGGACGCCCTGTAGACTTAATTTGGGCGATTCTGTGTTAAACAGACAAGCTCAACTCTGTGTCTGGTCTCCCCTTTGCTCCCGTGTCTGCTTTTTTTCATCTCCTCCGTCACCCCTCTCCTACTGCACCATCATGTGTGTCTGGGGTCACAGTATGTAGTGCACGCATGACCCCCATCCCTCTTGCACCTGTGCGAGGAAGAGAGTATGACAGGAAGTGGTAAACAGGAGCTGTTCTGCTCCGCTGAGCTGCCAGTGCCTTTAACGCAGCCTGGTCATCTTGGCTGACCTCTAAGCCTTTACGCACACGTGCATGTGTGTGTACTTGTGTCATACGTTCAGTATGAAGACTAGCATGAACTGAAGTGTTGCTACCTTTCCATATGACTGACTGCATGTTCTATTGATGTGACCTTTGACCCAAAGTCTTTTGTGCCGGTACCTGACACCGTGGCTGACCTCATTCTAGAGGTCACAGTGGGATCTCTTTAGAGTGCGTCATGTGACCTTCCCGGTTTTCAGATATGAACGGATTTTGTAGCAACAGTATTTTCTTCGTGTGCCTTTCCTACAATCAAGTAGCAAAAACTGTATCAGCGTAGGATGATGCGTAAAAAGTGCGTTTAAAGGGAATGTTTGGGACAACCGGATTAACCAAATTAATCAAATTAACATACAGGCAGATATTGATTTCCTCCCATTTCATCACCTGAATAAACTCTAGGTATACCCCCTAATTACGAAACAACCAATCAATCATCAGCTAGAGAATTCATCAATGCTTAGAGTTTTCTGGGATTAGCAAGGACCAGTATTGGAACATTATCAGGAAAAAAGTTCAACAATCAACAGTGCTTGTTACAGTGAGACGCTTATTGACGAGCCGAAGCCTAAATTTTAGGTTAAAGGCAGAGGACTGATATCGAGGGTGTTGTGATCTTGCATGTCTGCGTATTTCTGCCCACCCTGTCGACACTCTGCAAAAACTTTGTTTCGAGGTGTTGAGGCATCCTCTCTTTAGTCCTTGTTTGGTCCCCTGAAAGCAGCTTTACATGACGAAGATTCACTTCTGATGAAGACGCAAAGACATCAATGCATTTGTGACGAGCAGCTCGGCCTAAAACATTTTTTAGTGAGGGAATACAAAATAGTGATAAGTTCATGAACGATCCGTTCTTTTTGAACGAGTCTTTAACGAGAAGAATGAGTAGTCTCGGAGAGTGATTCGTTCATTTTTCACTGGGCCGCATGCGCAAAGCATCGTAAAACCAACGTTGGTTATGTGCAAGAAACAGAAATGAGTAGTTACCTTTGAGTCTTTGGTCCGAGTCGTTCGTTCTTTTGTCACGTGACTCCCATAGACGCTATGAAGTGCAATAGATTTAAAAGAACGAACGACTCGGACTAGAAGATATGAGAGGTGAGCTGCTCATTCACTTTATTATAATATGTCCTTAGCTGCATGGTTATATTTTCATTACTGAAACTAGAGGCAAAAGTTGTGTATGTAGACGTGTTGGGGGTCTGTTTATTGAAAATGAAACATTTTATTTTATTTCTGGTCAAAAGAAGGAAATGAACTAAATGACTCAAAAGAATTCTTCATTTTGATGAACGAGATTCAAAGAACCGAGTCACTAAAATGATTCAAACTTCCCATCACTAATCCAAAAGCGTGTTAAAAGATGGACAAAGAGTATCTAAAATCAAGAAGACAATGTTAAAAAATGATGCAATTGTCAAAAAATGAAGTCTACAGCCAGACTACAGGTAATTTCAGACTCACATATACATGTATATAAAGCTATGTTGTTTTTCACTTTAAACACAACATTAACGATGTCTAGCTTGTTGAAAAAAAAAAAAGTGTCCTCAATTATCCTATGCATAAATGAGTTTCTCTTTAATTGAAGGGAGAGGGAAAAAAAGCAAAAAACTGTGGAGCAAATGTTGTAATTCAGTCAGTTTCAGTAGTCTTGTCTTTAAAATTGCTATAATTATCACCTTTCGGACTATAAAAATCTTCTGTGGAACTTTTCGTCAGTTGAACTGAACACAATGCAGAACTGCACAATTATATCAAGTAACGTCCCCCGTGCCCCCCCATTCTGGGAACATGGCTTTATTTTTCTCCTGTCTTCAGTCTCTAGTTCTCGAGGTGGACCGAGTTCGTCTCTTATCTCATTAGCACAGCAGAAGGACTGACCGGGTTCTCTCAAGGCTTAATTTTCCTGTGAGGCCCGGCTTCATTTATTCTGCTCTGAGAGATAGAGGGAGCGAGATACAACGAGAAAGCCGGAGAGAAAAAGCAGAAGTGCAGCGAGAGACCGGGGAACGGGAAAAATCGAGAGCGAAGGGACGGGTAGGGCTCAGGGAAGAGTAGATAAAGGGAATGAGTGACAGACATATACATAGACAGATAGCTAGGATTGACCTTTAGACCATGGAAATCGTTCAGGTTTAATATGCGAAGGTAAACTGAAGTGCGTCATTGCATTTTAGCATGGATAAACTGCAGGGGAAAAGATTCTCATGATAAAAGCTATATTTAAAATATATTATTTATCATGGTATTTTTAAATGGTCATGTCTCCCCTTAATTTCTTTTTTTTTCTAAAATAGATTTTACATGATTTTAACTGATATGTTGCTTTTCTCATCCAAGTCTTGCCAATGCATGAGTTACAATATGTGGAAGTTCTCACCCACTCACCGTCTCTTCCTGGAGGGCTACCTCGGGGCCTGGAGCCTATCCCAGGAGACTTGGGGCATGTGGTGGGGTACACCCTGGACAGGGTGCCAATCCATCGCCGAGAACACACACATACACTCCCACACTACGTT
>JAOVVB010000046.1:10126397-10142654 GCA_028570985.1 Heterobranchus longifilis
GGTTTGCAAGTTGTCAGTATCCGATCCAAGCACAGTGCTGAACAGTTGGAAAATGAATGAGTGAAACCTTCACAAGAGCTTGAGAGTGGGGAAGTCTCGGGAAGAGTGGGATTTGAAGAAGCACAGAAGCTTAACCGCTGATGTACCGCTGCCTCTGGAAAATTATTCCAGCTTTACAAAGAAATAAAAGAAGGATATGTATTTCCTTCACACTCCAATCCAAGAGACGGTTGAAGATTGGAAAAAGTCCAGGTGATGTTTTTCCAATTCTGAACTTGTCCATTTTGGGTGGATCTTTGATGTAGCTCTCAAGGTTACACCTTCAGGTTTGACATGTTCTGAAATGCATTTCTGCTCATGGTGGTTTTGCAGAGTGGTTATTTGAGCTACCCTACCATTCCTGTCAGCTCAAACCTTTCTTATGGCTATTCTCTCACAGTTTCCACCAATAGAATAGAATGTTTTTTGTTTTTGGTATAATTCTGTCTTGAAGAGATCAGGAGGTTCTGAAATACCCAAGCCAGTCCGTCTGGCACCAACATCCATGCCATGGCTGTCAAAGAGTCAAAGTCAAAGAGATCTCAATTTTCACAATATGAAAATTAACTAAAGCTCTTGACCTGAATCTGAAAGATTTTATGCGGAGCGCTGCTGTCACGTGATTGGCTGATTGGATAACTGCATGGATGAGCAGGAGTACAGGTGTGCCGAGCACTTGGAGACAGGTTCAAAAACCTAAAAAATATATATTTTTATAGACACTTTAAGGGTGCTTTAATGGATTACCTTTCTAGTGTTTCCTTTCTAGAGGATCTCTTCTGCATCTTCATCTGTAAATCACTTTGGTTAAAATTCAGGTCAATAAAAATCAAATTGGTTGAGCATGCATTTATTTATTTATTTTTTTTTTACTTTCAGACATTTTGAATAACATGGTGAATATGTTTAATAATTATAATAATAGTAATAAGAGCTGAAAGATTTAGGGCAATTAACAGGACCTTTAATAGTTCCCCCATAATATCCAATTGACAAAAAAGAAAAATATAAATATATTATAAGTGACACACCACAAAGTGTCAAAGGGTCAACCTGTTAAATTCCTAGCAGTTCTTCATTCTCTTGTATTCTGCTTTCTGGGAGTGGTGTGGTCCTGATTGTTCACCCGTGAGCAACCTCTCCCTCTCTCTCTCTCCCTCTCTCTCTCTCTCTCTCGCTCTCTTTCTCTTTCTCAATCTGTCAGGCTCCAGCAGCTTCTGTTTGCCTTCCAGACTTCTGCTCCTGTGATGCATGGCTGCAGGCACTGAGGTTAATTACAGCTTGACTAAAAAAGAAAGAAAGAAAGAACCACCTCAGTGTTGGTGTGTATATGGAGACGGGGTCAATGACCAGTGGGCTCGGTCATCCATGAATCACAGCAGGACCTACTTCTCGCTCACTTTGACTCTTTCTTCGACTCCCTCTAATATAGTGAAATTGATCATAATAACTTTCCCAGTAGCAACGTCATGAGACTCAGCATCGCTACGGCTGAATTATTCAGAGATTAAGTAAGGAATAAAGCACTCTGGGTTTTGCTGTTATAGGAAACCAATCAGTGGAGCAGACTGCATGCTCTCTCTCTCTCTCTCTCTCTCTGTCATGTTACAGAAAAACCTATGCCTTGAAAACACTATGTTACTGTACATATTGTCTTGCAAAACTGTTGACCCTGGTGATTCCTTCTATAAATATTCAATGAAAATCTTTTTACAGAAGAAGTCACTATGCCAACAACTCCACGTGTTTTTATGAAGAGTCTGTTCATCTCTGTGAACAAGCTGTTACCATAGAAACAACAACATATTAGGAAGGTTGCATTAATACTCTCTGTTGCTGAAGTTAAGATATTGTACTATACACAGACACACTCACACGCAAAAAAAAGAGTTGTGTTTCAAAAGTGTCAAATTATTAGTCTGCCTCAAAGCAAAGGAAATAACTAAGAAGTTGGCGAAACTGCTAAAATTGGAAGGTCAACTTCACCAATGAAATGTGGTAGAAAAACGTACGAATGAAGAATAACAATTTCTTTACGTCATGAAAAAAGAAAAACTATGTTAATAGTGAAAGTAAGAGCATTTCCATACACACACACACACACACACACACACAATGTGATGAGCAATGTGATGAGGACTCAGCTGTGTGTCCTTAAGAAAATCACTGAATCAGGAAAAAATAAAAACTTGAATTTGCTATGATTGGACTTTGGAGCGATGGAAAAATATTGCGCTTATTCACTTCACACGCTTCCCTTCTGACCCAGGACGAAACCATCGCTCTGAAATTGGGTCAGACTGGACTCATCAGACTATTCCGGCCAGGCAGTGTACATTATTTGTTTTAGAGTAATTAATGCATACAACCATGCTCATAAATTATGTACATGTAAAAATAAAACAAATAAATAATGAAATGTCTCCTCTATTAGGAATTCCCACGTATAAGCTCTCCCCAGCTCTGAGTTCAGCAAGTGACATCAAGTCAGAATGGCCGCTCAGAGGTTCAGCAGTAAACATTGTAGGATCAAAGGTCGACCAGGGAAGGGTTTTTGTCTCCTGTTACTGAGTACATTAAGATGTGCCACTCTCTCTTTTTCTCTCAATCACTCCACTGGAATGGAGCCATGTGAACTGAGACCTAGGCACTGCTCTCTCTTTTTTTCTAATCATCCTCAAACAAAATACACCATGAATAGGATAATTCATTAATTGTATAATAAGCTTATATGATATCAGATGAGTGGTTTATATGGTCCATATAAAAGTAATTGATCAACCTACTGTAATAAAATTTAATTGAATATAATTTAACCTAATAACATTATGAGAAATGAATTCGGATTATATTATTACTGCTTCGTGATAAAGGTTTCAGTCTCACTCATTCTCTATAGTGCGTATCCTGTGCCGGGTCATGGGAGGCCTAAAGGGGTATCTCAGAGGACTTGGAGAATGAGGGGGGATACACCATGGACAGGGTGCCAGTCCATTGCAGAGCACAAGCACACACACACACACACACACACACACACACACTTATTCACACACTACGAGCAATTTGGGAACGCCAATTAGACGCCTAAGCTGCATGTCTTTGGACTGTGGGAGGAAACCGGAGTACCCTGAGGAAACCCACCAAGCACGGGGAGAACATGCAAACTCCACGCACATAGACACCGAGATGGGATTCAAACCCGACCCTGGAGGTGCAAGGCCACAGTGCTAACCACTGCATAAGCCACGATGTGTGTGATCACAACACCTAATTATGATGACACGCGAGAAAATGCACCACAGTGTTTATCATGCAGAACCCAGTTGTCCATCAAACATATTTTATTTGACTGTCACTCTTTCACTCCTTTAAGGAACTTGTTTTATTCTGTTGACACTTTAAAAGAAGTTTTTAAACAAGGAAATCCAAATGTAGTTTAAAGTTCTTAGAAAAAATTTATTTTAAACATCTTATCTAGTTTTAATATTGAATAACAAAAATGACTCTCGCCATGAATATAGCCATAGAAGTTGGCATGGCCTTGAGAAAAAAAAGAAAGAAAGATGACACACAAACTCCATGATCTTTTTATACCCATCATCATCAGTAGTAGTGGTGGTAGTGTAAATGGGATATATATATAGTTTTTGTTCTTTTTAGAGAAATTAATAGCATATACAATTACAAGACATTTCAGATCACTATTTTTAGTGAGAAGAACAAAGACAATATTCCTTCTCCGTATCTCTCACACCAGCTCCTGTTTCTCTCCATTTCCTCGGAGTGCTCCGGTCCTGCTGGCGCTGCCAACGCGTAATAGTGTCCAATAGGACACGGAGAACTGAATGGACAGTAACGTCTAACTAATTCTACACACTGTGTGAAGGAACTACACGCATAATCCAGAACAACAGGTTTTTCTCCCGGAAACATTTCAGTTCAAGTTAGCACACTCACAGGAAAAACAAAAAACAAAATCCTGTGTTTATTTTACAATTTCTCATCTTTAATATCATTTATCTCGGAACTGTCTGTGTAGGGTGCTCCGGCCTGGGCAAAGGCCAGACACAATTTACAGCCCAAATCTGCACCTGAACAATTCTTTAGTTTCAGCCAGCGATTCTCTTCGCAGCTCACAGTAAACAGAGCGAGATGCTGATAACCCCAAGATCAGAAGAAAAGAAAAGACAAAAAAAAAAAAATCCGATTCTATCTCTGCCCCTCTTTTCTTCTCGCCCCCTCTGTCATTTCCTCACTAACTTCTTTCATCCCTTCATCTCTCTCTCTCTTTTCTATATTTTTTTTCTGACTGGGTGTCATGCAGAGTTTCAATTCAAAGAGATATTCTAATCTTTATTGGATTGTTTTGCATGGATAAATATTTAGTGCTGCTTAATCTAACTCGGTGTAATGATGCATTGATGGAGTCGTTTATTATTCAATCAGAGGCGGGGAGCTGTGTGATTAGCCGCGTGCCGTGGCTCTGCTCGTTAACATGCGTGCCCGCGCTCGCGCACACACGCGGTTGTTTACTTGATTTCGGAAGGGTGAATTAGCATAAGAATGGAGAGAGAGGTCTCTCGGTGAGGCGCCGTTACTCTCTATATGCAGAGACTAAACTAAATGAAGAGCTTATTACAGAAGTGCCTGTCACATGCACACACTCACATGCACGCACGCGTGACGCCATTCCTTATAATCCTTCGTGCTGGTGGGTTGTAATCGTGAAGGTACGAGTCTTACGGGCTTAAAAATACATGTGTATCTAGGATCATAAACTGTGTAAAAAGTCCAAATCTTCTCTTGTAATTGGACGACAAGAAAACTGGCACAAATGGATCGGCCATAACGTAAACCCCATAGCATGTGGTATAGAATCTTGCTCTTATCTCTTATCTTCTAAATTAAGATAAGTGAGCTAGCTGTTTTGAAACTTAAAATCCAAAGAGAGTGAGCACAGGTTTTTATGCTGGACGCGCTTCCTGAAGCAAACCCTCCCGTTTTCGTCCGGGCTTGGGACCAGCACAAAGGGTGCCCTGCATCCAGTCTCTGGGTTTTGGGGCATTTGGCTGGAAATCGAACTCAGGCTTTCCACATGGCAGGTGAGAAGCCTACCACTGAGCTGCCAATGCCGTGCGGTGCCAAATATTGCGGAAGCGTTTGTGCGCCACATGCGTGTACCTACCTACTTCATCCGAAAGTACAGACTTTGAGACTGTTTTCTTTTTAGCTTTTACTTTCCACACTTTAGGTTGAGCTGTGTATGCTCACCCTAATACATTACACTATTCGTGCAATCGATCTTTACACACTCTCTCTCTCTTCCCCCAAAAGTTAACCGTTAAAAATTTGTGTAATCACCACTCACGGTTTCTGAAGGGTTCGATTCGATTATACGCAGCGCCCTTCTCTGTGTGGACATAGATACTGGCCTTGAGCTCTAATGCATCCCTGCTTACTCCCCACGGCTCTGTGATTATGTAAATGGTCGATAATGTAATATGTGAATTAGCCTTGTTTCCAGCTGCAGCGGTGCAATTAGCCCGCGATTAGTAATGCTGATTTGCTGACCTTTTACTGTGTCATCCTCTTAACTGGACAAGTGACTCCACTACAAGGAAAATGCTGTTTGCCTCAAATATCTGTGAGCAAAGTGAATAATTTGATCTATCTGTCTGCATATCGGTGCAGCTGGACATTTCACAGTGCCTTTTTGTTTGTACCCTAGTTTTAATTTTTCACCACTATACACCTGTTTGTTTTTTTTCACTCCTCTAGAGCACAGGACTTATTCAGGCAGGCCATGCGTTCCCAGTTCATCCTCTTCCATGTGGTTCCAGCAGCGAGGAAACTACAGTATGAGCAGTTCTCTCAGACTGAGCTGAGTGTCCAGCCTGGCCCCGGCCCCGGTCCTGGAATTCCACTCCCTGGAGGTCCTGGTCTCAGACAGCTCCCACCGCATCCCAAATCTGCTCCCAGTCCTAGCCGACTAACTCCCGAATCCAAACCAGGCGAGCGGGGCAGCGTGGTGGTCGGGGGCATCGATTACAGTCCTAAAAGAATGTCCAAGAGCGGACCTCATCCTAACATCAATCACCAGAACGTGTCTTCCCAAGTGGAACCTTATCCCGGATCAACGTCCATCATCAGCCCAGCCAACAAGGGTACGACCCCCACAGGCTTCACCAAGAAGATCGGCCGCAAGTTCAACGTCCAGCTCAGAAAAGGTGAGAACCTGAAACGATCCCGTGGCCTTGGTGTCGTGATGAGTAGGAGGTATTAACATGTTCTAATCATAAACATGAATCAATATCCTGGAGACACTGAGAAAGTGTAAACGTGGTTTATTATACAGTATCTCTGAGATTTTCAGTTGTATTTTTAAGTCCAGCAGTTATAATGCAAAGCAAAAAAAAAAAAAAGCGCAGTAATCTCTTGCGGCCTGTTGCAAATGCAAATGTCAGTCAGTTTACATCACCTGTTTTAAACATTCGAACCCAGTTCAAGATTTGTGTTGTGTTGTATACTAAACAGTTGGGTCCTTTAGTGGTTAATGCATTTATTTGCCAAACAACTAGTAACTACTGTAGCTTGATAACTCATGAAGTTATAAATGCGAGCGCCTTTAATTTCTCTGACCCATAAAGTACATTTCGGACAGCGCTTGGCTTTATTTTAACATTATAAAAGCAAATCTTACCACTAGGAATTTCCACTATGTGGAAGTTATAAGTGTAAACATCCAAACTGTAATAAACTCGCGCCATCTCGCTTGTGTGTACACACAGTGTGCATCGTGTTGTCACTTCGGGCTAAGGTCCTTGTTCAAAGGACTGGAAAATGACTTTATTTTGTACTGTAGGTATCTTCTTTTTGGAAGACTCGCTCTAATGGTGGGTGTGTCTGGGGTTTTTCTTTAGATTAAAACTTGGAGCAACTTTTGTTTTTTAAACCTAATTCAAACTTTTATAGTTTATTGAGTCTTCTCATTAATTGTTGAACTTTTTTTTTTTTTTTCTTGCTATCTAACATCCTAGCTGAACGTCATCCGAGCCCAAATGTATAAGCAGCCGTCCTGTAATGCATTGAAAGCGATCCCCGCCGATTATTTTCCGCTGTAAGAAGCAGTTTCTGTAAAGCCGGTTTCGATTTCACCCCCTATTAATGGCTGATGATATCTGTTTTGTCAGTGCAGGGATTGTCTGTGTGTAACTAATATAATTAGCACTTCAAAGCACTATAGCGGGCATGGTGAGCGATTGTGAAGCTCACGCTTACTGTCAGCCTGACCTCCTGCACTACTGTAGATTCTGCAGATTTATCTCAGGATGCATGAAAACCTCACGTCTTCTTCTTTCAGAACATCAGTATGAGGACAACTTTTTAATTATCCGTCCAAGCGACTACAAAACGCGTAAATACGCGTGTAATCTCAGAAGACCGTGTTGTGTGTCGTAGCAAGGCCCTGACAGCAGGTTTCAAAAGCACGCGCGGAAACAGACGGAAAGATTAAGACCCCGCCCAGTATAATTCCTCGTATGCTGTAATCACACATTTCAGCGTGTTTAAATGAAGGCGAAGATTAAAAGGCCTTTTTGTCAGCAGGTTGGACGCACAGTAAGAGAGAAGAGCAGCGGAGACGCAATTACTCCCCTGACAACAAACAACAAACCCCCGGCAACCTGTCCCACTGGGAGAAATATTCCGAGGTCATGCACAGCGGCTGCTTTAATTGAAAAGACAGCTGCAGGCAGGGAGGGGAGCGTTAGCTTTAGCCACGATTACGATACACGCTTGTCATGCACTGCCCTGTGTGGTAAATGGGAACGGCGCAGTTTTTGTGTCGGTGTGCTTTTTTTTTGCACAGTCTTTCTTTGTTTTGGTTCCCACGGTAATGATTGTGTGTGCCCCCGACGGAAAATACATGAGGCATCACTTAAGTATTTAAACAATCAATCCTAGTTAGCCATTACTACTTGTGGTGATTTAGTAAGGTATCACATTGACATAGGACGTGAGGTTTTTGTTGCCATGTGTTACATCTAGTGGTTAATGCATTTAATTTGCCAAACAAGAAAGTGACTAGCTTGCTAACTCATGAAGTTATAAATGCCAGCGCCTGTAATTTCTCTGAACCATAAAGTACATTTTGGACAGCGCTTAAATATTTCCACTAGGAATTTCTGCTTTGCAACCAAGTATAAACATCCAACGGTGTACATCATGTAGTCACTTCGGGTAAAAAATTCTCGTATTTGAAAATGCATGTGTTAGATCAACAACCGACTTGAAGAATTCTACCCTGTTTTTACCCCATGGTAGGGTGAAGGAGTGCACTTTCATCCTCTGATAAGTCACTGGCTCTGTATATATACTGTATAAAGTCGCCGGGTTTGTCCATGCTGTTTCTAATGCTGTGTCACACGGCAGCTGAACACTCGAAAGACGGCTTACTGTATCTTCCGTCTTTCGCATGCATGAGCTCACAAACAGCTACTATTAGTTTGTCTCGCTTTACTCTGCCTGACCGAGTGAAAGTATACAAGTCATCACTTCCACACAAAAGGCATGTCTACAGTACTTTTGCTCTCTTGGACTCCAGGCCATGAATAAGCCGTGGCGTTATTGAGATTTGAACGCCTGAGGTTTGCGAAGTATTATTTTTAACGCAAGTTTTTTGCACAGACTGTAATATCCTTGTTTTTTGCTTAGTCCTGGTTTCCTCCATAAATAAATCATGGTCATTGTTTTGTCTAAGGCGTTACTCTCTCAGACCTCACAGAAGCAACCTTGAATATCTTCCCTGAATGCTTCTTGGTTAAACTGGAAAACGCACACCATCGTGTCCTCCCCGTTTCGTCCCAGTGATTTAACTTAAAGTGAACTAGAAGAGAGAGATGGAGAGGGAGGGAGAGCTTGTATAACCGCGGGCCTGTCGGCATGTCCGATCCTGATGCAGAAGATCCTGAGGGCTGTCGATTTGGCGGCGAGGCTTTATCAGAGCTGGCGGGAGGTGCTGAAGGCAGCTCTAACACGAGAGGACGGTGTCGCGGTCTAATCGCAGGGAGTCATCGCATGCCGACTCCAGCTAAACAACCGCTACACACCTCGGCCCTTCTGCCAGCCTCACAGCAAACAGCTGCATTTCCACAGTCCTCTCATTTATAGTGGAGATGGTGCGATTGACCCCGTAAAAGCAGACCTGATTCTCATATAAACTGTACAGTCTGCCAGCTCTGACCCGGTTCTGCTCCAGTGAACCTCCCGCCGGCTGCGCCTTTATTTACAGTCTAACCAACAGCAAGGCTTTCACCGTTCGGGGAGAATTACTCTAGGTCGTTTTTTTTCCTTCATGTCAGCTCAGCTTTTTGTGTTTGTTTTTGAAATTCCAGTTTTACAGTCTAAGCTCTTTAAAATGTTCAGATTTCTGTAGCCATTTTTCTTTTTTTTTCCCCCTCCATGGCTGGTTTCTGCAAGGCCATGTGAAATGGCCAATTTGGGCTTTTTCTAAGCGAGACTCATTTTGGTAATTTATTTAGATTTTTTTTTCTCCTCCTGTTGTTAAACAGGATCTGTAATGGCTAGGGCTTTCTTTATTTTCCTTTATTAATCATTCTGTCCTAATCAAATAACGGACCAGGCAGAACCCAATTTTCACCTCGGTCATAACGGCCCTTTTTGCCTTCTAACCAGTAGTTAACTTCATTGTTTAAAATCAGGACTTTTTTTTTTTTGCCTAATTTGGAAAGAAAAACATTTTTTCCTCCACCATCAATTTAAATTCACGTTACCGAGACAAATAAAAGGAAGTGAAGACATCAGTGAATAATTAGCCGGCTGTTAGAGAGGCATCGCTCTAATTACCTGATTGAGCACCATTAGCGCTGGACTCTCCTAATGTCCTAAGACTTGGAAAAAGCACATTGGATTATCTCTAATAACCTCTCAGGCCAATCTTGTTGACTCTGATTGCCTCTTCTCTGCCACACAAAGTCTAAAATTAGACCCATGAACAGCGAAGATGGATCCGAATGAGGCCGCTGTATGTTTTAGTGCCGCGTGTTTACTCTTCCCCTGGGTTGAGAAGTCCGACAGCGGTGCTTTCTGAGTGGCCCAAATAGTGAAGTAGCCCGACTTGATGGCTATAAATGTGACTTAAAATGAAGATACACATATCCCAGTGCTCCTATCGCTCTTTGCATCGTCTCGCTCGCCCGTCTACGCTCTCTGAGTAATGCAGGGCCGCTCTGGTGATAAGGTCAGTGCCGCCGTACGCTCCCTGCTCCGACCTGCTCTATAGCGCTCTCCGGCTTCACTCAGCCGACCCATTTATATTCATTTGCCTCTCCCAAAAAGGTCGCTTTGTGGATGGCGAGCAAATTGCTTTAGAGACCCCATGCCTGAACCCTTAACAACATTTCCCTAGGATTTAGTAGCGTCTGTGGCAAGCTGTAAAGCTCAATTTGCCTGATGCTTCAGTGCATCAAGCGCCATCAAAAAGAGGCCGCATTACCTTGGCCTTGTAACGAGCGTCTCGTACTTCCTGCGCTCGACTCATCTGACTTCGAGACTCGGATATACGCTGTCACCATCCTGTTATACTCGTGAGCGCTTCATGTCTCATCGCTTCAGACAGCGCTAAATCTGCCGTGCTCATCACAGATGGGCCTTGAACATTTTATTAGGGTTTGCAGTTTGGTCATATGTTTAGAGTGTTGTATGTTTTGATATGTGCGTTCACATATGGCCAGTTCTGCTCTAATGGAGCACACAGCAACCTGCTTTTTTCCACTTGCCTGAAGCTTTTGAAAATAGCCCTGCTGATGGACTCTGATTGGTTATTAGATACAGTAGCTTTCAGGCTTTAGCTCGGGCTGTAATTTTACTGCGGCCAATATAATGCCTTCTGCAGTGGTTTCGGTGGGTGAGTCATAGCATGTGTGCATACTGTATGCGTGTTTATATTAAAGCGTTTTCAGGAATCACCATTTTCGGTAGCAAGACAAACCTTTTACGGTATATGTGCATGAGTGGTTAGACTACACCGTTCCAGATACAGACTGTTAACATTGTAAAGCGTTTTTTTTTTTGTTTTTTTTTTTGTGTCAAGATGTGAGCTTGATGTTTTTCTTTGTCCGTTAATCATCTGCTTTTCTCAGGTCCTGAGGGTCTCGGCTTCAGCATCACGTCACGCGACGTCCCCATAGGAGACTCCGCCCCGATCTACGTGAAGAACATCCTTCCCCGTGGAGCCGCCATCCAAGACGGCCGCCTGAAAGCCGGCGACCGTCTGCTGGAGGTGAGAAGAGGAAAACGTGGCAGCTGTTATCGCTCCACAGAACTTCGTGTTTCTTCTGGCGGAGGAGCTTCTTGCATGGGTTTATATTCTACCTGTGGCTTTTTCTTAGTCATACTCTCACTTTCTATTTCTTGCTTCTTGAATCTCAGGCTGGAATTTCTGGAGTGAAGAGTCGGTCTTTGCTCATAGTCTTGGCCTTTTTAAAACAAACAAAAAAAGAAAAAGCAAAGACATGTCCATGTGAAAATTCTTAGAGGTAGCACATAAAAGCAAGCGGATCATTTTTAAAAAGTGCTGATTGCAAAGATTTGATCAATACGGTAGATTAAATTGGATATCGACATGAGGTTTGATGCAAGAATTTTAATTATTCCAATTCAAAAATATTCCAACTATTTTTTTTTTTTTTTTTTTTAACTATTCCTGATTATTTGTAATGATTCCTCTTTTCAGTGACGGTGTTGCAGGGCTACTTTTGACTCCTTTTGACTATTCACCGTGTTAGAGCTTAGAGATATGATGAGATGCGTCTGGAGTACAGATGCAAAACAATGGAAAAAGTTATACAAGTTAAATTGCTTCCTTTTGAATTTATTTTCTAAGGTATTTTCAAGAGGTTCAAAGACCAAAATTTAAAGGTGGCCGTTTAATTTAGTAATAAAGTGGCGCACCTGCATGTTCCTGTGCTGGAGCTCGAGCCTGAAGCCATGCCTTCTGCAGAGGCTGACTCAGATCTCACTGGCCTCCAGTCACACACTCACCTGGCTCCATCAACTCACCGCTGTGCACACACTCACCCTGCGTCAGCATCGCCACGGTCACGCTGGTGTGTAAATTAGACCAGTCAGAACCCACACTTACACCGTGTCTGTAACCATGTTTGGGCGTGTTCGCTATCAGCAGGTTGAGTTCCCAGATGCAGGAGTGGAGCGAAGGAATTAACCACAGCTTTTTTTTTTGCCATTTCTGTGCTTTAATATCCAAATGCCTTTTATTGCATAATAGCTTTTAGTATTCTTTAGAGGGGTGTGTGGTGGTTTAATATGCTTTTAACTCATTTTAAGATGGATTGTCGCTTAGGGAAGAATCAGACAGGTAGACATATAAAGTATATGCAATCGTGTCGTGAAAAAAAAAAAAGGCGAAGATATTATGGATGCCAGTTTAATAGGAACACCTGTGCACCTGGTTATTCATGCGATATTGCAATAAGCAATGATGAATCAGTCATGTGACTGCGGTGCAATGCATGAATTTAAGGTCAAGATTGGGGGGAAAAAGAAAAAAAAAAGCAGGGCAGATCTGAGGACAAGTTAGAAAGGTTCAAACTGACAAAAAGTCACAAAACCACACTATTAGCATGGTAAGGACATTCATCTCAGAATTCAAAACATATTGAACCCGGCAACATAAGATGATCATCTCAGGTTCCACTTCCTCAGTACGCTTCCTCAGTTCGATGTGTCGGCCTTCTAACGAGAAGCTCGGCTAGGCGAAGAATAAAGAATTTCACTGTGCAGTAATGTGTATGTGACGAATAAAGGCTGAAGTTAACTGAACAGAACTTAACTTGCACTACTTCTGTCCTCGTGTCCAAACTGTGTTTGTTGATCCTTAATTTAAAATGCAAAAAAAAAAAAAAAACGCCGTGTGCTGCAGCAGACACTGTTGTTTCGAAAACACTAAAAGAAGATTCATGTCAGTATTTAGGTCACATGTGTTTTTAATTATGTCATGTCCCAAAAGTTTACATTTTCAACCGTCTTAAAAATTTTATTGTTTGGTTTCCCAAAAGCAACTATTTCTCTTATTGTTTCCTCTAGAATTATTCTCTAATACACTTGAGATTTTTGATTCCAATGGTTCCCAGCAGGACTACGCAATACATTTTACATTTAAGACATTTGCTAAACACCCTTAATGCACTTTAATGTCCTGGGCAATAAATTATTACTAGATCACGCACTAAGAGTAATGCGAGTTTAAAAAACAAAAAACTCTGCTCGAGTGGTAATATAGTCTGAAAAGCACACACATCAACATCAAATCATGTTAAAGTAATGTGCTAGTAAGTTGTGGCTTGGTGATTAGCACTGTCGCCTTGCACCTCCAGAGTTCGATTCCCAGCCAGGTTCGATTCCTGTCTCTGTGTGCATGGAGTTTGCATGTTCTTCCCGTGCTTGGTGGGCTTCCTGTCACAATCCAAAGACGTGCATTTTAGGCTAAATGGTGTTTCCAAATTGCCTGTAGAGTGTGTGTATGTATGTGTGTGTGTGTGTGTGTGCCCTGCGATGGATTGGCACCCTACCCAGGGTGTACCCCACCTCGTGCCCTAAGTTTCCTGGGATAGGGTCAAAGTGACGCTGTATAGCGGATGAAGCGGTATTGATGAATGAATGAATCAACGCTCTAGTATAAAGAATACAAACAATACAAAAAATCCATATTGTGGTTATATTCCTGCACATTATGATCACAATATATTACAATCGACAGCTAAGTCTATAATGTAATGTACTGTATCATGTAAGATCAAACATTTTCTCTGTACAGTGGTGTGAAAGTGTTTGTTTCTTTCTCATTTGTTTTTGAATTTCTTTGGATCTCAGCATGATGTCTAGCGCTTGAGGATCTTTTGGTCTACTTCACTCTGCCAGACAGGTCCTATTTAAGTGATTTTGCGATTGTGAACTGGTGTGGCAGTAATCAGGCCTGGGTGTGGCTAGAGAAATTGAACTCGGGTGTTTTAACAGGGGTGGGCAAACACTTTTTCACACAGGGCTCTGTAGTTTTGGGTTTTGTTTTCCCTTAATAATAAAAACCTTCATTTAAAAACTGCATGACGTGTTTACTTGTGTTATCTAATAATTACATTTGTTTGGTGATCTGAAACAATAAAGATTCAAAAAAGGAAAAAAAAAGTAGTAAATTAGTAAGAGGACAAACACTTTTTCACACCACTGTATATACTGAAGAAGTGATATGTTTTTGGTATGTGCAAATACAGTAAAGTGTGTGTGTGTGTGTGTGCGTGTGTTTAGGTGAACGGAGTGGATCTGAACGGGAAGTCTCAGGAAGAGGTGGTGTCTCTCCTCCGCTCCACTCCAATGGGAGGCACTGTTAGTCTTCTGGTCGTCCGACAGGAGGATGCCTTCCTGCCTCGTGAAGTGGTAAAACACACACACACACACACCATGTTTACTTTCTCACTTCTGCAGTTCACATTGTTAATTGAATCAGATGTGGAATCTCACCTCCTGACCATACGTTTTGCATACGTATAAATTTTGGCTGGTTTCTCAGAACCGATCGAGAAGCTGTATTTGGATTAATGAGGGTGAAAATGATGTTTTAAGTTATAAGGCTTCACCCAGTGTGTGTCTCACTGACTGACTGATGAAATCTTTGAGTGCAGTCTAATTTCCTCCGCCTTTTGCACAAGCGTTAGGGGCGAATGAGTTTTGATGCAGTGAAGATGTGTATTCTACATACACCGATAAAATTTATAGAATGCAGTGTAATGAAAAGAAACTCAAAAAGTGTGAGTGTGCTGTGACATGTCTCTCTCTCTCTCTCTCTCTCTCTCACACACACAAAGCATTTCCCTTTCAAGCATATAGGAATTCTTGCCCTTCTTTTGTTTCTCCTTATCTTCATCTCTCCTAGCTTTCTTTTGCTTTCTGTCCCAAATTCCTTCTTTCTCTTCTTTTTTTTTTTTTTGTCCCTTTTTGCTTATGGATCATTTTCAGTCTGTGATTTTCAAAGCTTTCAGTGTTTTGCTTTGAGACGAACTGAAAGAAAGAGCGAGTTGGACGCTTCATTACTCTCATTGCCACATTACCATTCAGGGAGCTTTTGGCTCAAAACACCCTCAGTTCAGCTTTAAAGCATCTCAATAATCCATACCCTCATGTTCATAGAAATCAGATTAGTGAGACGTCATTCCCCAGCTGAAGGTTATTGCAGACAAAGCGGAGAGAGTGAAGCGAATGGCGGTTTATTTCATCTGATGTTTTCAAAGCGAAAGTGAGACGGGCAACGAGTGGGTGGGTGGATTCGGGTTAGATGGCTGGATGATGTGGTGGTGGGGGGTGAGTCTGGTTCGTTGGCTAGAAGAACGGTGGAAACAATGCCGCGTCAGTGCTCCTGACAGTCGGGAAAGTTCCAAATTAAGCTCGGTGCGTTGCTGGAACTCCAGACGGAGGTTATATGGTTCGGGGCAGAGAGTTGGATCCTGTTGTTGGCTGTCGTCTGGTGTAGCATATAAAGAGACCGGCAGTTGAGCCGCTCTTTTGTGGAGCAGCCAGAGATAAGCGATACATGACACGGTAATTAGCGCCTTTCAGACACAATGAGGTTATTGCCTCCTAATGGCGAGTGATGCGTTTTGTGATGTATAGGCACTAACAAGGACTGTTTAATATGGACTGCAGCCAGCGGCCAATGAACAAGAGAGTAAGCAAGTGAGGAAGTAAGGCAAAATAAAATAACGAAATGATTTGAATGGCAAAAATTTGTCATTGTACTTTTTTATTGCTCATTTTCCTAATAGTTTTCCTCTATCAGCAGCAGATATATAAGTGAGCTCAGCTGTAAAACCTTTGGAATTGTGTAACATTTTTATTTTCATAGATGCCAATGAGGCTGCTGGGGGTCTTAACTACCCCTACCTAAGTATATCAATTTAATACACTCCTCCTAGGGGATTTATATGATCGCCACCAAACCCAGCCTATATAATCTCAAGACATTGAGGATTCAAATTTGCTAAGGGATTTTTGACATTTCAAACTGGTCAGCCGTGACAATGCCTTAAACTTCTGCTGAAAAGTGGTTAATAAATTTGTGTGATATTATATATCGAGTGACATCATATCACTTCGAGTGACATCATATATCGAGTGACATCACCTTCGGTG
>JAOVVB010000046.1:10198891-10220061 GCA_028570985.1 Heterobranchus longifilis
TATATGTGTGTGTATATATATAATTATTATTTATTTATTTTTTTAGAGACGTGTGAGATCAGGCTATCAACTGGTTTTGTGTTCAGACAGCACAGTACATTATAAAAGACTTTCTCCAAATGAACATGACTCTAGAGGAAAACTGAGAAGTGGTGGTTGTGGTTCAATCAGTGCCAGCGGGCCTGGAATTCCCCAGTGTTTGTAAAAATAATAAATAAAATACAATTCTGCCAGCAGTGTGGCCTTGAGCAGCATCTTGATTTTTTTTTTCTCTCTCATACCATCTTCCAATTTCTTTCTCTGTCTTTCTCTGTCTCAGTGGAGGAGGACACCGAGGAAAGCTCGCGCTCCGGCCGTGACTCCGTCTCCACAGCCAATGACTCCACAGTGGCCTTTCCGGCTGGAGCGACTTACCTGGATGGCCAGATGAACGGCGGGCGGCCCAAAGACGATCGGAAGAAGGACAAAGCAGGAAAGGAGAAGAAGGAAAAGAGCAAAGCCAAGAAGAGCGTACTGAAGGGGCTAGGTGACATGTTCAGGTACGCTTAACCCAGATGTGTAGCTCTCACCCCCCCACCCCCCTTCTCCTGTGCAGTGGACAGTCTGTTTTTGTTCTGATTCTGCAGGAAACTCTGCCCTGCTCTCTGCTGCTAAATAGGGGCTCACTTACCTTTAGCCGAAACAGTCCGGTTAGCCCGGGGCAGTTTTAAACACATGGTTTATAACAAGCAAGTATGTTTTATTTATTCAGCCGAGTCTGAGACAGAAAACACCTCGCTGAACACACTGTTTGTCTTGTTGAAATGCATATAAATTTGATGCCATAAAAATGTACACAACGTTTCTCATAAAAATATATATATGTACTGTGAAACATGCGCAGATAGTTTGAAGTTGAGGACCTTTGTGATCCAGCTTGGGGAACTTTGAGCGAAAATGATGCAAGGCCAAGCAAGTCTGCAAGTCTTTCAACTTGAGGTTGTGAGAAAGCCGGGAAGCCCTTTATATCCCGTATCCTGACATCAGCTCCAGCAGTGCAAACTCATCAGAGAAGCTCGGAGAGACATGCTAGCTATGCTTTTTTACATAACAGGTGAAGGTTTATCGAGAGTAATTCTGACAAACTGGGGTGAAGTGGCTATATCAAGGAAACTGCTAAGAACAGGTTTTTTACTTGCGTATTTCTGGAAATAAAACAATATGTGGTGGAAAATTACACTTGATGTGGTGCAGTTAACACTATATATTTCTATTTTTACACACTGTTCAAAGTCTGTTTAACATCAGGGATTTGTTGACATTCACTATTCAAGTTAGTACAGGTCATATGACAAGAGTACAGATTGAATATGAAATACCTTTGTCGCTTTTGTTATTCAGGAATTTATTTATTTTTGTATTTTCCCCCGATTTTCTTCCTAATTTAGTTGTGTTTAGTCTGATTTTCGCACTCAAAGCTCTAAAAAAGAGATGTTTTAATAACCAGATGGAAAGGCGCGAGAACAGTTAGCTAGCAGTTAGCTAAGCACTAGCTTGCTCATACAAACATAAATCTGTGTCCTCCGGAGTTGCTGTAGTGTTCAGCTTTGCCTCTGCCGAGCTAATTAAACACAGGCCGCTGTTAATTATTTTGATTTGGTGCTCATTTGAATGCGGGATAAATTAGCTGTGGTCTTATCAGTGCAGTAAGTTGTTCCATGGCGGATTAGAGTAATGGGATTAGTTAGCGCAGGAGCGCACCACGCGTAACGCCGCAACCAACAATAAAGACGACAAGTGTTTCCAGGTCATGTTTCAGGAACTCGGAGAGGTCGCTTATCAAGGCCACTAATTTGCGCTTTGCTGCTCGTTTGTATCCTGTGGAGCAAAGGAAGGCGGCGATTATAAAGGCACACACACACACACGAGTCTGTTGTGTTTGTCTTTTGAAAAGAGTTTGATTACCAAATGAAAATGAATGTGCTAGTCTGGGGTTAGGTGTGCGTTCGTGTGTGTGTGTGTGTGTACTTTGCTCCTGGCTGTGAGGTTGTGGAGTCTCCCCCCAGGGTGGTGGGTGGTTTGGCCTCTCTCCCTCTGCATCATCTCTCTTCATTAGAGTCGAGTGGCAGTACCACTTATGAAAAGAGGCGGGGAGACACACGCACACCACACACACACACACACACACACACACACACACCACGAGGATACTTTTTTTTGTTTTTTTTTCCTTCCTTTTCTTCCCTTCCTTATTTCCTCTTTTGCTCTTTGTTTTTTGCTCTGTCTTTTTATTATTCTTTCATTCATTTTCTTTATTTCTTTATTTTTAACCTTCTATTTTTTCATAGTTTGTTTGCTTTTCTTATGACTTTATCCCTTTCTTCATTATTATTCACTTTCTTTCTTTCCTTTTTTTCCTTTTTCTCAGTTTCTTACTTTCATTCTTTGTGTCACTCTTTTTCTTTTTACTATTCTTTCTATTTGTCTTTCTTTTTTTCTTACTTTTTTTCTTTTGGTTGCGCTTTTTCTTTCTTTTTTTCCTCACTCTTTCTTTTTGTCACTCTTTTTTCTTTTTTGTCACTTCTCTTTTTCATTCTTTTTTCTATTATTATAAGTCTTTCTTTTTTCAGTCTTTTTCTTCTATTTTCTTCCCCTCCTTTTACACACACACACACACAGTTATTAGATTTACCACTCCTCAGAGACTTTACCCTCATCAGTTATTTCCATGGAGAATGTATATACACACACACACACACACACACACCTCTGATAGAGATTGTTGATCCTTACTGTAGCTCCACATCATTGTGTATTTCTTTGTTTTTGTTCACTCATGTATGACGTTAATGAATCTAGCACAGACACGCTGACGTCTGCATACAAACGTGAACACATTCTATACTGTCTTCCGTCTCTCATGAACCCCCTCAACACACGCACACTTTCCCTGCGAGCAGAGCCTTAAAGCGTTGGCAACACACTGCAATTTGAGCTCATCTGAACGCCTGGCTAAGCGTGCTCTGATGAGCTCTCACCACGGAGCTTAATGCGAACACTGATTGGACGAGAGTGTGTGTGTGATAGAGAGAGAGAGAGAAAGCTTAATGGCTAAAGCAAGGAGAAGAGAAGAATGAAAGGATGGAACAAGAATGAGAGACGGACAAAGAAATTGCGTGCATAGCTGCGTGGGCACAGAGATTTAGGAAGATGGAGAGGAAATGGTGGGAGATGAATAGCGGATTAGGGAAAGCGATAGAAATGGGGATGAGTGGAGCGAGGCGCGGCATGCATGTGTTCATAGGGAGATCAATACAGCTGATGAAATATGGAACAGAAGATCTTAACTAATGTGATATACCGTACCATGTGTGATGCAATAACCTCACTGTAGTGCAGAATTCTGTTCGCTTTAGGAACACAACTAATCTGAACATCGCGTATGTGCTTGAAAACAGCCTCAGCAGTGACCTCATTTCCCCTCTCGTCTGTTCCAACCACTCAGCATTCAGCATCATCAGTATACTGATCACCAGCCTGATCATCTCTCATCATCTGCACCTGTTTCTCACTGAATTATGTCTTGTTACAATATTTTTTTGTAATGCTTGAACGGTTCATAGGTCACTGTGTGGCTTAATAAACGAAAACGTTCCTCTGAAACTTGTCAGGAACAGGGACTAGACTGAAAACGAAAGACAAAAACGTAGTCCTTAAGACTACATTAAAAATACTAATACTAAATATACCACTAATACTAAAAATAATTAATCATCAGTCATTAATTTCTGGCCATATCTGGTTGCGTAGTCGTCTCTGCTCTACCTCAGGCCTGGTCAGCATCTTAGCATGCTCGGTGGAGACTCATAAAGCCATCTCCTCCCCAGACAGTCAGGCAAAAGCCTCCATTTCCAGGGGTAATTAGGTGTTCTTTATCTTCTGTATGACTGACTGCCCACCCTGCTTCCCATTACATTTTCACTGTCTTCACATGTGTGCTATTCTTTTCTAAGCTCCCGGAGCAATGCATGATGGGTCAGGGTTGATGAGTGAAGGGGATGCCTGAGGAGAGAGAGAGAGAGAAAGATTGAGGGAATAGGCATGTAAATGAGTGCAGTGAAGTGAACTAGGGCACGGGGAGGAGGGCGCAGAGAAGAAGGGATTCGTTCAGATCACACTTATGGTCATGGCGGCGTTGCCTTGCGGTGAAAAGACGTCGCCGTCTCTTAGCGTAGCACGTGTGTTCACTCGTACTATGGTGTAATTAGTAGTGCTGGGATAACAAGCCTCCCTCCTTTCATCACCTTTATACGACCTCTAAATAAGCATCCAGTCTGATAGGCATCACTTCTCACCTCGTGTGAGATTGACAGCAAGACCCGACCGCCTGAGGAGAGACAGACAGGAGCAGGGTGAGAGAGGCAAGAGTACAAGAGCATCTTTGTTATTTCCCGAGCAACAGCTAATAGTCCCTAGAGCCTTTTGTTCCAGATTTAACCTATATATCCAGATACACTGTCTGCTCCAAGCGCTACTTCGTGTACGTTCAAGCGGAAAGCTTCCATACATGGCTAACACACTGTTCTCTCTTACCGCCTTCGTCATTAGCACACACACGTCCGTTCGAATTAGCAAAGCTTTACACACATGCGCATGGTTTAATCAGGAAAATCCTATCAGCAGAGACTCCATACCATATTAGCATTCTGTCTTCATTTACAAGATATGAGAACTGAACTTTCTCTTTCAATGCATGTCTCGATTCCTTTTTTAGTTCGTTTTGTCTCATGCAGAATGACCAGGCTTGCAAATACAATAAAAAAACAATCAAAAGTATATAAAAAAAATGGTGAGCAGAAGAAGAATATTTCCATGTGTGAGAGTCGCGAGAAGAAGGGCGATATTGGAAAGCGATCGCGTTTGAAATGTCAGCTCCTCCGTACCTACATATTACACCTGACTCCTCAGTGCATAGGATAATACCTTATAAGCTTATCTACGGACAACAATGAGAGAGAAATGCTTAAGATGGAGCTGTGTAAATATTTAATCCGTTTTTTACCCTAGTCTTACCCTTGGGGGTCGACGCTGAGAGGTTTAAGGGTTAGGTCTCACGGAGAATGAGGCCAGATTTCTAGTTTCGTCTATCTTTAACGGATATGTTTCACCAGCCCCAGCAGGGGACCGCAGTAATGAAGCACTCGGCCTGTTACAGTAGATTGCATGCAAATATGCAATAGGGAACAAACACAAAGGAAAGAGTATAATGTGATCAGGGGAGCAATTTCTGACACGACCTTGTCTATAACGTTGGCCCTCCGGATGTGCCAGCTTCATGCTGGTGATCTCCTTGCACATTCACCTAGTCTTATAAACTCCAATATCGATTTTTCATTCAAAAAAATATTTTTCATTCATATACGTTTGTATTTGAAGTGGCAAAATGTTGCTGTTCCTCTATGATCCTACAGGTGGTGCTATATAAACTAGTCACATTTGGGCAGGCAGCGCAAAGAATGTTTGTTTAGAATTGTAACAAAATCTGAAAAAGAAAAAACATTTATAAAATCGTGATACATACACAATCGCAATACAAACAGAATTGGCACTTTTGTGATATCGTATTGGGTGATCCCTGGTGATTCCCACCCCTAGTTCTATATGGATGCCCTAATTGAGATGCACTTTAAAAGCAGATTGGAAACAGTCCAAGTCTGCACCTTTCCTGGATAATTTCAACCTCATACTGTAGATTTAGATCCATGATACAGTGTGTGTGTGTGTATGTGTGTTGTGGTAACTCAATAAAATCAGCATAGGCATGGAGCTTGAATTTTAAGTGACTTGAGGAAGACTTGCCGTGTTGCCTCTCCAGATCATTTCCATCCACTTGCTCAGCATGAGTGCGCTTGGTTGTCCGTCACTTTCCCTGGGATTACTGCTTCTGGAATGAGTCTCTCCCCGTGCACAGCTGTAGCCCCTCAGGGCAGGCCAGAGGTTGTAGAAGTGTAGCGCACTAATTGAATCTGAAACCTTGTAAATGAAACCGGATCCAGCAGCATCCTTCACTGAGCGAGCACACTAAAAATGACCAAATCCTGTAGGGATCTTGTTAAAGAGAATGATTTAATGTTGCGGTGTTTTCCATGAATCTCAGTTCTCGCTAGGAAGCGCACATTGTTGTTTTGTCGAAAGGAGGAACGCGCTGGTAGGAGACACATACACAAAATCCATGTCTGGTTTGCGAAAGAATCCAAAACACCGTTTATTCCTCTGATCAGCAAACCACCCTGTCTTTCTCATTTTTTTTCCCTATAACTCTATTACAAAGTGACACAGTTTTGAGGAGCAGAAAAGGCCCAGAGCCATTCCTTTATCTCCCAGGGGAAGAGCTGAGCGTTAACGAGACAACACAAAGGGCCGTGAAAACAGCATGGCCCCGTCTGTTCAGACAAATAGCATTTCAGATGCTGAGACTCTGGAAAATCAAGACGGTGAATCGGGTGTGCTTGGTACTGTTTAACCGGTGCGAGTGTACAGCATGCTGGGACAGGTGAACCCTGCCGGTCGGATGTGTTTGAATAAAATTATACAGCAAGATGGAGAAATTGCAGGGAGGCGAATGGAAGAAAACATTGTTGATGCAAAATGGCCAACGGAGTGAAAGTCATTACACACTCCACCAGGAATGCATAGGGACCGGGAATTTAATATATAGGAGGCTGTGCATGAGAAAAAATCTTCCACACACGTGCATGTGCACACCGTGTGGTTCCACATCTCAGTTCTACAAATCGCCATTGAATTGCTTTTGCATTAAGAGTAAAATAAATGAAGTGCGTTTCTGTAGGTACATCCTGAAGCCTAAATGATGAATGTGTTTCCAGTTTTATTTGTATCCTGCTTTCAACAGTGGACAACAACATGGTGTGTGATTGAGCCTCATGTGATGAGCAAGACTCGACTCTGTCTTTCCTCTCCTCCAATCAGAGTGCTGAGAGTGATTGTTTTCCATCGTTTATCCTGCGGGAAGATTTAATAGGTGTAGTTTGGCATTCTCTGTACTGTCAGAAAGAACGAAGAAAGATGAGATGTGTTGCCAGGTCGGGGCACGGCACTGTCCCAGTCTGCGGCATACCAACGAGATGACTCAGTGCCTTTGTTTGAATAAATTGATATAACTAAGACTTTAAAAAGTCTGAAGATTATGCCCTTAAGGGTTTATGGCTTTTGTGAATGTGCCTGCCCCGATGTTGTGGCTTGGGGCGTTTATTGGCACTCTCATTAATCATGAGCAGACCAGCTTTGTGAAGGGCAGATTTGCCTTAGACACATTTGCCTTACAGACCCTAAAACTTTTTCTTTTTTCCCCCTCCTTGATCTGTGCATCAGTTACAATGCCTCGGGAAGGATTTTAATCTACATTATAAAGTTCTCCAGTCTGTAAAATTCTCATCACTGCCATCTGGCATGAATGCAATCCTGGAAAATGTAGAACCCTTGAGAGCTGGTCTTCTTAAAAGCCTTTATGTCGACCAAAGTGTTTCCCTACCAACCCTAAATTTCTATTGGGTTACATTCTTTAAACTAACCTGTCCATGGTGTCATGTCGATGCTGGTAGCTGGTCAGACCAGGCTGAAGGGATCCAATTAGATCCTTATAATGTAGCTTTAAGCTTCCACTGAATTAGTGTATAGCTAAATGTTAAATCCAGGACAGGTTCTAGAGGTTATGTCAAACACCATTACTGCTGATTTATGTTTCTATCATACACATACCTGGTTAATATCCACACTCTAACAGTTTTACGTTTTAAAGGGTTCATTCGATAAGTAAGGTAGCATCCTGAAAAGTTTTTTCTTCAAACCATTTGAAAGTAATTAGATATTTTCATTGTCGTCATTGCACAGGGTCCAACAAAAATGCGAATTTCTGCATAGCATTCTGAGTAGCATTTCGAATTCCTGTTAAAGATCCCCCAGAGGAAAGTAGATCTGTTCTAGCATTTATTTCTGTAATTGGAAAATAAAGACCACTTGATCACTTGTTCATTCTGCCATAAAATGCTGTAGAACAGTTGGCACAGGCTTTATGACTTTCATTAGGCTTAGATTATTCATTGACAATGATTCATTATCTAGCTATAAGGTAAGCTTAATTAATTAGGCATAGGTGTGAATGATGGAGCCGCTGTAATTCTACTCTGCACCACAGGAAGTATCAAAGTCCATCATTCCTAACTAAGAAAAATCTGGTTTTGTTGTTAGTTTAGGACTGAAATTCCCATAAACAATAAAAAAAAAAAAAAAAAAATCGAGACCCCAACAAAGAAAGTGGGCATGACTCATCACCTTACCTGTTATATTGAACTTTCAACCTCATGGCACACAGATATACATTATGGTCATACTATCCGATATCATCCAAATGAGGAGGATGGGTTCTATGTTGATTCTGGTTCCTCTGAAGGTTTCTTCCTATTGTCATCTCAGGGAGTTTTTCCTTGCCACCGTTGCCTCCAGCTTGCTCATCAGAAACAAACTGATAGTTATAGTTTATACATGTTCTAATTTATTTCTATTTTTTTAATTCTGTAAAGTTGCTTTGTGACAAAGATCGTTGTTAAAAGTGCTATACAAATAAAATTGAATCGAATTGTTCTATTTTTTCCTGTGATGCATTGGTGTTATATATATATATATATATATATATATATATAAACTCAGTGTGATATTTCTAGCAGATTCAGGCCAGCTTGTGCACCAACATCTTTCACCTTCTTAAACCCTACTACAAGATCTTATTTAAGCCAGAACATGTCTGCTCTTTGTTTAACCTTTGCTTTTTTATTTTTAATTTTTTAATTTTTAATTTTTTTTACAGTACTACAAAGAGTGCTGGAACCGCTACTGTGACTGTATTTAGACCCAGAGAATGGATTTTTTTTTTCCTTTATGAGAAACTCATTTACATTTACAGTACATTAACATTTGCATGTATTCATTCGGCCTTTTATCCGTTCCAACTTACAAGTGAGGCTATTAAAGTATCGGACGGAAATACAGATTACTCAACACTAAAGCGCTGTTTGAAACCCTGCAACTGCTCGCACGTTAATTTATTATGTAGACTGCTCTGTATAGAATACTGTGTTGGGCAGGAATGAGGGAAACACTGGACCGAACATTGGTGTTTAAAATTTTTGAATTGGATCATCAACAATTTTGCTTCGAACTAAAAAAACTATAGTGATGGTTTTACATATAAAGAAATAGTGCAATAAAATGTGGTTTTCTGTATTAAACACACAACTAGCAGCTAGTGTTTGAATATAAGGATACAATACGATTAGCTAGAGGATACTGTAGACCATGTATATTGTTAGATTCGTGTGGAAGCAGATCTATGATGAAATGGGATACGTTATTCAGGAAATCAGACTGGAATTTGGGGAAAATATGGCTAACACCCAAAAATATGGATTGTGTGATAAGTACGGAATACCTGCAGACAAATTGCTATGGTGTCTTCCACCTTACCACAGGCTTTCATTTGGCCTACCAAGAGAAGTATTTGACTGATATAAATGTATGAGTTGATATGAGTTCTCTAAATAATGTCTCCAGGGGATTATAAATATTTCCGATATCTTGGTAAGAAAGATGGCTTATTGATCAGCGTAACCCTACCCAGTCATAAACCTTTATTATTTGTGTATGTAGCATATATAAAGTTACCTGAAGAACAACAGGTTAGAAAGATGTATCTTAGTGTTAGCCTTCACTCTCCCAGACTGGTAGCTCTGATAGAAAAGAACAAGGCAGGTCAGAAAACACTCTCTCTAATCAAACCTTGGTATGATGTTCCATGCTGTGCTTTTCCTGCAAATATAAAAATCCAGTTTTATCACAGACTGCATGAATCATTAAGCTGAAAGTTTGATGGTTGGCGTTGACGCTCATTACAGAACTGAGTGCACATCACCCTCAGCCTGACTTATTTATGGATTAGAGCTTAACAAGCGAAACTCGGGGCGCGCTCATGAGATCAAACCGTACCGTTATATATTCATGATGTAAGGTGGCATATTTAGGTCACCAGCAGAGATGCGTTATTCCTGGAGGAGTTCTTCCTGTTTTCTTTCCTCACTCTCTGTCTCTTGTTGATGACACAGACACATCATTCACACAGCGGCACAGTTCTGAGCTCTCAGCGTGCCTAGGAGAGGTCAAGCCTTATAAATGTAGACAATAGACAGGAATAACGTCTGACGAATATTGCAGAGGTGTTATATTTACTTTCAGTATTGCTTTACTGTTTGTTCACTATTTCTGTACATTTATCTGTGACACTGAGACAGGGGCACAAACAGAGTCATGTCCCTGTGTGCTCTCTGTTTACCTTCCAGCATGCTGCTGCTCTATAAATTAGTCAGACGTGAAATGATTAATCTGCTGGCTAATATGTAATAGACTCGACTGCCGATGCGAAGATTACTGAAATTACACCGCTGTATGTATCCTCAGGTGTGTTTGTGTATGTTCCACATCTTAAAAAAAAAAAAAAAAAGTCTCTGATTTATGACTGTCTGCGAGTAAATTCAATAACTTCCACATGCACACCCTCCTTACATGAAGATATACAGCACAGGGAGCGTATATGACATTAATGTCAAACCTAGTCTTGTGTTCCTGTCTCCTGCTGTTCTTATTTGTCCAAATGGACAATATGGCTACAGGAGCATACAACCATACTAACAGACATTACTGGTGTGTAGCATAGCATATAAATAGATATTTAGATTTTCTACAAGAGCAGTAACATTTTTAAAATTCTATATGTCCATTTTAGTGGCCATTCTGCTTGAGGAATAAAAGCTGCTAGCAATTTTCCATACAGTACTAGTTTACACAGTGTTAGCAATCTTGATTACAGGTTTACTAAGCTAGCTCCCTTAAAGCTAATACAATAAGCTTTAAGGGAGCTAGCTTGCTACCAGTTCACACATTGTAATAGACTAATAACTAGTTTGTTAAGACCATGGCTACTAGTTTACCCATTAAAATAGATGATTGTTGACTACCTTTTTAAACAGCATGGCTACTAGTTTACACATTATAATAGGCTAATGTTAACTAGCTAGTTAAGAACCATGGCTAACTAGTATACACATTATAATAGGCTAATTAGTTTATTTAACAGGGACAATGCAGTATAACATTGCTAAAATTTCATGCAGCCGATGCTCTACATATAGGCTTCTAGCCAAAGGCTAATTTGCAGCCCCAGTCCATATTATTAACTAGCTAGTTAAGAACCATGGCTACTACAGTAGTTTACACATTATAATAAGCTAATGATAACTAGCTTGTTAAGAACCATTGATACCAGTTTAAACATTATAATAGCCTAATATTAACTAGCTAGTTAAGAACCATGACTACTAAAGTAGTTTACACATTATAATAAGCTAATGATAACTAGATTGCTAAGAACCATGGCTACTAGTTTACACATTATAATAGGCTAATGATACCTAGCTTATTAAAGACCATTGATACCAGTTTAAACATTATAATAGGCTAATATTAACTAGCTAGTTAAGAACCATGGCTAACTAGTATACACATTCTAATAGGCTAATATTAAGTAGCTAGTTAAAAACTATGGCTACTACAGTAGTTTACACATTCTAATAAGCTAATGATAACTAGCTTGCTAAGAACCATGGCTATTAGTTTACACATCATAGACTAATATTACTATATAACTATTAATATATGAATTTTGTTTGCCACCTAATTTCAGACAGTCTGCCTTACGCTAGCTACCTCATTCTGGCTGCTGGTTGAAAGCCCCATCTGTTTGCAAATAATATTTTAATTATGTTAGGCATTTAAACATAGGCTACCCTCTCATGTGTTTCTTTTTGGGTGGTCCATTTTCTCCGTAGTTCCAGTCAGTCATTAAAAGTCTCATCATTTGTTTGTATAGACTTTTGCATGCAGATTCACATGGTATTTTCCACCTCCAGCAGTGTTAGCATTGCCTGTAATTTTAGATCTAGACACTTATCCCTGGCTTTGCAAAAACTCCCCACGCACCATTACTGTAGATGAAAGACATCATAACCTAACAGTGTGTAAGCCAGCTGCAGTTAGTGAGAGGGAGTGGGTCAGATTTACAAACTTCCATATTTATTAGTTTCTGAGATTGTCTTTGAAGCCAATTTTCTCCAAGTTAATCAGGGAAAAAGAGGAATGAGTAGCTCTCATCACACCATATCTGTAAGATTATAGCCATGTTATAGGTTTTTGATGACTAATGCGTATCAGCGATGTGGAGAAAACCCACCAATAAATTTTTGGTTGTGGTTGCTGTGATAGTACTATGGTGTGTGCCACAATACATTGGTGAACAGCATGGCACTTATTGGGTACCACAGCTGCTACCAAAGTTCAGTAGGTATTTAATATGGTATGCTTGTGCATACTGTGCCATATTAGGTATGTTAGTCGATACTACTGGTATGCTATAGTACAGACAGTACTATATGATTGTCTGTAATATGAACAGTTTTAATATACACAATGGTACACAATTACTGATGCATACATACATACAGTGATGCCATACTATATACATATTACCATTATGGTATGTAAACATGTATATCATATTTTTGACAGGATCCTGGTATTGTGCATGTTTTATAGTATTATACCACTGTACATGGTAGAACCATGTGCCATAATATAATACATGTACTAAAGTATGTACCATGGTACGTGCCATAATATAATACATGTACTAAAGTATGTATCATGGTAATACCATGTAACACAGTGTGGTGCATGTACTGTATCAGCAAATAAGTTCCATGGTACATATACCAAGGTAAAAATTTCTTATAGGGGGAACTGGTGGCTTGGTGTGGCCCAACCTATTACCAAAACATATTCTGTCAGTTTGAGAACACAAAACATAAGACTATGTTGGTCATCCAAGAACATTAACCAGGCCACAGGTTTGGCATGTTGTGTACTCTGAGATGCTTTTCTGCTCAACACATTTGTAAAGAGTGTATATTTTTTATTTCATATAGCGTTACAATAAGATTATACCAGTCCGATCATTCTTCACTCGCATCAAAAAGGAATTTCCATCTCTCACTGGATCTGTTTTTGTTTTCCTCTGTATACTCCCCCTGACGCTTTCTCCAATCTGATGTTCGAAGTGAACATTACCCGAAGCGCTTGCATGATTTTATAGGCTGAAAGAATAAATAAATGATTAAACAGGTGTACAGGTGTTCCTCGTGGCTGATGTGTATATAGGAGAATCAAGCTGACAGACATAAGCAAGAATACACAGAAGAGTCTGGTGCGTTGGTTTGTTGTGTTCTTCTAGGTTTTGTATGCTGAAGTTTTGAACGTACAGATGAGGAATGTTAATGACCAGCTCATCATGTATTCATAGCTTTTACAGAACAGGAGACTTGGTGATGTTTGCACATAGCTGACTCCACTTTCCATTTATTTTCTTTCTGAGTTGACCTTGGACTTCAGAGTTAAGAGTCGAGTGGTTTTGGGCTTCTGATGGGGTCTGTGACAGGGGTGAGGATGGAAATGATGCCAAGTTCAGCTCTTTTTATAGTGAAGATGAAATACAAAAAGCCCAAAGAGGTCTCAGGTGAAGAGGGCTGCGTGTGTGTGTGCGCACACAAGTGGGCGATTGTTCTTATTATATGCATTAGTTATAGTGTCTGTGTCAAGAAGTGCACATATTCCCAGCTAGTTGATTGAAACTGTACCATATATTATATGAGCCGGGAATTCGATTGTGTGTGTCTGTGGAGCAGCTTGTGTATGCAGAGCTATAAAGTAGTCAGAAGTGTTTGTGTGTGTTATAGGGTACACACTTGGGGCCAGTCTATGAATCCCATCAAAGGCACATTCTAGATTTTTGCAGTAATGCCATGATTGTATTCATATCACACACGTCCATGCACACATGTGCGCGCACACACACTCGCACTCCATCTCAGCTGGGAGGACCCCCACTGTCTTCCTCTTTTCTAGCTTTTCATTTGCTATTTCATTTTTTGTTATTACCGCTGCAATGCTCGGTCTGGGCGTCGCCCTGCACAGCTAAAAGGAATGAAAAACCATTTCACTTTTGCAAAAAAAATAAAACCTCATCTTGAGGCTGAAGTGTTTCAATGCCTCATGTGAGAAGCAGTAAAATGCAGTGAGATCTTGAAACCTCGTGCCACACGGGAGCACCGGAGCATCGCATCATGGGTTCATTCTTCTTGCTTTACACTCGGCCATGTTCCTGTGTAAAGCCGGAATTGACAGCCACATGCAGGACTGACATTGCAAGTACCAGATAATGAGCTCCACTGGGAGAGGGGCCTAAATGCAGCTAGTGGGTCATAACATCGCCAAGAGTGGCGAAGGCCGTCACTAGGGCAACAGCGTCGGCATCGTAACCCCAGTGCATAATGATATTCTCGTTAACAAACGCTAACTAGCAAAGCCTAGGAAATAATATTAAGAGGTGCTTACAGCTTACTTATCTGACTTGGCTGCTCCTTCCTGCTTTCTCCCACTCCTATACAGTATTACCTCATGTTTCACCAAGCTGGCCTTTTTTTATGGTGCTTCCTCTGCCCTGGAGAAAAGAAATGCTGCTCACTATGGAGAGAGAGAGAATGAGGAGGGGTGCTGGACAGATCCGACATTTCCTCTCGTTCTTCTCTCCTCTTCTAACAAGATGTTATTAAAGTTACATGCTGCTGTCTGGGCTCTGCTCTGCTGCATAATATGGAGACCGGAGCACACAGGCTTAAGGTTTTTCTCTCTGTCCCTCGCTCTCTCTCTCTCTCACAGACACTCACACACACAGATGAAAAAAAAACTGGTTCAATTTTTTCTTCAGTAGTTCTGAAATTACTGTAAAAGTGCATTTGGTCACAGGTTATGAGTAAAAACTTTTGAATTCTTTTGAACTGTCTGATCACTTTCTGGTCAGAAGGTGTAGATAAATTTTCTATAACAGCAAATCTGACAAATGGTTTGTATTTAAATCTATTATATATTATATTATATTATATTATATTATATTATATTATATTATATTATATTATATTATATTATATTATATTACTAACACTCCTAAGAATTACATAACTTGTATGGCAGATGTGTCATGTACAGTACTTTAAACTTGTGTAATAAACAGATCAATAATTTTATTTGGAAAAGATCTGCATTTAAATTAGCAGATGTCACAGAGCTCCCCTAAAGTGTTAATGCTCCATTTGAAATACCACGTTTACCGCTCACGTCCTGTGTACCACTTACTTACTTATATTTTCGTATGCCATACTCCCGTCATTTCTCTCCTTCAAATAAGCAGTTTCTGCATTTATGCGGCACGCCCCTCCAGAAAACCGCCGGGGATCTTCTTATATGATGTCACAGTAGGGGGGAAATCTAATTGGCTTGTTTAAGCCGTAGTCAATACAAAAAAAGCAGACAAATTGTTTTTCTTAAGTTTTTTTTGTTTGTTTACCCAGAAGCTTTCTTTTTGTTTGTTTGTTGTCTGAAAAGTGGTCTTTAACATAATATACTGCTTTCTTGTCTGGCCTGCGGATATTTTCCTGTGAGATTAAAATTCTCTGTTGGAATACTAATGTTTGGAAATCAGACTTTTTCTTTTTTTTTGTTCTGATTTATTAATGAAGTCATAAAATAAACATGTATAACAAAGTTTTGTGCTTAAGGCTTGCACAGTACTGTATAAGGGTACTCGGGACATGCTGTCGTAGGAAAATAATCAATTTTGGGGTGCTAGCAGTAACTCGCCTTCATCACAGCACCCTGACAGCACACCCCCAGATGTTTTATTCTCTACTTTATGAGAACCTCTACCTTACTTTGAAATCAAAAGTTTACACGATTAACCTGAATTACTATGACGTTACAATGACGTTACTCAAAACCTCCTGCTTATATAACTAGACACTAAGACTATGGTCGCATTGAAGACTTGAAAGAGAATGGACAGACCGGAATCCATGCGTCTTTTTGCCTCTGCATATGCGTAGATCTCTGATGTCATCAGTCAACACTGGCAGCGCATGGATTTCATAGCAGTGCTAGCTACAGCTGATAAAACAGTTAAAGCGAGGCGCCTGTCTTTCTTCTTTCTTCTGGACCTCAACAAATGCAGCCGAATAACTGCTAGCAAAATCCCCAAAATAGTTTTGGCATCCATTGTTTAAAATGTACAGTATGAGAGCTTACACAAATATGATGAGTTTCTTTTTACCCAGATGGGGCAAACAAAGACGTATTGATGTGTTTCAGAGGACAGACATTGGAGTCGGATAAAAGTCACTTTTTATAATGAATCTGAACCGTCATGACATGCAAATCTGAAGATCTGAACTGAACAATGTGGCTTGTAATGTGAATGTAGCCTAACAAGTTTTGTTTCCTTCCTAAACAGTTTTTCTTCTCCATATTACCTAAAACCATGATTCTGTGTTAGTGGGTTGGTACTTGGCCAGTTCTTGGCCATGTTTTCTGCTTTCCCTCCTGAGTTAGCAGTTGCAGATGACTTATAATGCATCTTTGTTGGACTGCTAAAAGATTAACTGTCCGTTCCCCAGCTGCCTTCATGTCCACTGTGAGCTGGTGGTTGCACCATTTTGTATCACAAAATGTTCTGAAGTTCACGTCAACAACTTATTGCATATATGTAGTAATGACCTCCTCCATCATAAAATGTATTCTCTTGTTGCAATAACTATTTATCTATTTTGAAACCTCTTCTCTGCAACTGGATTAGAGTCTATCCACTATGCTCAGCTGTCTGAAACAGATATGTAGCAGACTCTCTGTGTACCAGAGTCCTGGCCATTTTCTGGAGGAACGGAGCGAGTAAATAAGCATTAGTCATCTGGTCTATCCTCATGTGTGAACACATAAACACACACGCCTAGCTTTCAGAGCTCCCGCCGAAAGCTTATCACGCTGGCATTATGTTCTCTCTGAACACTCCCCCAATTTAAACCATTGTAAAACCTAATTGCTTTAATTGGGCCTTTGCATAATAGAGCGATATCCTGTCGTAGTGTGTCTGGGGCTGGTCTGCCTGGCTGTGGGAGTTGATAACAACATGCACAGATTTGCGCTGTCTTCAGATGCGCGCTAATGTCTGTCTGCCACAGTCGAGCACTACATTAGTAGCCCATAAATCAATGCAGATAAAATATGGCATGTTGAGAGGGCCGCCATAAACCGCTACGCTGCACGATGATGTATGTTGATGTAAAATATTGAATGTTGAACTTGTTAAATAAAACAGTACTGCAGTTCAATAATAGGTCCTTAAGCGATTTGATGGAGTGGGTCTTTGAGGTCACGCCCAGTTGATATACTGGGTATGAAGTGTTCGAGGCATGGAAAAAGAGGAATTTATAAGCACAAGGTCTTGGTGCAGTTTTGACATAAAGCAGTTTCTTTTGTTTTTGGCAGCACATGTAAAGCGTAAGGGTTATTTTATACACTGTTAGCATGCACACGTGCGGTATCGAATGTCTTAAGTGTAAACAGGCCATTGAAATGCAATGCTTCGCGTGGTGATACGCTAGCCTTGACGCTGACATGCGAGTGATTGAAGACCCTGCGTTCCTGAGTGACGCATGTATAATAGCGTAGTCCTTTGGGAGCGCTGCCGTTTTGCCATGCATTAGAGCGTAATTGTCTCCTCCTCGATGGCGGCCTTGATCGAAACCATAGGCTGCTGCTGAAGATCATTTGCATATGTGGACGCATGAATGCCTCCATATATTTACGACCCAACTATGTGTTCGAACACGCGTGTCAGAGAGCAGTTGTTGTGTGTGAGTCCACTCCGACTAAACCTGTCGCCTCTTCCTCAGGCAGTTGTTTTGAAGCCAGTTGATGTTTTGGAATTCATTAGTGCTAGCTGTCAGTATGGCTGAGGGGCGTGATGCTCAGTGATGGCCCATTAAACTGTGTTTTTGTGCACCGGAGGCTGCCGCACACTGTACTTTCTGATGAACTGAATGACAGGGTATGTGGATGGGATATTAAGGGCTACCTGAGGAGACGTGAGGAGACATGGTGTCCCCTAAGGGACTCTCTAACACACTCTGTTATTTTTTAAAAAGAGTTCTTGCCAGTGCTTGAGAACCGGGGTTCGTTTTGTTTTGACCTTTAAGTATTTCTCGATCCTTGCAAGCTCTGCCAGACTATTAAATATTATCACTTTTTTTTTTTACGTGAACACTTGATACGTTGATTTTTAGTTTATAGCCCTGAAGCTATAAAACATTCTAATAGGAAAAGCGGGGTTAGTGTTAAATGACAAATGAGTTATAAATGTTTTTACTAGCTCCTAATGTTCCAGTATGTAAATCCAGACCTTGTGGCATGAGTAGACTTCATGCATGTACAGTTTCCTTTTAGCATGTTTATTAAATCTGTATTTCTTGATGAGGCTAAAGTTTAGGGAGATGCTTGTTTCTGTTGTCTGAGGACACTTTGGACGAACCTCCACATGCAGTAACTTATTATTTAGTACATATTATTTATTGATGGTCGTGGCGGACATTCTGCTGGCATGCCTCAAGTCCATCTGTCCTCCTAGCAGGACGCATCACTGCAAATCAATGCAAAGTCATTCTTTGTGTTTTTAGGGTTTAATCTTCTATAATAGCAGCTTTACATGACCACGTGACCTCTCTTATTCTTTCTTCTTGTCTTGTGTATTCGCGAGTAGTTCACCCTTTGCCAGGATTGATCAGTCTCTCATTGTTTGTGTTCTCATTGACTTGCCAAAGTCACCCCCCTGCCACACACACAGGCAGAATTGTACCAGACGTGTGTGTGTGTGTGTGTGTGTGTGTGTGTGTGTGTCTGTCTGTCCGTGTCCTAGCCTGGCAACTAAGAGGGAGGATAAAGCCAATCTCACTGACTATACAGTAGCTTATTCAAGTGAGGAACAAAAGGTGGTGGCAGTGCTGGCAGCCGATGATATAGTTTGTGCTGTGAAGGTTACTGAACATTTCTTAATCTGCAATGCTTAAGCTGCAGTGCTTTAGTACACATTCAAAATGATTGATGCAAATTTGTTTTCTTTCTTTAAAGTTTATTAAACCATGGCATACATTTCTAATTTTAAATATTTTATTACGTGAACGAACAACGGAGCACAGTAGTGCCCCAATGGTTCAGCTTCATTCGTTTGCATCTGTTTTTGAACTAAGGTTTGTGGTGTTGTATCTTTTGACAAACCTTCCTTCTTGCTAGCTATTCAAAGTAAAAGTTTGCCTCAAAATTATTAGCTTTTTTCTTCTTGAATCTGACTTGGTCTTGCTTCCATTTGGACTCTGTCTTGACCCACTCAAGACTTGATCTATTCAGGCAATCTCCTTAATTTAACTTTGACAGTGCCATGCTTTCACATGCAGAACATAACACAGGACATTCACTGGTCAGCTGTAACACAGGATTTGGGTTCCCCTTGTGCCACTGAGGCAGCTCTACCCCCTCAGGCTGGGGTGTGCTGTGGTGTCTGGCACCGGGAGCTTAGCAGTGGATCCTTTAGGTGCTACGGGTTGTGGGTGTAGCCTCTGTGGATCAGACTTGTTTGTCCGGTGCATGCCATGGGTGCTCAGTCAGACTGGGATCTGGGGAGTTTGGGCCCTGTGCTCGGCACATAGTTTAGTTCTAAACTATTTTTTCTAAAATAGTTTAGAAAAATGGAATCGTTAGGTTATTCTGGATATGGATGGATGGATGGATGTAGAGGATGCGCATTCCATGAGGATGATGTGCGTACTATTACAAAAAAAAAAGCTGTCTTACCCAATTCAGATCTTGCAGATGGAACAAAATGAATGCCTGTATACTAAAGGAAATGATATGTCTTGATTTCGTTTAGAACAATACTGCTAGACTTGAAGGATGTAGACTTTTCCATCAATTCTGATAAAAAGAACATTTTTTGTAAAATTTTTCAACATTGTTATTAACATACGAGCTAGTAGGAGGCAGATAGTACAAGCTCTTGTTATTTTTGTGTACATGTGTGTGGCAGGAACTGTTGAGCTCTGCAGGTTTTGCTGACATGACCGGAATGATGGCTGGGAGTCAGGGGTCACCATGAGCCGTCCGGTATCGATAAACCTCGGCCTGGTTGTTTATCAGACGCACGCTGTTTGGTAATAGCAATTAAAGTCTGAAGCCAAGAGGAGATGAAAAAAGCCCCCCTACATGCTCCGTGGGGACGGATTCAGTCTCACTTTATTCCATCTGTAAATTGATGTCCGGTCCCTTAGGACTCCATAGCAAGGGTTAAACTATAAGTAATACAAATTCTAAAATTATGAATCAACAGTACTGCTTTCCTTCATTGTCTGTAATAATGAAGGAAACTTTCTTCAATTTGTTTATCTTTTATCTGCAAGTTTTTTTTTTTTTTGTTGTTGTTTTTTTTTTTTTTTTACGTCTGTGCCCGGGTGATAGAAGTTTGAAAGTCGTTCATCTTACTGACTTATTCGTGATAATAAAAAATGTGCAACATCTGCGTCTGAAGAGAAAGACAGGGTGGGTGGAGGAGTCAGATGGTGTAAAGGAGGATGCAGTGAATCAGAGTTAATGAAAAAGTCTCTGGGAAGTATGGCAGGAAGCTGTCACTGAATGTGGTGATAGATTGGGCTGTCATTATTAGTATTCACATGGTGGACTCCTAAAGCCTGACCAGAGCCATTTGTTGATTAATTAATCAGGTAATGTAGAGCTTCAAAGGGACGAAAGCTGCAGGTTGGACCTTGGGTTTCTTACATAAGAAGAGAGAATAGACCGTCATGCTCTCAGCCTGATCGAGACCACCCTTGTTTCGGCAGTAGAGCCAGGGGGAAGTCATTTAGCCAATGGGCTGCCAGTAATATAAAGCAGATCAACAAACAGACTTTGGGGAAAAGAGTTTCCTGTTTCATGAATGTATTCAGGTCATTCCTCTCTGAAGTAATTCTATCAAGTTTGGCTAGAAAGTTTGCATTTTTACCTTCTCCACAAAACCATTGGCATGATTTTTAAAAGGAGGGGGGGGGGGGGGGAAAAGAAACTAGCTTAAAGGGGTTAAACAG
>JAOVVB010000046.1:10224336-10249842 GCA_028570985.1 Heterobranchus longifilis
AAAAAAAAAAAGCTTTGAAAGCAGACGGAGTGCTATCAGGCTTGATGTGGGTTGAGGATGATGGAGTGTTGGCATCAGTAGCATTTGTTTTGCCACAATTGAGTAAATTGTAAGCAGCTGCTGCCCACAGTCCTCTGCCGGTCCTCCAGCCGCCAGCCTTTCCGTGCCTCATCAGCAGCACAGCGACTCTTCTGGTGGGCATTGTTTATGCCTGTGGAGGTTCACGGACCCCTGCGTTATTTCGATTTTTTTTTTTAATTGCTTTGATTGCAAGGACCACCATGGCAGAGCTCCAATTAGAGATCGGGGGGGGAGAAGCATACAGGCTAAAACGTCTGAGGAAGTCCTTTAGGGTTTCGCAGTTACCCGGCCAGGGCAGGAACCATAGAAAAATGTGCATGACTTCCTTTCATCCATATCAGTATGGTAACAAATACAACTATAAGTAGGTTGGCGCATTTGTCAATAGAAAAGCTCAGTTTCGGAGCGTAGTGCTGACCAGTGGACAGAGTTACGAGTGGTAAACATCGTCTTGCGTTTAGCAGATTAGCCGCACTCTTATCTGCCCGGCTCCACTGGGCTGCTAATCAGTGGCTAGCACTCGTCCACCCCCTGGTTTCCTGCTTCTTAAGCCTATGGCTTCCTTTTGTTTGTTTGGCTTCTTCCTGAGTGCAGCCAGCCTGAGACGCCTCCGATTCTCAGCCCTATTTCAACTAGCCCCGCTATCGCAACTAGCAGCTTCCTTTCTTCCCAGGGGCCTACACACCAGCCGGAAGGCTGGGCAGAAATGTGCGTTTGATTCCCAACGGTCCCACCAGATGCTGCTTTTCTGACTTGATTCAGGCTTATCTGTTTTCCGGATATGTAAGAGGTGTTTAACCTGATACCTTTTGTTTTTTTTTAAATATATTTTTATGGTTTTTATAGATTTGGCTTTTGTGGCTTGTGGGCAGCAGTAGTAAAAAAAAAAAAAAAAGAGAGATTTATTGTCCTTAATATTAATTTCACACTTTTTGTTTCTTCAGAAAAGCAATTAACTACATAGACACAACGAGATAGAGAGTGCACACATATATTATCTGAAATTCTGCTCCACTTAAAATACAGTAGTAGCTGCAGCGGTTTCTGAGTCTGCCCACAGCTATGCACAAATTTTCATACTTTATTTGATGCATTAATGCATGTTAATCATTATCACGGCCGGTCGTTCTCCCATACTGTGTCAGTAATTGTGTTACAAAATAATTAGCTCATTATGCTCAGGAGCCTTTTGTAACATTTTGCTGTTTGACTAGACTAATTAGCATGCCGAGTTCAAAGGCAGATGACACACTCTGATTGTGAACCTGATTGTGTTTGTAATTAAATTGATAGTTGGCCTGTGGCTTAAAGTGGTTTTTAAGATTTTTAGATTCTGCATTTTCTTTTATGATTGTTACACTCTGGGCAGTTCTTGCACCACAGAACTCATCTGATGAGTTACTTATGATTATTATTATGATTATTATTATTATTATTATTATTGTTGTTGTTGTTGTTGGTTTCTTATACACCATGAAGGAAGTGATTACCTTATTCACCTTTATCCAGGTTTTTGTTAAAAGTGCACTAATCATAAGTTATACTTAAAGCTATAAATATATCTGGGGGTGGCGGGGGAAGTAGTGGTTAGCACTGTAGCCTCACACCTCAAGGGTGAAAAGGGTTCAATTCCTGCCTGGGGTTTGTGAGTTTTTCCTTCAGGAACTCCGGTTTCCTCCCACAGTTCATGACATGCTGGTTAGGTTAACTGGTGTTCCCAAATTGCCTGTAGTGTGTGAATGTGTGTGTGTGCCCTGCGATGGATTGGCACCCCATCTCCAACGATGATGGTGGACAGCACTTTCCAATACCGCGGTCACTCCGAAATCTCCCAAATGTGTTCATTTTGTTTGAAATCCACTGAGTACCCTAGCATATAATTTTACATCAAATTATTCAATTTGATCTTGTACCCTGTGCCATAATGTGGACGGGGTCATCCTGGAAACACCCATTATTTGGGTCAGCCTGGCCACACCCATCAGGATAGAAATGTTTTCTCATGGAAGAACTTTTTTTTTGTTTGCGTTGGTTTGCAGTGATTCTCTATTCTACAAACATATATTCATAGCTTCCCAGCGAAATAAATAAATGCCCCCACAGCATAACCTGAGCATGGCTTTGTCCTTTAATTTGTCACTTATCTATATGAACTTTAAAATGTACTAAGTCTGTCATACTGTTTTAAACGTCTTGAGCACGTTGCAGGTGTTGTGGGTGAAGTGTGCAGTTTAGCTTGGCAAATTGTGTTTTTTTGATAAGCAGTGAGATTTATTCAGTGAGGAAAGGAAGAACCGCAGGCTTAGCAAAGTGCAATTTCTTGCTTACACCCCTCTAATTATTTAGAAAACCCTACTCCATGCAACAGTAAGCTTTTTTTTTTTTTTTTTACTTTTGTTAATTCTTACAAGATGTATAAAAAGTCTAATTTATCGTGCAAACCCTTTTCTTGATGTTTAGGTTATTATTATTATTATTATTATTATTATTATAGGCAGCACGGTTGCATAGTGGTTAGCACTGTGGCCTCGCACTTCCGGGTTCGAGGGTTCGATTCCCACCTGTTTGCATGGAGTTTGCCTGTTCTCCCTGTGCTTGATGGGTTTCCTCTAGGTACTACGGTTTCCTCCCACACTCCTAAGACTTGCAGATTAGGTTAATTGGGGTTCCAAAATTGTCCATTGTGTGTGTGTGTGTGTCCTGCGTGGGATTGGCACCCCTGTCCACGGTGTACCTCACCTCATGCCTGAGGTTTCCTGGGATAGGCTCAAGCCCCCGCAACATTATAATATAATAATAATAATATTACAGTTTGGGTCACACTGTTGGAAAATGTATTGATAAGGACACAATATGAAATGTACTTGGCTATACTGGGGTGGCTGTTAATGAGGTGATGTGGACATGTATAACATCTCATGCATATGTCAGATTTAATGACCGTCTGAAGACATATAGGCCAAAATGTTAAGGACATATTGCTTTTTCTCTTGACTGTTACCTAGAAACACAATGGCCGGCATAGCTTTCAGCTATAATAGCATTATTCTACTGACAGAACACCTACACACCAACGGGCAGTGCATATGCAAGCTAATAAAAACACAGAACTCTTAATTAGTCACACATCTGCATACACACATACAGAGAATAAGCATATTCTTCTTTCACTCAGAGACACACTCGTACACAGAGGAGCAGTTGGCACTAATTATCTTTGAATGTGGGTGGGTAATGATTCTGGACCAATGCCACATGAAACACCAGGAGCTGCAATGGCCTTCACTCAGGGAGGGACAGAGAGAAATTGACAGAGCAATAATCATGTTCAGTTTAGCCACTTCAGTCTTTCGAGTCGCCGCCACAACGGGCCATTAATTGTGTAATGAAGTAAACAAGAGACAGTGGACCCTCACCAAGCTAGCCCGAGCTCGTGTCCACAAACACACCCACACACACAAATGTAAACCTGTCCTGAATCAATTTATCTACAGTATCGTTTTCCAGTAATGACGGATCGCTGGCCAGCGTTGTAAAACTTGCTCCATACACACATCCCCTCTCTAAAAAAAATTAAAGATGTTTTGCCCTGTCTTGAATGGGGTGTACAGACTTTACAGCTCATTTAAGGTGCAAACAAGGTTGTTAAAGTCTAATTAGTGTCCTAAATGCATTTTGAATGTATTTCTGCAAGATAAATTCTTACAGGAAGGACAGAAAGAGGTACACTCGAGGGTAATAGTTAAAGCACCAATATTGCCTGTACAGTATTCACACTGACCAGCCACAACATAACACAACACTGCGAAATGTTTGGGCACTCCTTCTAACTCCATGGTCTTTCCCGTTTTTTCTTTCTTTCTACATTGTAAAACAATTCTGAAGGCGTCCAAAATATGCAATAATCTTCTTTGAACAGTCGATATTGAGATTGTGTCTGATACTTATGATCTGTAAAAACTTTATAACGGCTCTAATCTGAGGTGCTGTTTGTTAATTGGTGATTTCTGAGTCTGGTAACTCTAAATGAACTTCTCCTCTGCAGCGAAGATAAGTCTTGGTTTCGCGTTCCTGGGATGGTCTTCGTGAGAGCCAGTTTCATCATGGGTTATTTCATAATTTTGAAAAAATCCAGTATTGTTCTAAAATGTATAAACGGGAAAAAACATTGAATTAGAAGGTGTGTCCAAATTCCCCAGATCTCAGTCCAATCTAGTATCCATGGCAAGTCTGATCCATAGAGGTTCCACCCCACAACCTGCAGCACCCAAAGGATCCGCGGCTAAAGACCTGGTGCCACACCACAGCACACCCCCACTGGTCATGTGGAGTCAACCCCCATGGGGACAGAACGGCCCTGGTGTCCCACGGGGGAATCTACACAATACCCGGCATAGATTTTTTGGTTTTAATGTTATGGTGTAAGTCGTATTTTGACATATCCCATTCAATGGTTTGTCTCCTTGGTTACTATTTGAAGTTCGTGGCAAGAAAGAAAAGAAATGTTGAATTTCACTGAACTGAACTTAGTGCAGCAACCACAAGTATTGTCCAAAGTCACTGCGTAAATAGCTCCACTTTCTTCATAGAAAAACAATGGCACTGTTGGTAAAAAGCAATTTTACCATTTCTCATCTGGGTGTATAACCGCAGGGCCAGGTATGGCCTAGTGCTTTCGCTCATACTGGACATTATCTAATTGAGACACACTTTGCTATAGCAGATTTTATCTGTCTGCCAGAGGCATGGATTTGCTATTGGGTTTCTGTAAACCTGCCATAACACCAAGCAGGGATGTTCCGGGCAGCGAGGTGACATCAGTTTCTGAGCAGACGGCAGGTGGGCTGACCTTGATCTCCTCTCATGTTTCACCTTGTTTATGTCCCAATATCAAATCAACAGCCAAAAACCAGCATGTTCCAAAGTGTGGAGTTCTTCCGATAGTTCAAGCCAAGAGTTTCATTAAGAAAGATGCTTGTTTGTGCGAGTTCAGACGATTTGGGCGTACAGTGGAGTTATTGATTTTACAAACCCCAGCAGTTTTTCTCATTACTACCAGGCTATTAACTGCACATGACACGGATATGTACGCGGTTCTCACACAGTCCTCTCCAGACCTAGATTTGCAGAAGCGAGAAAGGGAACAAAATGAAGCTACAGTAAATGGGATTGTAATCGCATTAGGCTGTCACGGAGAAAGAATTTTCATTGTTCGGAAATTAGATTCCACTTATGAGAAACTGTGGAAACTTCTAATTTTTTTTTTCCCCATGGTAACCCATAGTTCGCCCTTACATTACACCATAGAGCCGTCAGTCAGAACTGTGATGGACAGCTGGAAAGGAGCAGAGGTCAACTGCAACCTGCGGTGCTGGTAAAACAAGGCCCTCTCAATGGTGCGGATTGAGTGGTGTGGTGGGGGGCAGTGGGAAACCGAAGTGGAGAAACGGACACCAGTTTAAATTTCATTTGGTTCTAATAAGGCGGGCAGGGTTTGCATGCCGTGGGTCACTCTGTAGGGAGCTTTCCCTTAATTCACAGCCCACCTTGCAAACCTATATCATTCATATTCCAGCAGATGCTTGAATCCCAACACAGATACATGACCTAACATGCTCTTGTGTTTTGATCCAAAATAAAAGCCCCCATTCACATCAGTTCAAATTTGTCCCAAGTTTTCTTACGGAGCCACGAAACAGAGAAAATGCAAGTGAGGAAATATGGGAAGGGCAGTTGGAGCAAGATCAGAGGCGCCTCATTTTTCCTGCCATTTGAGAAGACGCCTACAGGACGTATTGGCCCACTCCACTCCGGAAGGTCTCCCACTGGCTGTTTTAGCAGTTCTGTACGACGTCAGCCATAACAGGCCTGCTCTGACTCTGCGCTCTAAGAGGAAGCAGCAGGAGAGGCACTCTGAGGAGAAAGGGCTTAACCTCTGCAGAAAGCTGATTGAAATGTACTCCCACTGGAGGTTCTTGAAAGAATTTTGTCTCAAGGTTTCATTGAGCAGACTGCCATAATAGGGGGTAAGGGTCCAAGGTAAACACAGGAAGGGAGGATGGTGTCTGAGCAGCCTATTAACCCGGTAGGAGCTCTGAACTTGGGCAAACATCAACACAGCAGGGAGTAATGACAAAAGCCATTGCTCATATAACTAAACTATTTTATCTCTTAAAACTACACTACACTTCTGACATTTCATAGGGCAAATGTTTTTAGGATTTATTGGCCGCATTATGGCAGCCTGATCGTTAATTAAACCTGGCAACTCCGTCATCTATTATCATCTATTTCACTGCCCCACTACACTAGATTCAACCAATCAGATCAGCATGAAGTGTTTTGTTTGCTGATTTAGAGCTGAGAATGCAGGAAAAATAACAAAGCTAAAAATGATATGTCCCACCATGATAAACAATTGCTTATTCACATATTCTACTTTTTTTCCACCCAAACCTTAAAGGATTCAATCATGTTATGTATTGTTCGTGTGTGTTTGCAGGATCCAGGCCAAGACCAGGGAGCTGCGGGAGCGACAGGCCAGGGAGAGAGACTACGCCGAAATACAAGACGTGACCCGAGCTTTCAGCTCTGATGAGGAACACCCCTATGCAGGCATCGGGTCGCTCGACTCATCCATGGACAGCAGCCAGAGCCTGAACCAGGATCACAGGCCTCACAGTCCGAGAGATCATGGTCTAGAAAGTCTCTACGCGCAAGTCAACAAGCCACGCAATGGAGGACCACTATCTTCAGACAGGTAGGGGGCAAGACTTTTCATCCAGGAAGCTGTGCTGCTGTGTTTGCATGCTCACATGTTCATTGTGGCACCATTTGAAAAAGGTGGTTTGGGTAGAAAGTTTTTTTTTAAGCTCAGCGTTCAATTTGCTTTTTGTGCATTAGAAGAGGATCAAGGATATGCTCATGTCCCTTAGCGTGTGACTTAAGCTCTCCTTCTGCATGGAAAATCAAACGTCAAATGCAATAATCATGTTTTGCCAGTGGCATGTCCCAGTGGCAGGTCTTACAGCATAGCAAAATCATCAATAATGCTCAAAGTGTGAAAATGTAATAAGCAGGTACCTCCTTTATTATAGCGGATCATGTCAAACCCTGTCTCCATTTTGGTCTTTGCAACACACAGCCAATCTCAGGAAATCCGTCTGTGTCATCTGGGAGGGCAAAGTCATCTATATACAATGAGATTGTGCCACGTTAAGAACAAAACAGATGGTTTTCTTTTCTGGCGCAACGAAATAAGTAAATCTGCTTGTGTTACAGATGTCGCTGTTAAAACTTTAATGTTGCACTTCTCTGCGACCTCGGGCTGAAAAGTTATTGTGCTTGTTTTTAGGTTAAAAAAGAAAAAGGAAAAAAAAAACAACCACCCAAACAGATTCTTTATCTTCCTGAAGCACTGCTGATAATTTATTCCCCACTGAAAATCCTGATCTTGAGTCATTCTGTTTTCCTGTACAGCTACATCAGCGTTTGATTTTAAAACATTTAAATCCAGCGTTCCCCTGTTCCTTCATTATCCTTTACATAGCTCTGCACACCAGTGGTTTTTTTTTTCTTTTCTCCTCACCTCTCTCCAGTGTCTATTTTAAGACCTTTAGTTTGCTTAAAGATTTTTCATTACTTGTGTCTGTGTATGTGACTTGGCTCCGTCTATGGTAAATGAAGCGTAAGGGGCAAAGCTTAGCTTTACTAACTCTCGGCACGCTCGTTTAGCCGGCTGATAATTGCCTCATCGAGCGTAATCAAACTGAGCTAATGATTGACATCTGCCACTTGCTATGTGACCTTTTCCTGTCACTTTCACGGTATAAGATGGCATGCTGCGACTCTCACCAGTAGGTCCCCCACCTCCCACTGCGGTGTGGATCTTTCAGCTCAGTCCCTCCCCTGTGGTGTGACCTCAAGTCCATGTGACTCGATAACCTGCTTAATCTGGGTGTCGATATCTCTGGGGATAGAAGGGAGATGCTGATGGTAGATGGTTAACCCCTGTGGCTGCATGACAGCGATAGACATTTGCTCTCCTCAAGGGCTTCAATTTTCAGCGAAAATGTCATTTTTCTATCACTGTTTTCCATCTCATGACAGTTGCAGTAAGAGGAGTTTTCAGGAGATGGTGTATTGTGACAGTACTGTCAAAATGATGCGAGTTAGTGTGAACACTAAAAAAGTTGCAAGTTCAGTTATGTCCTCTATGAATCTTACATTATTAATGTACTCACAACATGTTTAAAAGAATACCTGATAAAACACCTATAAGCCTGAATATAAGCCATAAGCTGGACTGCTTATATTTTGTTATATTTAAATGCAGCACTTAATAAACCAGGAGTGTATAGTGTCAGGTTGCACAGTGCATTGAAATGTGGTGATAAGTGCATTAGAAACTACAGTGTTCTGATGAGGAGAAATTATTATGTGCAGGACAACTTAATATTTTTTAATTCGCACATTATATTCATGAGTTAAGAGCGTTATGCACTCTATAGTGCTGTGCGATTTAATCCATTATGCAATTTAATCTGTCCATTCATGGTCTATTCAAATAAATGTTTCATTATATAGGTAAATGTACAAACGGTCAATGGTTCGAAGTTAATGAATTCCTTAAAAAAAAATTCCCAGCTTTTGCAGAAAATAGTTAAAATGGTTTTAGAAGAGTATGTCGTCGTCATCTTCTTCTTTTGAGTTTACTGGAGGTTGGTGCAATACTTCCACCTACTGGACTGGAGTGTAAATCAGGGGGGGGGGGGAATGCCCGTTTATAAAAAAAAAACGTTTTTGATATTTCCAACTCTGTTAGAAATATGGCTGCTTGAGACGAATAAGACAAACAATATATACAAGATTCAAGAATTTTGTTTGTCACATACATGGTTGTACAACAGTAGTGAAATGCAATACAACAAACTCCAGACTGTGAATTTTTTTTCATTTAATTTTTTTATGTATGTACAAAAAAAAAGTAAAAATAGACTAAGGAAACAATGAAATAAATTTTATACAAATACAGTATAAATATATAATTATAAAGAACTGTAAAGAATTTTGTTGTACACAATATACACATTCTCTTTGGGATTAATATAGGACTCTGTCTATCTACCTACCCAAACCTACCTCTCTACCTATGTAGCATTAGTGCAATCGAAACAAATACAAATTTTGCAACATCCGAAAGTATATAGTGAATAGTATAATCACTTATGAGCATGTAGCATGTATACACTGTAGTAGAATTCTAACATTCTTATTATTATTATTATTATTATTATGAAATATGTAAAACGAGGCTTCAATAAGTCTTTCAGTAAGCTCTTCCTGATTATTCCATTTTTCCAAACATATGTCCCTGTTTGGTGCTCTTGGTTCAGAAAGCCTCACTAAATTCAGTACAGGTACTTTGTGATAATATCGGGCACATGCAAATGAACATAACAGCCAGTTATCTTCGGCTGAATAGATTTGACAGTACTTGGCACTATTTGAGAGCATTTTTTCTTTCTTTCAGCAACTAATTGCTTTCCTTTTTCCCCCTCTTACACAGCGAATGTAAGGGACCTGTAGCATTTAGTAGATGCATAAGTAAGTGGAAGACATGATGCTCAGGGAAGATGCAGTGGGACCAGAATGTGTGCTATAGTGTATTGTCCTTCCTCTTCTTTCAAGAGTCTGAAAGCCCGTTTCATTTCCAGCGCTTTGTTCTGGGTGTACTCAGCCTCTGCAGCTACAAGCTGGCAACACTGCATTGCACTGGCTGCTGCTTTGGAGTGTGTGACAAACGGCTGCTTTTGTCTCCTCCACTGAATTCACAATCATCATCTCATTCTCTCTTAATGCCAACAGCGGCCTATTTATAGCAGCATGGATAGTACCAACCTAACAGGGGGAGGGAAAATGATTCTCTCTCTCTTGCTCTCTCTCTCTTTCTCTCTTTCTCCCTCTCCTCCTCTTCCCCAATAGCATACACTGGTATATATAGAGATTGCATTTACTTATCATTGTTTATAATTAAAACCTCAGACTGCTGCCCGTCTGTAAGAAATTGCCGTGCTTCTGAGTAATTTGCAGATAAATGTGTTTATAAGAAGTAATGTAACGAGGACAGAGAGCACACAATCTTTGTGAGGTCTTACAAAAGGGAAGAAAAACCCTAGCCCATACTTCTCTACTTTGCATATCACTTCAGAGGAAGGCAGTGTGAAATTTGCCATAATATTTATCATTGTGGCTGCGGAATTAATTGCCCACTTTCTTTCTTTATTCAGCTCCAGGGCCTGCAATCTACAGAAATGCCGTAATGCATTTAGTCTGCTATCGGAATGCGTTTCAGTTTTTCAGCACCTCAGACAGCCTGGCTTGATCAGTGTATTGAGGCAAACAGCCTTTTCGCTTTTGCAAATGGAAATTTCATGGTGTCGGACTCCCGCTATAAAAAAAACCACCCTAACAACAAGTGAATGTTGACTCTCCGCAATAAACGCAGACGGCTTTGACCAGGTTCAGAGACAGATGTTGATCTGTGTGACTATTCCCAAAGCAGAGTGGGGGGGAAAAAGTGAACTGGTCTGAAGTGGTTGTTCTTGTACATGCAAGGTTAGGGTAAATGTTTTCAGACCATGGATGTTAGGGGAGCGCGGTATGAAAAAATATCATATCATCGGCCCCATAGGCATTTCTCGGTTATATCACAGTATTGTAGCAGTAGCAGTACTACTGTACAGTGGTGGCCAAAAGAATTGACAAACAGTGAAAAATTTAATGTTCTAATGAAATTCTTTTAAATAATGAGTCAGGACAATAAGAATAATTTGATATTTTATGCAATGACATTGCTATAGTACTATCAATATATTTATTATAAAGTCCTTTATTTTTCAAAACATGCTGGATCCGGAGTGTCACAAAGTCAAGCTGTCTGCAGTACTCTGGTGTCACTCGCTCAATCCATGCTTGCTTGGCCCCATGTACAGAAGTTCACTTGAGAATTCCCTAGTTTTAGCCATTTTTGTTGACCTGCCCTAGTTTTAATACCATGAGACAACAATTTCTACCAAAACAAAATTTAAAGTACTTTTTCTGCAAGATGAAACCAGAAAAACTTTTACAATTTCTAGCAAAAGTGCATCTAAAGAACCTTGTGTAAAATCTTGTTCTTCTGGCCAAGGCCATGTTATAATGTGATATCTAATTATTTATTTAATTAATTAATTTTATTATTATTATTATTATTATTATTATTATTATTATTATTATTCCCACTACCTTTTAAATCTCTTAAATCCCTTACTAACTGATTCTAATAACTACAAAGGCGAGAACTAATGAATGACATCACGTTTTTTTTTGCACATGGAGAACTATAGTACATGGCAAATGTTGTCCTAATACTTTTGGCTGCCTCTGTATGTAAAAAAAAAAGAGAAAAAAAAAGTGATTTATATAATGTGAACAAAACCTAATTCATTAATACAATTATATACTGTATAATAAATTATAATAACAAATATAATAATAAATATGTTTTAATTATTATCACAATTTTGACTTAAAATTGTCGGTTATCAAATCATCTTCCTATCTGTACCTGATTACATTTATAGAAAGAGAATCAACATGTTTACATTCTTAAAAAAAGTATGTGGGATAAATGATCTTGATATAAATACTATATCATTGTATCAGCCTACAATAATGTAAACTGCATGGTGACAAAGAGTTCCTGTCTGAAAGTGTGATGGCAGGAAGTAAATAAAATTCATTCTCTTGTGTCCTTTGACAGGCACATAAAGATGGAATTCATTAGGTAAGTGCAAAAGTTTGTGGCCCCATTGATTTTAAAAGGTGAAAATAAATTTGAAGTACATTTTTTACGGCATTTGGCAGACGCCCTTATCCAGATCGACTTGCATTTTATCTCATTATACGTCTGTGCAGTTGAGGGTTAAGGGCCTTGCTCAAGGGCCCAACAGTGACAACTTGTTAGTGCTGGGTTTAAACCTACCGTTCATAATATTCTAATATATATATAATTTGTCTTATATTCTAAATATAAGACAAATTTAAAACTACAGGTTCTGTAACTGATTTAAAGACGGCATTGTTATGTTGAGTTGTTCAAGTTTGACCTAATATCATCAATATTAATGACTTATCTCCAGCTTTATCTCTTCTGATAACGAACGAACATCCGTCTATGCCAACACATCTGGTTTCCTCTTATTTTGTATGCAACCCTTTATGCAGCTGCATATTGTTGATATGGACTGAGATTGCAGAACACACAATGACTTGGTATAAAATAAAGCTTTTTTTTTTTTTTTTTTTTTTTTTTTTTTAAACTAAACCCTGTTAAATATAGAAACCAGATGTCTACTGTTAGTGGTCACTCTGGTGTTATTGTCCTAGTCAGCACATTTACTGTCTGTACTCTTAGTCAGTATTCTGAGTTTGTTTCTCATATAAATAGATAAATTGTTCTGTTACAAAAACCCCACTGTCCCTGATACCCACGGCCAGACATGTGCACATCACGCAAGCCTTTTTATATCTGTTTATTTGCGATGCTCTGCATGGAATCCCCTGTAGACATTGAGTCATTGTGCATGTAAAAAAAAAAAAAAAAAAAAGATGATAATGTGATAGTGCCAATCTTTCAGCATGGGAACATCAAGTCTGAGAAGCTATCCGGTGACTAGCATGTGACCTGGGGGTGGGGGGGGGGTTAGGGGGTTAGGGGGTTTGACAAGGATAGTTTGTCAGACAGAAAAAATGAGTCAGGACAGGGAAATGGATGGAATCATTTGGGATTGGATCATACTTTTTTTTTTTTTTTTTGTAATTTCTTCACCAAGTCAACATGGGTATTAAAGGATTTAGAATAAGCCAAGCTTAAATTTGAGCCTTGGAGACCAACGTTGGGACAATAAGCACATTATTGATTCGCTGGCGATGAAAAGTGAAGTGGTGCCATGATTATGTGTTTGGATGTGCATTAAAGCCACGGAGATGTGTTTCGAAGTCATCTCATACCAAATCATGTGATGGGTTCGAGCCGGGAAATGCAACCAGCCTATTCTTTTAAAAGCATATATAAAGCCAATCATTGGTTTGTGCGTGTGTGTGTGTGTGTGTGTGTGTGTGCGTGTGTTCATTTTTTTTGTTTTACTCCCACAGTACAGCCCATGGCTCCAAAATCAATAAAAGGCTCTTTTTGCTTTGCCAAAAATCTTTCCAGGCCCATTAACCCTCAGATTGGGTTGAGGAGGTGCAGCCCCCAGCCTGAGGTCCAGCGTGCAGATTAGTGAAAAACACAGAAAACAAGTGTGCTGCAACTAGCTCACAGCTGTATAAACACAGCCAAACTATAAGTGAAATCCTGAGTCGGGTCCATCCGGCTGTGTGCGAGGCCCAATCAAAAGGTCACCACAGCAGTAGAACAGAGAGAACCTGGGCTCTGGTGCTCATAATGTGTGTGTGTGTGTGGAAGCTGCAGTGAAAGCTTGTAAACCCAGTCCCCTCACACGTTCTGCAGCTTTACTGCCATTCCACGGAAGAAGCGCACACACACACACACCGCTTCCTGTGGTTATTACTGCCTATACTGGTCTCTTTTCCCAAAAGACTAAAGGATGCACCATGACCTGGTGGTCTGAGTGTGTTGTTCTGCTTATACCACAGCAATTTCCCAGTAATTATGATGCATAATTTATTAACGTATGAAACGTCTTTCGTTCTCTTCTACATGGTAGCCGCGATAAACAGATAAACAGTGTATCTCTCTCTCTCTCTTTCTCTCTCTTTCTCTCTCTACCTCTCTCTCTCTCTCATATTTCTGCCTGAGTATAGTAAAACATTATGCCATCATTTATGCAATTATTTATTCAGCTCTGTTCATTATTCTTGACAGATTTGTAAATTATACATATATTGTCCATCTACACCAATTATTTATTTTGCACGTGATTCTATTATGGTGAATGACCAGTTTTGGCTTTTTTTTTTTTTTGTTGTATTTTATGTTTTTTTTAGACAGGCAATCGACAGGGTAGGCCTGAACCTCTACAGGACTCAGGTGCAGGAGAGCAGACTAGAGCATGCTCAGCGTGCACTGAACTGACAGCTGCCATGCTGATTGAGCTTTGGGGAGCGTAAAGCAAACCCTCACCACTGTGATACGCACCGGCTTGATTGACTGCTGCTCCCATTAGAGCTATATTCTCTAAGCTGCTGCTCTAAGCCGGGAGAGTGAGAATGAGAAGGAGGACGAGGGAGATATCTCTCGCTCCAGAGGTTTTGGTTGTTGAGAACTGCTAAAAGAAGTTCACCTACAGAGATGCACAGCAAGGTGTTTTTTTTATTATTTTTTTTTTATTCCCCCCTCTTACTGACTGCTTGGAGCCGAACTTCTTTTTTTTTTTACTTCTTTCTCTTCTAAATCCACTTCCACCTGACTTTGCATGTGCCTGAAATTGGATTATAAACCACAGTGGGGGTTTTCAGGTTATGGCTTTCATCTGTGTGTGAAGCTGTTTATGTTGTGGGTTTAGTTGCTGTTAGGCAATGAGAGAGAGAGAGAGGCAGTAATCCTTCTGACACAAACATTATTCACCTGCATTCGTTCCTCAACAGCTCAAAATAACCAGTTGTCCCCTACACCATCATCACCACCACTATCATCATCATCGTTTCTTTTGTTAGTGCCGTCATTGTTGCCATCCCTATTGGTTTGACCAAAATCTGTGCAGTGATATAGAATTCACTAACATCATTTCAGAATCATTACCGCCTATTCAACCCTTCATCCTCTCATCCATCGAATCCTCTTTAATCCTCCCATCCCTCTAATCCATCCGTTCATGCTGTCATTTTCCATGCTTTAGTGAATCGTTGACCATTTCAATGACTTGAACATACTCTATACTTTCAATCCATTCGTCCAATCATCCCATCCATCCACTCTATCTAATCCTCCATTATTCCATCTAATCAATCTTCTTTCATCATCTAATTCACCCATTCCTTTTCCATACTCTCATCCAGGCATCCTGGCACTGCTCCCTCATCCCATTTCTCCAGTCGTACTCCTTCATCTCATCCATCCATCCATCCTCTTTCATGGTAGCATCCATTCTGTACTCCTCCATCCACCCACCCACCCAATTGTCTTCTGTCTCCCTCGTGGTCCAGTCCTCCTATCTAGTCTTTCTCAGTCTTTTCATCACTCCTGTCAAATCTGTCCAGTTTTCCTACTTTCTCTTTCTTCCAACTCCTCCTCTGTGTACTCCTCCTGGTTTCCAAACCATTATCCAGGAAGGGCCAGGATGAGCGCAGACTTTCATTCCAGCATTCCAGTAGATGCCGCACCTGATAGTCTGTTGAAAGCCAAAAACGACTAATTAAACAGGTGGAATCGGGTGTAGCTTCAGTGTGGTTGGAATGAAAGCCCACACACACACACACACACACACACACACACAGGCCAAGATTGTACACCCCTGTCCTATATGGAAAGAGTGAAGAATGAAAATTGAAAGCATGAAAATTACATAGTATTTAATATTAGCAACAGGCAACTTTTATTTTTTTCCCCACGTGAACTTTTTTTTTCCCCGGTTCCATTCTGCATAACCCTCTGTTTTCACAGATTAGGTTTTTTTTAGTTTTTTTTTTATTCCCCATAAAATAACCACAGGCACATTGCATTATCTCTGTTTGCATTCTTTAATTAGCCCTGAATCAAAAGTTAATAGCAATAGTGATTTTATTATTATTTTCTTCTCAATTCAATTATGCCACCATTAAATCCAAGTGCTGCATCTGGAGTGCGTTTTCTTAAATAGCATTTTGTTAATAATTCATTGGTAGAAAGATGAGCACTTTGAGATGGTTACACACACTTATAGTGTGTTTTGTGTGTGTGTGTGTGTGTGTGTCTATTTAATCTCTCATCAGGGTCTGGGGACTGTGAGAAATTGTATAGGACTATATATATGCTGTGTGTCAACATGCACACAGTCTTAATGGTGCTTGTGTAGATTAGGCTAATTGTAATGGCTCACTTCAGGGACAAATTTAGTGTCTGAGTGTATATTACTCTCTCTCTCTCTCTCTCTCTCTCTCTCTCTCTCTCTCTTACTTACACATTCAGGTTTATTTTAGTTTTGCTGGATATCATTAATAGGTTTTTACTTTAAAGACATTTTAGGGGCCGAGTTTACATTTTAGCTTGATAGTTTACCCAGCACTGTGGTTGGAGAAGTCCCCACCTCTGTACTTTTCCTGCTTCCTTTGCGCTTTTTCTCCATCCATCACCTGCCACTCTGGCATGCTTGGTTTTCTGGTGGTGGGTTGGCTGGTTTTTTACGATCCTGTTCGTTTGCTGATGGGTGTTCGGTCACACCTTCTGTGGAATCAAGTCTGCTGATTGTGCGCTTTTTAGAAAAAATATATATGCATATTTATATACAGTGTATATGTGTGTGTGTGTGTATATATATATATATATATATATATATATATATAATATTTTGAGGCACCTACTTGCTGGTTGCAATCCTGTCAAGGTGCTGATGGGCATGTCCCCATAGCTTGAGGCGTTTTTGCTGCCACTTTAAACAAGCACATGATTTCCGTGAAGCGGTTGGCGCTGCTTGACGCCTCTAGTGCTGAATGTGTTCTGCAAGCGAAGCCTGACTTTTCAATACGCTACTATGCTATGCGCTAGTTTTTGAACTAGAAGTAATAATATATACATATTGTTTTTATAATAATTGTCATGATTTGCAGAATTGTCATTTTTATTTGTCATATAATTTGAATTTGTGATTTGCTGTTTTTTTTTTGTTTGTTTTTTTCTGTCCCAATGTGTTATTCTACTTATTTGTACCTTCTTTTCTGTCATTTGTTGCAGTATTGATTAATTCTTTATTGATTTTGTAAAGTAACCTTGAGCTTGTGAAATGTGCTACATCAATAAAATGTTAACGCATGTAAATATTTAAACTGGAAATGGTTCTCGTATTTTATGATAAACATGTTAAATAATCCTTTGTGCATTCCAGATTCATTTCCTAGCTTTGTGTAAAGTGAGAACAAAGACCCTGTGCGTTCGGTGTGCCGTCTCTGATATGGCCTGTTATGTGCTGATAGTAAGTATTATCTGTAAGGCAAAAGCGAGTGAATTATCTGGCGTGCCTGTTTTCATTTTTTTTTTTTTTTCCTGCCCCGCTTTGGAGAAGGCCCTCTGGGATGTGTACAAGGAGATGGAGCGTGAGGCAGGCAATTTATCCTATGCTTGCACCATTACATTCATTTAGAAAAGCAAACAGCCCGAAAGGTGAGGCAATGCTTTAAACACACACACACGCGCGCGTGCACACCTACGCGCACACACTTAAGAACTTAATATGTGCACTTGTACAAACAAATTCTTGTGGACACTTCCATGTACGTGCGCACACACACACACACACACACTCAGTGGTGGAGAAGCAGAGGAGGACATTATTATTATTATTATTATTATTATTATAAGCCACACGCATGAGAGCGGTTTCTTCATTGTTCTTTAAACGAGTCCGCGATATTCGCCCTAATGAACTTCCTGCAGGAAGATGAAAGGGAAAAAAAAAACAGTGACGTGTTGCTGGGGAATACAGACGCTTGTGTTTCTGCCCAGATGAATAGAAATGTGAGACAGGCCATGCTTTCTCTTTTCATGCTTTCTCCTACGTCTGCTTTACAGGCTCTCTGCAATCAGGCCTGCAACCTCACTGATGACACACACACACACACACACACACACACGTAGTGCTGTATTAACACCATTTGTAAACACACATACATCATGAACCGGCTCCTGTCAGTATATAATTGGTGTTTCCTATAGCATAGGGAAGCCATGACAGAATTATAACTCCAGCTTGTGCTGTCTTTATGGAAGACTATTAAAGTGATGTTAATTCAAGAAAATTGCATGTTCCTACCTCCTCCTCCTTATTACCGCCACTATATTCGCAAATATGACCCATCAACGCAATGCTTTTTCAGTTTATTTGATTAGAGGTGACAAGAGAGCGGCGCCTTGATACGCCAGGGTTTGTGGCGTAAAGGATATTACCTGAGAGGAGCTTATTAGATATGGGCGGAAAGGCTTTTTCTGGGTCACTGCTGGGTATTTCTATTTTTCCTCAGCTACTGTACTTATAAGAGCTACTAGACAGTTTTTCGAATGATGGATAACCCAATTCACTAGTGTAATCACAGACTCCCGGCATAACATCTCCTCTTTCATCTCACATCTCACATAGCTGACATGGCCCCCAAAAACAGGTCTGGGGTAAATGCAATTGAAAAAGCAGCTGATGGAGTAGGGCAGGGGCTACAGCGAATACTTCTGGAATACTTTTCTCTTTTCCCCTTCTCTTTGCCTCACTCCCTTCTGTTCTATCTAGCATTACATTTCCTGCTTGTCTTGGACCAGATTAGCTCCTTACTCTTGCTGCATGCTTGGGTGTCATGGAGACCACAGGCCTCTCCTTGCAACAGAACAAATTGTCCGGTTTTGGGCAGCGCTCCACCACGGTAATCTTTCCTGCATGAACTAATGTACCTGTGGTATCGTACCATCTGTATTTTTTGAGGAAAGGTGTTTAAATAATCCCATATACAATTTCTAAGTGAAAAAATGATGTCAATAAAAAAAAAAAGTCTAATAGTGCCAACGTGTGTAGCTTAAACCAGTGATCTGGCCAAAGACCAATCAAGTTCACGCAGCTGGGAAAGGGGAAAGGACGTTGGGTGTACAGATTACAGTACTTTTACTTCATGCTGATTTTTATCTGGGTGATCTTCGAGCTGTGACTTCCTAATAGAAAACAAGCAGACCCGGCTATACTGTCTAATCGGTAAATAGATGCTTATTACTTTTATTATTATTACGAATAGAGTATGTGGTCAACTCACTGCCACTCCTGATGATGACGCTGTCTACTGTTACATTAAATGTGATACTGCCTACTGTTATACAGTGAGCGATGCCCGCTACACCCGCTGCCTGCTACAGTACACTTTTTTGTAGCTGAGTATCCTAGTGGTTAGAGCACTTGGCTTGTGATCATAAGGTTGCAAGTTCGGGCCTCAGCCCAGGCGCTCGGTAGCAACCCTGGGCGTGTTGATTACACACAGTTACTTCTGTCACCAAACAGAATAATTTGGTACCAGCTGCAAGGCTGGGAGGTAAAATGGGCATGTTGTGCGATACACTAGCCCATCCATGTATGGCTGAGGGTTGTGGAAACAAGAGATCAGTACTGAACCTATCGGCCCTCATGGTTCCATAAGGACTTTTTTTTCTTACTGGTACACATGTATAAAAATGCTCTGTGAAGATTCCAGTTTGTAACTGATTCACACTAACGGTACTCTTTTTTTTTTTTTACAACTATGGTCCATGGTGGCCATTTCTTTATTTAACTGCAGTCAGAAAATTAACTTGAGTTATTATCATGATGACAACAGGGTCAAATTGTTAAATCAATACATTTATAATTCTCTATATTTTTTTACATTTTTAAATGTATACTCAAAGGTTTTGTTCATATAATGCTGCTTTGTGACGATATTCATAGGTAAAAGTGCAATATAAATAAAACTAAATTGAGGAGGAGGAGGAGGATGATGATGGATCGATCCAGACTCATGATATTGTTTTTACCCAGCAGTACTAGAACCCTTGCAGTGGGGAAAAATAAAGGAAAGAGTGAATCAATAAAAACATTTTTAATTTGGGTACTGGCAGATGGTTATCTGGGTTCTTCACAGTTTCTTCTAATATGGTTAAAATGCATTTTAAAAGAGCAAGTAGTTCAGGAGATGTTCTTTAAAGATTTCTGATGGAGGCCTGTTTCTTAGTCCTCTCTCTCTCTCTCTCTCTCTCTCTCTCTCTCTCACTCTCTCCCATTTCCATAAACACACTCTCACCTCACACTGAGTTGGTGTTGACAAGGTGTGGACAGAGCAGCAGGTAGGAGGCCTTCACACACCACACACATCACTCTGTCACACCCATCAAATCTGTCACCCAGATGGACCTAGGGTTAGGCCTTTTTACACGACTGTGCACATGTTAGGAGTGTAAGAAGATGGCTTGACTCAGGTTGCATGAGGAAAAGGAATCAAAAGGCTAGTGATTGATCTTAGCATGTTTAAAAGGCAATTATCGGAGCATGTGGAGCCGGATTCCCGTTCTCTGTCAAATTCAAATCAGATCACTCGGCTCGCTCGGAGTGTTGTGTCTTTCTTCAGTGTGAATGCTATGCGATCAGTATCAATTAAGTTGAATGCTCAGAACACAAACCTGGCCAGCACTGAACTGCAATGTCTTGTGTTACTGGAGCTGTAATTAATTTCCCTATTGTCCATCGCTCTGGAGCTCCAATCCCTCATCCTTAGAGAGAATCGCATTAGTTTGTTATTTTCAGAGCTTGAACTGTGCTTCTTTTTGTCATTTCCCGCTATTGTCACCGCAATCCCTCATCCTCGCGAGCAGCGAGCCGCAAATCGGATCACCGGGGCAGCCTTATTGTAATGAACACAAGTAAAGAAGTGAAAAATGCCGTTTGTCAGTGTGTAAAGCAGCACTGCCGTTTTAGTAGAAAGTTACAAAAGATTACAAAATGGATATGAGAGCGCCGAAGAAATGCTTGGAGTACAAGATGGGTTTTTACAGTCATCGGTTTTGGGGGAAAGAAATGAATAAAGTGATGCATTGACATAAAATGGCTAGACATGTAAACTATACAGTATAAAGGTGTCTTAAGACAAGGTTCCACACAAAAGCAACCTTTTTTTTTTTTTTAAATACAATAAAATGCTGTATATTCGGGGAAAAGAAATGGCAAAACGGGATGACATTTACTGTCCCCTAATATCGTAAGTTGTCTTTTATTTACGCAACTCAAAAAAATCAGGGCTGCAGTGGTTAAAATAAGAGCTGGGTGAACTAGGAAGTATGTGGTCAGTGTAAGGGTTATATACAGTATATGTAAGGAATATTTCTTAGAGGAGGGGGGCGGTGCAAATTGAAGCTAAAATTCAATGTTAAACATCATGACGGGAATAAACATTAGCTAAAGTCCGCAAAGTTCATTAATCACCATTAAGAGCATAAAGCAATGAATTCATTTCCAATTGGGGTTCCAATTCCTTGCTTCAAACTTTTTGTATTTCTGTGTTATTTTTGTATTTTTGTTTTGTTTATCTGTGTTAACTTTGTCAACTAGGGACAAGAGATACTCATGGTCTACAAAATGCTGATTAAACAGTGCAATATAGAATCGACTACGGTTTGATGTGGCAGAACAATAGGGATAATCCAGAGTTGTTCAGGAGCTGTTCCAGGAATAACTTTAGCAAATTTTAAAGCTGTGTTAATGCTAAAGAGAGGTGCGCAAACGCTGTTTCAGGAAATTAGGTGCCATTTGCATGCGTTTAGCCGCCGCTATTGCCCTGTTAGAAACGCTTTACAGCTTCTTAGCAAAGTATTTATTGGTAAGGGGATTTAGTATGATGATAAGAAAGCAAGACCTCGGGTCTACAGTATATGCATGATTTGCTTTTATTTCTACACTTGTCTTCAGACAGGATAATATTTCAGAAATATGGCAAAGTGATTGTTTTAGCTTATTCTAATTAACTTTAAATGGTCACATGACTGTAACACACAGTCTTGTCAAAACCCAATAATTTGCCTTAATGTCCAGTGACTACTAAATATAATAATGTTTTTTCCCCCCACATTATAATTCATGCATTTTGGTGGCTTAATGGCAAAAAATATAAAGCTAAAAACGCATACTGTTTGATGTGCTAGTGCCTTAATTAGATAGCAGCAAATAACTTTTTTTGTTGACGGAAAGTAGATGCTTATGAAGTTCAACTTCTCTGCGGGAACTACTAATGTTACTAGTGGAACAAAAATTGTCAGGTCTAAAGTAGAAGTCATTGCTTCTCCAAAGCAAAATTAAAAGTTTAATACACTTCTTTTGCTGTTGGTTGTTCATACAAAAAAAATGAAAATGTAGTTTTGTTTTGTTTTTTTAAGTTTAGCAGTTTCATCCTTGCATCTCCAGGATTGGGGGCTCGTACAGTATGACACCACTGGTCTGTGTGTCTGGAGGGAGTGTTCCCCTGTGTTTCTGGGTTTCCCCTGGGTTCTCCGGTTTCCTCCAACATTCTTAAGACATGCAGCATAGGCTGATTGGTTTCCAAATTGCCTGTAGTGTATGAATGAGTGTGTGTATGTGCTTGTGTCATGCCATCCAGGGGTTGTTTCTGTCCATGTACCCTTAGAACAGGCTCCAGACCCCCTACTACCCTACACTGGATAAGCGTAGACAGTGGATGAAGTGATGGTGTCATCAGATTTATTGTTTTTTTTATTTTATTATTATTTTTTTTTATTGTTTTTTTTTTTAAAGACCAGAGTAAAAATAAAAAAGCTTACATGTTTTTGGTGGCGAATTTTTGGTTTAGAGTACAAGGTAGAAAAACATGTGCGTGTTCTTATTTTCTTAATAAATAACGCTGACTGTAGATAAAATACCAAGCCCGTTCTGTTTCCCACCTTACTGTAAATGGCCCATAAGGGTGGCGGGATGCAGCAGGCTCCACTGTCAGCATTAATAACTCCACAGAGACAAAGGAGGTAATCAGCCTGCACGCTGCTGTCTGCGATTTCACCAAAAAGCCTAATAAAATCCAAGGGCCCGGGCATCCATTTAGTTTAATGATGCCTGATTGCTAGTAAAATATTGTTAGGTTTTTTTTTTTTTTTTTGGTCTAAGAACTATGGGTCGCTTTTCTATTGACTGTCTCTAATGGAGCTGTGATGTCATGCATGGTGGCTTTAAAGGTCTAGTGGAGTTTTGTTATGAGCGGCAGTGACGGAGAGGCTTATTTCGAACTCAAACTAAATCATCCTGATTAAATTTACATGCTGATTGGCTCCAGCAGCATGCAAATCACAGCAAATAAAGAAAGGTAAATATTTTTCTTTCCACTGTTTGTTGATGGTTTCTATTTGCCAAGACATTTTCTGAGATTTTATATGCACATTTTTAAGAAGGCAGGTAAAATTTTATGTAATGTATGCGTGTGAAACAATAGTAAAGGAAAATTTTTCACTGGGCGCGCATGCGCAAAGCATCGCAAAACCTCCGTAGGTTATGTACAGGAAACAGAATTGAGTAGTTACCTTTGAGTCTTCTAGTCCGAATCGTTTGCTCTTTTGTCACGTGTCTCCCATAGACGCTATGCAGTGCATTACACAGGAAACAGAATTGAACGGTTCTCCTCAAGGACTCTCCTAGTCCGAGTCGTTCGTTCTTTTGTCACGTGTCTCCCATAGACCCTATGCGGTGCAATACATTCAAAAGAACGAACGACTCGGACCAGAAGATATGATGGTGAGCTGCTCATTCTGTTTATCATAATATGTCCTTAGCTGCATTGTAATATTTTCATTACTGAAACTATAGCCACAATTTTTATATGTAAACGTGTTGGGGGTGTGTTTATTGAAAATGCAACATTTTATTTTATTTCTGATCAAAAGAACGAAATGAACCAAATGACTCAAAAAAATGGTTTGTTCATTTTAATGAACGAGATTTAAAGAACCGAGTCACTAAAATGATCCAATCACTAATAGACGGGGAGAGAAAACATGACAGAGGAAATTAAGAAATAGAAGAATACACAGCAAAATAATAAATAAAAGAGAAATACATGAGAAGGAAAGAAAATCAAAGAATGAAATGAAAAAAAAAAAACCCCAGAACAATTAAGCGAGAGTTAGAATTAGAATTAGAGTGTCTGTAAGAAAGAGGTGAGTGAGAGAAACAAACTGAATAGATGAAAGAATGTCATGTACAAGAGAAGAAAAATGGAAATAATAAACGAGAGTCAAAATAGGAAAAAGGAGGAAAAGAAAGAATGGATATGGTTGTAGAAAGGACAAAAAGTCAACTTTATTACAGTGTGGAATAGTATATCCTTAGGGGCTTTAAGCTAGAGAGAGAGAGAGAGAGAGAGAGACGGAGAGACAGAGAGGCAGAAAGAGAGAGAGACAGGTTTAATCAGAGCTGTCGCCGTTTAGTCACGCGAGTGTTTTCGACACATCCGGGGAGATGTCGGCTACATGGGGTAAATATAGAAAGCGAGGATAAGAGTGCTGACAGTGTGTGTGTGTGTGTGTGTGTGTGTGTGTGTGTATGTGTATGTGTGTGTGTGAGAGACAATTTTCTTTTCCCGGCCAAGGTGTGGCACGATGCTGAGGTGTATAAGTGTGATACTCATAGGTGATAAGGACATAAAACCAAAATAAAATGCAGTGCAAATATGTGTGTGTGTATGTTTTTTGAAAAAAGAAGCAAAAATAGAAAGGTTTTCCGTTTCCTGCAGGCTGTCACATGCTCCACTATATCTCTTCTCTTTGTTCAATCCTAATATTTTTTTTACTTTTATTTCAGATATTCTTATTACACCTGCATAGGTTTCCTCTGGGTTTTCCAGTTTCATCCCAGAAAACGGGTATGAATGGTTCTGAGAAGTGTGTGTGTGTGTCTGTGCGTGTGTGTGTGTGTGTGTGTGCGCGCGCTATGGATTGGTGTTCCAGTGACACCCAGTGCTCCAAAGATCCACCACAAGAAAATACAAGACAAAACCAGCTCATCTACTGTACATCATATGGTACATTATATGTTGTGTGTGTGTGTGTGTGTGTGTGTGTTTCTCTCACTGCGTCACTGTCACACGGTTGGAACTCAAAGTCTTGTGCTTTGTGGAAAACGGGATTCTCCTGCAGGAACAGCTGCTGATTAAAGTCCGGGCCCACCTGCATCAAAAACATACAGATCGGTTATCGTGTGTACGTGTTACGCCCATCACAGCAAGTTTACATCCTGGTGATGTCACAGCCATCAGTGGTCAGGAACCGTGATCTCTGGCTGGGAGGAATGACGCACTTTCTCACCTGTCACTATGACTCTAAGTGACTCTTTGGTGTAGGCTGGCAAAAACTGACTTTTTTTAAACAGTTTAATAAAGAAGTATGCAGAAGCTAGCTAAAACTCATTACAGTCCACATGTAGACACTTTCTAAGTACTTGCATTTGGTGAACACACACGCACACACACTAAGAGCTACAGTATGTAACATAATCAGCCCCAGGGAAAGCATATATTTGACTGCACAGGAGAGGTCCTGTGGATTTATCCACACTGTGTGTGTGTGTGTGTGTGTGTATGTGTATGCGCGCACAGCAAAGGGTATTGCTTCATAGGGGAGTAGTTAATGGGATGCTGGCTTACATCTTACAGCTATTTCTGGGAATGAAAGGA
>JAOVVB010000046.1:10273466-10286317 GCA_028570985.1 Heterobranchus longifilis
CTCGCCTTTACACACACACACACACACACCCCCCTTCTCTCGCCTTCACACACACACACACCGTCCTTCTCTCGCCTTCACACACACACACACACACACACACACTCTTTCTCTCTCTAATGGAAACACTGCTCTGTCGCGATTCTTTTTAAGAATTCTTTTTATTTATAAATTCTTTCTTTTTATTTATAGTGATTCTGTTAGCGTGCGCTCATGCGAGTGTTATTAGCAATGTTCCTTGTTAATTTTTTCCGATAAAACAGTCTTTCTGTTAATGTGTGTGTTTGTGTGTGTGTGTAAAACTCAAATAGGGGAGGAGGATGGGTTACCGTGTAAGACGAGAAGAGGGAGGGCGTCTGATTCCTCCTCTCCTCTTACTTTAGCCTCACACACATACACAAACACACACAACCACGCACACACAGCGCCTGAGCGGATAAAAGGAAACACTTATCTATTGTGTTTTATTTGACTTTTTTTTAAGGTAAAGTGCAGGTTAATTTGTTTTATTTTTACTTTATATTTTGTATTAATTATTTTCTGTATTTATTTTTTTGGGCTGTGGAACGAATAACGAAGATTTTTTTTATTATTTCCTATGGGGAAATTCACTTTGATTTTTGAGTGTTTTGAAATACGAGCCCGCTTCCGGAACAAATTATGTTCGTAATTCAAGGTTCCACTGTACTGACTCTGCACCTCTTCTCCATTATACACAAACTAATACAAACAAACTATGATCATTGTTCATACTCAGTGCATTGGTACTTGATTACTTGCTAAATAACATAATTCATTTATCATTTCTATGTATATCTGTTTGCTAATTGTCTGTTTACCTTTTTTTATCTTGCCCTTGTTTGTCGTTTACACATTGTCTTTTTTTTGGACAATGATTTTTAACAGTGCTTTTAACATGCTTATCTGACGAAATGAATAAATAAAATAAATAAATAAAAACCTTAACTTCACTTGCATCCATTTCATATCATCTATGTAATTGCTTGTTTCAAAATGATAAATATATAATATTAGATAATAAATATTTACCTATTGTAACTGTCAAGACACAACTTTTTTAACATAGATTTAAATTGCGGGATCCTTGTGTGAGTCATCTCTTCGGTACAAAACCTACAGAAAAGTGTTACTCCAAAGCTATGCCACAACCTACATTTGTTAATTGAAAGAGAAATTTAGAACACAATGCTCAAATCTTATTAAAGCTATACTGGCTACTTTTAAAATTTTGTAGAAAAGAAATCAAATCTGTGATGGTTACTGTAAAATTACCAAAATATTAGGAAACCAAGGTCCTCAAGTGACAAGTTTTGGCTTAGAGAAAGCATGCTGACTTAACCATGAGTAATGTGAATGCACTTCAGAAATACATAATAATACTTAGAAATACAGAAATAGAATGTATTAAACAAAGGACATTGATAAAAGAAAAAAAGCCTCAAAGTGTCTAAAGAAACTTTCTATGCAACTGGTTTAACCTGTGGCAGAGAACACACCTTAGCTTTAAAGGTCACAGAGTTTAAAGTTATTGTGAAACACGTGTGAACTAAAAACCCCTGAGATTTCCCTGTGCAAATGCACACAGAAAGAAAACAATGCCTCTCAAATTTTTTTTGAGTATATTTAAAGCCTTGCTTTTTTAAAAAAATTTCAATGATTATGGCATATAGTTCATGCTAACTTAAAAAGGGTTTATAATAAAGAAATGCCAAACTTCTGAAATTGTGTAATTTATGCTGTCAGTGCTTGGACAGGGCTCCTTTAGCATGAATAATGCAGATGAGCTGCATTGATGTTACTGCATAGACGAGCCGTGCAGCTCATCTGCATTGTTGGCTCCATTATTCCTCATCTTTCTCTTGACAACCCCCCTTGATTCTCCATGCCCCCTCCATGTGTATTTTTTTTTTTAATGAAAAAAATACACTTTAGTGTATTACATATATATGGAAATCCTCGATAATACATTGCAAATATACCATCAGTTAATATATCAAAAGTATACTAACATCATGCTTTTACCAAATTTTGGAATTTAACTTTAAACATACTTCAAAATACTTATTATTATAGTACACTTTCCAAAAATATATTAGTGGGAAATATACTTAGTATAATATACTAGTAAAAGGTTGGTCTAATTTCCAAAGCACACCTATTTAAACTTTCTTTTACAATGTATTTTTGGTATATTTTTAAAAAAATATGCCCAAAATAATCATTGTACAAATGTACAGAAAATATACATTAGAATAGAAATTTTAATATACGGTAGTCTCAGTATATTTTCAGTTAAATTTAAATGTACTACTCTCTCACGTGCGCGCGCTTTAAGAATCATTTAACACTTGCTTGTGGTATAATGTTCCGTAGCTCTCGGCCTGTTTTCAGTCTCTGTGTAACAGCTAGAATCAACACACCAGGTTTGAACTAATACTGTACCTGTATATTCTAACACTAATGTCTGTCTTTGTTCAGACAACAGTTTATATTTTAGATTGTGTGTTTGTAAGACAACCAGATGTTTTGTTGAACACAAACTATAGTACTGTTTTTTTTTTTAACCTTGTGCAAATTAAATCTGTTAAACCCATGAATAAAATCTGCCTCAGTAATGTAATGTGATGTGTTTTAAAAACATGTTATAGTGTAGAAAATGCATTTAGCATTTGTAAATTATCCTAAACCACTTTAGTGTACTGGTAACACATTTGCAATACAGTATTATAGAAGACTGTGTCTACTATATTATATAATAAAGTATAATTGTATTAACCTCACAGTGTACTTTTTTAGTATTTGTAATTGGACAGAAGTATACAAGCAACAAGCATATACTCATAGTATATTAATCATGTATTTGTAACACAGTAAGAAATGCTGTAATGTACTTATAATACATTAAATATATGCTTAAATTTCATTAAATACTATCAGGTATGTACGTTAGTATATACACAGCCATATACTTTAAGTACTTTAAGTGTACTAAGTGTACTTAAAGTTGTTCCACTTGTTGTGCTTTTGTACAGTTTAACAGACATTTTTTTCAAATGAAGAAAGAAAGAAAAGAAAAAACTATCGGCAAAATTTTATAACAAATAGCAAAAACTGGAGCTAATTCAAAGTTTAAAGTGTGACAAATATAGGCCTACCATTAGAAATAATTCTCACCTCTTAGATTCTACAGCTATGTGTCTGACAATCCTCCTGCCCTCAGAAGTTTTGTGCACAATTTCTCTGGCATACAAACATTTGTTGTTCTCTTATTTTTGTCTGTTTATTAACTTTAACAACCAACACAGTGACAGAGCTTCAGTACAAAGACATCACATGATGTCTTTACATCACATATTTACCACCTACAATATAGTTTTTCTATAAGCACAGAGGATGCATCAGAATGTGACCAGGACATATACAGTAAAAGAATAAAATTTACACAAAAAAATATAAAAATATTGGGGATATAGGGAAAGCAGAAAAATGTAGAAAGATTCCATGACATTCCATGTTTGTAAATTTATTTAGGGATTTTTTACATTTTATTTATTTATTCTTTTACAACATATCTACTTGTGTTTACTCAAATTCAAAAATTTAAATTCAAATTTTATTTGTCACATACACAGTCATACACAGTACGATATGCAGTGAAATGCTTATATGACCACCTGTGACCTTAAAAATGTTAAAAACAATTAACAAAAAATAAGAGAGAAATAGAAAAGAAACAAGAAATAACTATTGAAAGTATAAGCTTAACTATAAGAAAGTAGAACAAAATATAAAAAATTTCAAAAATATATAAGAAATATAAAGTATATAAGAAATATAAAACTGTACAAGATAAAATAAATTTAAATGCAATTAAAAAGTGGAAATGAATAAAAAATGTCCAGAAGTGTGCAAACGTGCAATATGTGTGCAAATGTGCAATGTATATGCAAATGTGCTATGTCCATGATTGTCCGGACTACAGTGTACTTGGGTGTGTGCACAGATGAATAATGTCCATGAGTGTCCATTTCTGTGCAGTGTTGCAAAAACGCGGAGATGATTAGTCCTGTGTGTTATTCTGGTTGAGAGACCGTATCGCCTGCGGGAAGAAGCTCCTCCTCAGTCTCTCTGTGTTGGCCTTCAGGGAGCGGAAGCGCTTTCCTGACCGCAACAGAGAGAACAGTCCATTGCTGGGATGGCTGATGGTCCTATGTCTACAGAGCCCAATGTTTCCCACTTCTAGCGTCCGATTTTACCAAGGTCCTATGTTTTCGCTGATCTACTGTATATAGCACATAACGGAAACCCCGAAAAACATGTTCCACTCCATCCACTTTGATGAATTTCTTTCTCAAGTTCCTCCAAAATCACATAAAATGATAAGCGTTAGTTTTGTCGTGGTTAAACAGTTTTGAAACCTTGTCCCAATAAAATAAACTCGGTAATATTCAGGAAATATTTGAGCTTGAAATGGGTCACACATGTCTCGAGAAGAATAGCAGGGTTAATGTGTGTTAACAGAAAAATGAACGAGAGAACACATAGGGCCCTGGGAACAGTGTGCTGCAAGCTCGCACATTCCGACTGTGTTACATCTAGGGGTAGTTTAGCGCAGCCAGTGTGCCTGTTGAGGGTTGTTTGCGCAAGCCGTGAAACCCACACGGATATAAGAAGAATATGAACGCTCTAATCTCCTGACTGTAATCTGAGCTCAGGACCAAACCAGGGAAGGACACTAGGTATGTAATGCCAAAAAAATATGTCTTCCAGATTTGGTCATTGCATCCATTGCCAAGTGAGCTGTACTGTAACTAAGTGTCTGTGTTAAATTTGGACAGTTTTTAAACATAAATCCTGGTACGTGATGACAGACGGGACACTGGTACTCGCCTCGCGCATGAATTCTAGATTTAGATTCCAAGTATAGTTCGCATATAGTTCATAGGTGTATGGACATGCATGTTTTTATCTGTTTTTTTGTGTGAATCCAGTGGATTAGTATTTTAAATGGCATCTTCCTCCGAGGGAAAAGGATCAGCTTCCTCCTTGTGTGATATGAATGAAGAATACACACAAAGCCCTGCAAGAGAACCAGGGGAGCATGTGTGTTTTGAGTTGAGGCTGTGTGTTTTGACAAGAAGGGAATGTGTGTTTTGTCTCCTCTGTGTATAACTGAGACAAAACATCTCATGTGGCCCATTTCTGATTTTATTCAAGGATTTCATCATTCTGTTCATCTACTCGACGTGAAACACTATCCTTCAAGTTTCCCTTAAAATCTATTCGGAGTTCCTCGCATACCGCTCTCATGTATATTCTAGGCAGTGGACGAGTCTACAGTATGTTATTGATGGCGCGGTGGTGCAGTGGGTAGAGCTCCAGGGTCCCTGATTCAATCTCGAGCCCTGGTTAGCGCATGTGTGGATGAGTTTCGCATGTTCCCCAAGTGCCTGCATGGGGTTCCTTGAGGTTCTCCAGTTTCCTCCCACCTCCTAAAATCATGCCGATAGATATATTGCTTCTAAGCATGAAGTCCTGCAATGGACAGGCTCCGGATATCCTTCAATCCTGACTGGGATGAAGCAGCTCCAGAGATAAACGAATTATTACATGGATGTAAAGCTAGTTAACTCTAAAGCTGTATTTGATTTAGCTGATTTAGGGGGAAATATATATATATATATATATCCAAGATTTCTCATTCTGTGAAATTGGGTCTTAACAATGGCAATCTAATGAGGACTAGGCGTGGAAAGGAAGCAGGCTCGAGATTTAATTCGTTTGTACCTGCGAGCGTTTCCCATCCCACCCCCACTACCCAAGGCTTTGTCCCTCCACACAGGAGATTTTACAAACCTAAAGTGGCCCACTGTGCACAAATCCCTCCCCACACGCTAATCAAACCTCTTTGCACCTTTCAAAAACCAGACGACTGGCTGAGCTTAATTTCACCTCAGCCTGGCTAATCTTCCCAAATCCACTTTCCTTTCCCTTTAGTTCGTGGCTATACATGGGCTGTTCCTATCATTACTTATGATTTCTTCTTGCTCCTTAAAGTCTTTGGGGAAAAAAAAAAGAATATATGCATTTTATCCATTTGTGCAAAGTAAGCGCTTCATGTAAGCTTATTATAGAAGAAGGTGATTGATTGCAGTGTTTCCCAGTTGTAGACGTGTACAACCGACAGTGGACTTGTGAGTTCAGAAGACCAAGCATTACTTCAAATAAGAGGAATTGTAAGGGAAAGCCTCTCTCTCTCTCTCTCTCTTTGTGAAGGGACTCACAGTATCATGTTTTTGTCATGCACAAATACTTAACTAAATTGGAAATTTCAGCTTTCTTCATCTGTTTTCTTTCTTTACTCTGAAAATGTTACCTCCGACCCAGCCTGATGACTGAGATTACTATTTTTGCACATAGATATGATATTTCTCTGCTTCATTCCTCACGCCATGCCCTAAGGTGATGCATCACAATATAATACAGTCCCATAAACCGATTTCTGCACAACAGCCTCGAGCAGCATCCTAGCAGTAAGAGGTACCATATCTTTAGAGGAACGAGATGTGGCGCGCCCCTCCACTCGGTGCCGCCTGACATTAGGTGGAAAGCAATAAACTGTGGGAGATGAGAGGTAATGTAGGATGTGTTAGAGCTTAATAATCATCATGTCTATAGCGGGCGCTCCCTTACTGTCGCTGAGCGCTTTGTGTCTTCAGTTCACTGGGTGCAAGAGGGTGTTATATAAGTTTTCCTCAAGCTGTAATGATGTGAATAAGTACTTGAAGACTGCTCTCGTACTTGTGAAGAACAGCTTCTTTTTTTTTCCTGCGTATGGATGGAAATGGTGATATTAAGACCATTTTGGTGGTGCCAGCTGATTGCATTTGATAAGCAGAGTAGGCCTGATATCAAGGAATACTGATACACTGGTTAACCCATGTTGTAAACTTTAACTCTGAGATAACATTTAGAAGTCTATGAATAATATAGTCCCCTAAAGCCTATCCCAGGGAACTTTGGGCACGAGGAAGGGTACACCTTGGATGGGGTGCCAGTCCATCACAGGGCACACACAAGCACACATTCACTCACTCACTCACTCACTCGCACATTATAGGCAATTTCCATTCATCCATACATCTAGGAACCTCTGTAGTCCAACTAGGGACCATGGAGGCCAATGGTGACTATTGTATTTATTCCCATTTCCACACACGTGGTAGGACCTCTGGTCAATATTCAAACATACATTTACACAGTTAGGAACTCCAATTAGCCGAAGCTGCTAAATTGGGAGTACCCAAAGGAAACCCACCAAGCACGGAGAAGAACATGTAAACGACATGCACACAAACCCAATGTGGGAATCGAACCCTGACCCTAGAGGTGTACGGTGACGGTGCTAACCATTACACCACGGTTCCATCCACAGGCAATTTGGAAATGCCAATTAATCTAATTTACATGTCTTTTAACCAGAGGAAACCGAGTACCTGGAGCATGGGGAGAACATGCACACGGGTCGAGGTGGGAATCAAACCTGGAGGTGCAAGGCCAAAGTGCTAATCACTATGCCACCATGCCTTCTTAGCTACCTATGTAGTAAAAATACTATGTATTCCCATGGTCAAGCTGTTCCATCAGTTTATGTGTAATAGTGCAGCAGGTTGTGGAGTAGGAAGAGATAGATACATAAATATATACCTGTGCATACCTCCGTACATACATTCCCATACAGTACTCGCTCACTCCCTTCCTCACTCCATTCCTTCATGGCTCCAAAAAAAACCCCAGTAGGATTGACTAAAAACTTAAGAATAAGGAAAAAAAACAATCAATTGAAACCAAAAGAAATGTAGAAAGGAGAGACACACAGACGGATATACTGGATGGCCTGCCACTCGCGTTGGCAACCAGAAGTACAAGAGTGATGTGTTGTTCTGCAGGAGTAAACAGGAAGTATGGTTTATTAAACCAAAACTGAAAAATGCTGGTGACCATTGTGTGTTACTCGCATACTGAACCCACTTTTCTTCTAGACAGCTATGAATGAAACACTAACACGAGAGAATAACTGATCTGTTTGTTCCGTGTATCTCTGTATAGTATGGACAGGCGTCTGTTTCATTGAGTCTGTCAACATCTATGTGTTGTAGTATCCAATATATTCCTTTTCTGTAATTACCATGGCCCAAAATATTAAAACACTTCCGTGTACAGAGCGAAAAAAAAAAAAAAAAACCTGAATGTATTTCCTGAAACATCTCGTATAAATCAGGTCTAAGGGCAGTTGTTGAATTTTGTCAGTAAACACTTGAATGTACTTTGAGCGACACTGGCTCATGACACAGAATTGCATAGTCTTTTTTTTGTGGGGGGGAAAAAAAAGTTATATCTTTGCATGGATCAAATTATGCATATTTATTTACATTACAAATTACTTTAGCTGAGTAGTTGATAAAAGCTTTTGCATAAAGCACACAATCTCAGCATCTGTCCTTAGGCTAATTGTGATGAGCATGCGGAAATGCATCAAAGTGTTATTCTCTGTAGATGCAGCAGATACGAAGTAGATAGAAAACTCTCGAGCACTTCTTTTAATAACCGTAAATCTTTTTTCGCGATCAACTTTGGTACAGTTTTACAGCATTTCTGACGCATGAGCTCATGCTATGTATAATTGAGGTTCCACGTTTGTGCTTGATGTTAGCATGCTAACAAGAAGCACCGCGAACAGACGCGACATGGGATTCTGGGGGAGCTGACCAGAAGGGGCTGAACTTTAACCAGCCTTCACAAATGTGCTCACACACACTCGGGGAGTTTAAGAAGGCAATGACAGATAGGTCTCGGTCTCTCGGAGTTGGTATTTTCAGGGCTGTGCATGGTGGATTAGCGCATTATAAGGATAAAATGAACTGCCTCAGCTGTCACAACATATACCCATGTTCTGATCTCAGAAACACATACTTCATTAGCACCTGTTCAGCTTTCTATATAGCGCAGACTGTGTCTCGGGATTTGCGTTTGTGTGTATGTGTGTGCGTGCATGTATATGTACATACTTGCATGCCCTTCTACTGTACGAGAGAAAATCCGAGGAGATTTCCGAAGTTTCTGGTCAACACTTTGAAGTTCTGGACGGGTCACAAATCCATCTGTCTGCTCAAGCTTTATGAAGCAGATGTCCATGCTTCTCACACATCTGCCCTGCACCTTTCACTCCTCTCTCTCTCTTTTCTCACTCTCACACACACACACTTCTTATTAGAGAGTTCACAGTTCGCTTTTTTTTTTCCTTACAGGATCATGACTTTACAATTTCCTTTATTGTTATAGCCTTCAGTACTTTTCCTCTAACAGTGCGGGAAAAATGTCATGCAACTTCCCGAAAACAAATTCCAGCCAGACTAGTGAATGTCCTACAGTAATAACAGACAGTTATGTGTATTTCCACAAATTATATGGTTATGGATAAATAATTAACGACTCCTACAGAGTTGAAAGTCTTGAAAAGAAGAATGTGGGCTGGAAATGCTCACTAGTTGAGGTTTTGGGCTCCTCATCAGAAGGTTGAGAGGTCAAATCCCTGCACTTTCAAGCTGCCACTGTTGACTTCTTGATCCTCAAATACTTGGTTGTATCCTCTGTATTTGTTCTGGATAAAATGATTAAAGCCAAAAAATAATTTTAATGCTATGCATGTAAATAAAGTCAGAAGCAAAAAAAAAAAAAAAGTGCAACAAAGTAATTTTTAAACTGATTCTGAGTTTTAGATTTGTATTATAATTGCAGCGAGGAATCATATTTCTTCCTTTCATTCCATTTTCTTAATATATTCTTATATAAACAAAATGTAGAATAAATTATTTATACGCACCATCTTTTTTTCTTATTGTTTTTGGACTCCAAAAGATGTCTAACTGTTGTATATTTATATCTACCCGTATATACACCTGCTACAGGTGGGGGGGGAGTAATAAATTATGCATAGCGACATATGGAATATGCTGACTGTTTATATACTGGAAATGTGCATCCATATTTTTGGCGTACCTGCTCAAGCTTTAAGCTGAAGCCCTATTCAACCTTATTTGAGCTTGAGGCTGCTGTGCCGATTGTCGTGAGACATCCATCATGTGAACAAAACACTATTTATGATGGCTTTATATTTGTTAGAATAAGCCTTTATAAATGCCTATGTAGGTTTGGATTAGCTGTCATAATGGGCTTTTGTAAATTGTATATATACTATATATAGCCGTGTAAACACTAGCCTTAATTCTGGTTTTACGTATCATTTTCACTTTTTGTGAATTAAGTTTAAGCCATACATACATCTAGTAGATTTATGTATTTCCTAGTTATTCTATACCTTACTAGACTAATCAAAATGATCTTTTTTTACGAACATAATGCATCTTTTATTTAGATGAAGTTTTTAAGTTAGTTATTCATCACATATACATTACTGCACGGTGAAATTCTTTATTCTTAGCTTTGTTAGAAGGCTGGGATCAGAGCACAGGGTCAGACATTATATGGCACCCCTGGAGCAGACAGGGTTTTTAAGGGCCTTACTCAAGGGCCCAACAGCAGCAAGCTGGCGTAGCTGGGCCTCAAAACGTCGACCTTCAGTCAATCAATAACTCCACACAGCTTTACACACTGAGCCAAAGCTTATTATTTTTTTTTAATGCAGCTCCACAACTGATGGCTTCTCCAAACAGCATATATCAGTGTAGAATTCAGTAACAGAAAATTCCTACACTGTTGGGTTCTTGATCAAGCACTTGCTCCAGGAGTGCTGTATCATGTGTGACCCTGCACTCTGACCCCCAGCTTCCTAACAAGCTGGGATATGCATAGAAAAGAATTCCACTGTGGTGTAAAATATAGTACTGTGCAAAAGTCTTAGGCACCCTGATTGTTTTTTATTAAATAAGTTCCAAAAAAAACCAACAAATTTATAAACATTAGTAGTCCAGCAAACAAATTTAATCTTATATAAAAATATCCCCCTTTTAAACAAAAAAAATGCATTAAAATTGGTTTAAATGCATGAAAAATGATGCAGGTGTGAGTCCTCAGAAGGACTGTGCCTGGTTCTGCAGGATGTTCAGTTAAACTAATCAGCTAATTTCTTTATAAAATTGCACAAATTGTACCCGAGACTATATTTTCCACAAAACGTTGTCATTCCAATTATTGACTTTTATTATTCAATCAATTATTATAAAATTTAGAAACCTTTTACTTCTTGAAGACATATGTGATGAATGAAGGCTCCAAAGGCAAGACAAATCAAGGCAGAAAGTGGAACTTTTAGTATCGTGTTTTTTATTATTTGATTCTTTTGGAGAAGCAAAAGTTTTCTCAAAAGATTTCTATTTGTTCAGTTCTGCTCTTAAATGTTTTATTCCATACAGAAAGCACATTAAATCTCCTAGAGTTTTGTCTCCTTAATGGTCCCCTCTTGCTCCCCTCCACCTGAGTAGCTCCTGCATGGAAGACTAAAGCCACCCCGAGTGAGGGAACTCCAGCTAGGTAATTGGGATCATAATGACAGGCTGGTTAGTGCCAGTTGGGTGAGTAAGAAGGTCAGGGAGCAGCATGAGACCAGGCTTATCTCCGTGTTTGAGGTGGATTCCATATGTCAGGAGACAATGTACTGCGAAGGACTATGGATGTCCCATCGTGAGCCGTGTCATTCTTAAAGGCGTACTGTGATACATACACAATATCTGGATCTCCAAGTCCCTTTTCCCTTTCAGAAATTTTATGTAGCATTTTCTTTTTTCTTTCTTTTTTTTTTTCTTTCTTTCTTTCTTTTTTTTTTTTTATCAAACTCGGATGAGGTGCATTTTCATAAAATGTAGTTGCACCAATGTGAGCAATTAAGCTCTATTGACTCGCAGCCATCTGACGTAGCTGAAGCAAAACTGCTGATATTGTAGTTGAGGCCATTGGGAAATAACAGCCAATGAGAGCTTAAATATCTGTGTGGCCTCCCCTACCTCTGTCTTCAAGCCTCGTCCCATGTGACCCGACTGTCTCGGTAACCATAGCAATAAGACGCCCAGCGAAGACCATGCTGGCGTGCGTGAATCATCCTTAACATCCCCCTCCTCACTTATTTTTATTACCTATAAACATATTTCTTTATGTTTTCTTATTCGTATTTTACTCCATCATTCAACTGCCATTTTATTTGCCTCACGGATGCGCACACAGTTTCTTAAAAGGTGAAAAAGCATTAGAGGACAATGTGCAGCATCCAGCCTCGGTGTCTCATGGCTAAATGAACCTCCTGCGAGTTTTCCCTCGGCATGACTTTAAAAGTGGTGGCGCCAGTATAAAAGTCATCCCTTTTATTGAAATAGCGGTCGTTTATCGTGTATGTTGGGTGCGATCATACCTCACTTTAAAGTCTAAATTAAGGACAGAGACCTCTTTTTCCACTCGCTCTTCACTGGCATTTTTAGTGCGGTCTAATTTAATTAAAAGGGAAGTTGGCACTCTGGTGCCTATATATTACTTATTCATAGTCACTTTGTTTCCTGCAAAGCCGATCTCTAGCCGTAAAGCACACAGGAGGACAAAGGCCTCTGTGCTTTCAGCATTTAATAAGAAAGAGTCGGGTCACTGATCTGAGCTCAGTGTAAACACTAGCCTGAGCTGAGGGAGTCTGAGCTGGAGCAGTGTACTCTGGGAAATAAGCTTGTATACCAAAATTAACGGGGGGATGGGAGTGCCCCCCCCCCCCCCACACACACTCTCTGGACAGAGAAAACTTATAGCATAGGGTAGATTGGATAAGCCATGTT
>JAOVVB010000046.1:10297022-10311942 GCA_028570985.1 Heterobranchus longifilis
TGTGTGTGTGTGTGTGTGTATATATATATATATATATATATATATATGTGTGTGTGTGTGTGTGTGTGTGTGTGTGTGTGTGTGTGTATCAGGCCAAACATTCACACTTTTCACCAGCTCCATCTCTGTCCTCTGTACGGTCCTGTGGAAAAGTGGAGTTGACCTTCGGCTAATCCTCAGCATCTATCCTGAATATATTAAACATCACTGCTAGTGTTTTTTTTTTTTATATATATATATATTTTTAATTCTCCCTCACACTCGGAGTGCACGCGGCTCCTGATCAATGTGTTCGGATTAATGCGCCTTCACTTCAAACCTGCCCTTTCCCTTTGTGGAGACTGTCGCTGTCAGTCAGACCGGTCCAACTCTCACCTCCCAGCAGTAAATAATGAGCCTGTAATTGACTGAACTTGGCCCCAGACAAACTTTTCAGTCACTTTTTACTGCCCTGTTCGTCCTGATGCCTGAGCAACGAGAGTTTCTCACTTCTGATCGATGTTGTTTCGACATTTTCTGTAAAAGCAACTCTGACATTCCAACGATTGGTTTAATTAATGAGCTCTAAAGTTCTAATATGTTGTTGTTTCTATAGTAACAGCATCTTCACAGGCATTGTAGATGATCCGCACAATCTAAGGCTAATAATAAACATTTAAAAATATGTTTTGTTTGACAAATTAAAGCAGGGATATGAGCAATCGTTCAGCAAGAATAGTTTTTTTTTGTTAACATTTATGAAAGAGGACTTCTTGACTTTTATGTACTTTCTGTTCTTTCAGTCGCAAAACAAACTTTTTTCTTATTAACGCTGGGAGAGAAAAATCATAATGTTAACTGTAACTATAAATGGCGCGGAATATTGTTCAGGTAGCTACATATTAAAATTTTTAATGTTTAGCTGTGATATTAGAGAAGTAAAGCATTTCAGCATTCGCTATTATAGGAAAATAATCAACTTGATCATCACCTCACGCTGACCCATCACTGTTCATTTCCCTCTACACACAACATTGTGTTACACCTTAGACATGTTTCTCTCCAGCACTTGGAAACCCATTCTGTACCTCCAAACCACCAGTGTTCAGTTAGTTGTGTCTAACCAGGTTTTCTGACAATAAGTGAAAACATAGAGGGCAAAGCAGTCTTAATTATATTCTGGAGAATGACTAGAGCAGCTATTCACGGAGCTTTACCTGAAGCGGTGTGTTTGGATCCATCAGAGCGAGTCGGTTGTGCTTTAGTGTACTTCCCATGGCATCTTCATGGACAGCAGCCAAGCACTGTGTGTGAAAGGGATCAGGCTGTTAATCTCCCCGGCAATAAATACGCAACATTAGCGTGGGAGGGGCGAGATGGAGTGCAAAGGTTTAATAATTAATTCAGGACTAAGCTAAGCTTCGTGTTATTGCTGTTTACTGGAATGACTGGCGGCAGGCAGACTTCTCGTCTCAGGAATCTTTTTTTGCTTGTTTCAGGATTTGGATATTTTCGCATGAGGCTATTTTTATTTGCTTTCTAATATTTTGATGCTGTGAATCCTGGAAATGCGGATTGTGATTGATGACACCGGATTGATTTATTCCTTAGTTGCAAATTTATTCAAGGACAGACAGAAATATTTGCACCAGCTTGGCTTGCTCTTCAGAAAGGGGGCAGTGGGGGGGAGGAAATTTTGGTTATATTTCTGTTTTCACCAGAGTGCATTTGTTTTATTTGATTCATATTTAATGTTGGTGTCAGTCTGCTTTCTTTGTATCCATGTGGGCTTCTTCCCCAAAAAAAAAAAAAAAAAAATCATTTTACAAATGTTAGGATGCTTACTGGAACATTGGCATTAATCAGTGTTGTTTGGGAATAATAAATTATTCAGTCTACCTGGAAACACGTCCTTCTGTGTGCAGAAATACTATAGACATCGTAAGCATGAAAGATGATTGGTGAGGAGAAAATGGTGTGTGTGGGGGCCCTTTTGATACAAGGAGGAGAAACAGTTTTTAGCAAGACATAAAAAGATGGTTCAAGAGTTAAAAAAAAGGGAACAAAACGAGTCAGGGACTGATGGTCAGGGGTGTGGAATAGATGTACGAATCAGGATGGTTAGTTAGTGGCCTCAGGGGCTCTTCCGAGCGACGGAGGTGTGCCTTCGCATTCGCTCCCGTCTCTATTCAAGAGGTTTAAGAGGCTTCGCGTTCTCCAGCCTTTATTATATTCTCTCCACGAGAGCTCCTAACAGGGAGGCGGCTCGTCTGAGTGCGTCTGTGTTTCCGTGTCTGTGTGTTTGTGAGAATAGAGTGGGTCAAGATGCTCTAGAAGAGCTCCCTCCCTCGCTCCTGAAGCACCCTCGCTCTTACCCAGCAGACCGTGGTCTTGCTAATAGTGCCCCCTGCTCCTTTTGTCACGCCTCACGAGTCTGTGAATAGGGTGCCAGAGGCCGTGGTGCTGGGAGATGGAACAGAAAGAGAGAAACAAAAAGCCTGTCTCTCGTCCCCAGCGGGGCGGCTTATTAGCCAGCATCTGTGGGAGAGTGGGCACTTGGGTAGGGGCTAGTGAGGGCCACGGTGGGGCATCAGTCACACAGGCCATGAGTGAAGCCAGGGAGGAGTATAAGCCAGCCATATTATCAGCCCTCTTCTGTCTGAGCTGCAGCTGTCACTCACTCAATATGAGAACGAGAGTTTTCAGGCTTTCTGGCTCACGGCCATCGGTCCTGAGAGAGAAGAAGGAAAATTGAGACGGAGAGAAGAAAAAAAAAAAAAGAAAAACGATGAGGAGAAGAATCTAGATGGACAGATAAGATGGACAGAAAGAAAGTGAGGAGGAAAAATAGGGGTGTGCGAGATGAAATAAAGAGCGACGCAACCCTGGAATTATAGATAACGGATAATCTCAGACCAAAAAGGCTAAATATTGAAAGATGTAAAGTGTTACTGAAGGCCGGCGTGTGGTCAGACAGACTCCGTTTGAGTCCCGACTTCAACAGATCGATTGATGATTTTCTGTGGAGATTAGAGAAAAACTGCAAACTTTATCCTGAACCGGATTTATCGGGGCCTCTGAAAATGACCAGGAGTAATTCAGATTTAATCTCTGCACTTTTGTGTGTGTGTGTGTGCGCGTGTGCGCGATTGACTGACTCTCACTGCGATCCCTCAGATATAACAGGATTTGATGGAAAATGAAAGTCTGCAGGGTGTAGCATTAATATGACTTAAGCGTTTGATTTGATGCAATATGGCCGGAGACCAGGCAAGTCTTCATCTCGTCCTCCCTAGGAAGCTTTGGGGGACAAAGAGATGTTGGTGGGATTGTGATCTGATAGTAGATATTTTAAAAAAAATATATATATTTTTTTTAAGTAGAGACTCAAGAGATCAGTGAAGCCACTGATGTTGATCTGTCTTGCTTTTACATCGTTGGAATATTTTAATTGTCTTTTATTTATTTTATATAAAAACGAATCAGCGGTTTGTTAAATTTTACTAAGAAGAAAACTGGTCAGATTCACTTTACCCACAATGCATGGTTCCAGTGGCCATCACTCCTCAATTCATCTCTACTTGAAGAGTGATGCAGCAGCACTATAGTCCTGTAGTCTGTTCAGATCTTTCAGTTCTTCATCTTTAAACCAAGACATGGACCTTCATACGGACACCATCATACTCGCCACTTCATAGTCACTCGCTAACTAGCTTAGCTGAAAAACGATTGCTGTTTTGTTTTTAGGAGTTTACATTGTTAATCCTATTTAAAAACCAGTGTTCATGTGGAAAAAAAACAAGCCAATATAAACTTATTTAATGTGTTTCAGGAGAAACGTTTTATTTTTTCCAGATGCTTCCTACAACCTTTTAATACAACATTCCGTCTTTTCAGCACAGTGTCTTTTCATCTCATGTCTGCTGCCATGTGCAGGATGGGAAACAAAGCATTATATACCTGGAGTAGCTGTATTGATGGGCATCATGGGATTTCATCTGTTTAACGCTCTGCGAGGCCGGGATGGATCACAGCTCAATTCGTTTACCGTGAAATTGTCCTTCCAAAAAAAACAAAAAAACCCGACACCTGTCCAATCAAGTCTACATCAGAGAGCTAATCATGTCCCAGGCACACCCGTCTCACGGAATACCATTCTACTAAAAATAACAGCGTCGTCGTATCTATTTCTTCCTAGAACGTTCAATTTCCTAAACAGAAAAAAAAAAATCTTCCATCTGCAACCCCTGTGTGCCTAGTCTATAATAACGGTCTCTTTCCATCGCTACTATCTGCAGGGTTCATGCTTCTATTGTTTCCTCTGATGATGAAGGCCTTCTCAATACAACATTATCAGTGTGCTGCCACATCTGCTTTCCTACAGTATGTGCGAGAGCAAGTGAGTGTCACACAAGATTTCGCAGCATTTAATCTGCCACAATAACATTCCGTCGCTAGAGAAATTGCTTTCAGAGGCCTGGGAAGTAAACAGACAAGAGGTGTTATTCGGGAAGACAAGATAGAGAAAGAACAGAGAGTGGAACGAGAGGAGGGAAAGGATGGTGGGAGACGGACAGAAATAAAGAGAGAATGAATGGGAAAGGGGAGGGGTACAAGCAATTGTAAACTGACCTTTCAGTCAGTGAGCACAAGACAGATATTGAGTGATTCTCATTGTGCCGAGAGAATGAACCTGTTGGCTCGTTAAATGCTCTGGCATATGGATGTTTTATCACCGTCCGCCTTTAATTGCTTTGCTGTCAGGCCGTTGTAACACCCAGGCTGCATTTAAACATCTGGAATAAAAACCAGGGAGGCTTCCTACATGGAAAAGCATGTCTGTCTTTCTATCCTGGTTTCACGTGATTTGACCTTTTATCCGATGCATAAACAAGAAGCCTAGGCGGAGATGTCTGTTTCTCGGTCCTTGCTTATATCCCTCATCCCGTGCTGCTGTCCCGAAGCAATCGGACGGGTTCAGATCACTGCGTTTGTTTTAATTCCCAGCGCTTCATCGATGCAAATTGCCGCCAGCTTCTGTGAGCTCTTGTTAAGCCCGGCCCCTGGCTGACATTGATGCATGCCCTGAGGTGTTTATAATCCTAGAGACACCTGATATTTCATGCCATGATGTGGAGGTATTTACGGTATCGGCCAGCCAGATGGGAACATCCATCTGGCTTACAGTATGTATGAGGGCTGCGGATGTGGAGACGTTGGTGCAACGTCTACTGCCTCTTGGCACCGTTTTGCTTCTTTGATCTCTTGTGCTAATTTCTTTTGGGGATTTTAAGGTAGCATGAGGGAAAGAACCTTGTAAGGAACCAGCCTCTGGAAACCATCCTTTTAAGGGTGTCAGTATATGAACAGAGTATGAACATCTTCACAAATCTTCAGTATCCCTGTGAGATTATCCACTTAAGCAGTAATATAAACTGTTTTGGGGAAAAGGTTTTATAGAAAGAGGTATCTGTCTTTGAACAGCTCTGGGGTGGATGGGGTAGAAAATGAATTCCCTCCAGCAGATCAGATATCAGCGATTCCTTTGAACCGCTTTTTTTCCCCTCTTGAGTGCCCCCTGTCCCACTCATGAAGATGAGCTCCTTGATCCAATGGTTACTATCCTTCTAACACATCATTGGCTTTTTAAAATTTTTATGAGTTGATGACCTTTGTATGTGTTGCTCTATATACTAAAACTCGCACACTTGAGAACTTTCAAATAAATGGATATACGTAAGCTGCTGAAGGCGCTCTGAAAGGCAAGGTGGATACAAGCTGTGGCTGGTTTATAGACCTTGCTCATCTCTGAGCTCAGGTGGTCAGCAGACTCCCTTTCTCGACGCCTTATGGACAATTTGACCTTTGCAGGGTCAAAAAGAAGCATTAACAACCGACTTTGTGCTGTTTGTTTTGGAGCCAGGGGGTTGAGAGGAGATGGCTGTTGCGAGGCAGGAGGATTAAGATAATGGCACCTTTTTGACTTTTCTTCCTCGGTCAGCTAATGGATAAACAGGAGGAGTCATAAAGCACAGTCTAGACTGACATGACGGTAGAGTGATGGAGGAGGAGTGTCGGAAGAGTCTAGCCTACCCATTCCTGGAAAACTTTAAGCTCTAATCCAATCAGATGGCTCTTTGATGTTTCCAGCAGCAGTCTCGCATCAATCCAACTAGCTGCTAACACCATCAAGGCGCCTACCACCACACCAGGTTGATGTTTAAAAAAAAAAAAAAAAAAAAAAAAAAAACCTGAGCCTGTTGGCCTCTGAATCCTCCTACTCTCTCACTCATTTCCTCTTCACAGGCCTTGTTTGTTGTTCATTTACTCTGTGCCGCTCAAACCTTGTTAACATTTTTTTTCTCACTGCGAGCGCGGACACCAGGCACGAAGCCACCGACAGAAATGTGTAATCACACGTTTTTACAAGAGCTAATGGCCAAATTAATTCCCCCCTCGCAGATGCGTGGTAATGACCGAGTGATTTGTTGCTTATTTTTCACCAGGAAATTTATTGCTTTTTAGAAAAGACGCAGCTGACGCAGGTCCGCAAATGGTCACCCCAGTCTGTCAAATTTGTGTGGGGGGAAGAAAAATCATCAGCAAGTTGAGAATTTTCCCCCTTTGTGTCTAGGGTTTTTTGGCCCACAATTTGACATTTTCTTTTTTCAACTGATAAGACATTGATGGTCAGACTATTTTGTACTACTATCATTAAAGAGACAGCAAATGTCAGGATTTAAATAATGCACCATGTCCTTGGTGTGGGTGTGGTCAAATTGACACTTGACATATTCAAATTCCAGTTAAATTCAATTTAGTAACCAAAGCATTATTATTATTATTATTATTATTATTATTATTATTATTATTATTGGCATTTTGCTTGATCTGTGTGTGCTTTGAGTAATTTGCACTTGTACAGGATGTGCACACATTGACAGCTGCTTTATTTAGAAGTCTCCTGGATTCGCCATTAAAAGCTCTTCCCTTTCCTGTTGTTTCTTCACTTCACACTAACGGTGAAAACTTTAAACCAGGCAAGTCACATCCTGGTAAAGTCACATCAGAGTAATTCATTACATTTCCAGCCGAAGGTACGAGTAAAAGGAGCACTCGGTGACGCTGCTCGGTCTTGAGGATGTATTTTCATACCCGTTTCATCTTAAATGTGCAGTCTTTGAAATATAGTTGGTGGAAACGAGAAAGGAAGAGCATTGCTTAGTGACAACAGGTTTGTTTTATTCAGGATTAGTGAGAAGAATGAAATTAAAGAATGGAAATGAAGGTGATTCTGTTTCTGTGCCAAGCATTAGTGCTTAAAAGAAATCTCTATTACGAAGAAGAAGGCATTCATACAGGCATTCATTCATCTAAAATGGCCCGGGCCAGAGGTTAGAAACAAAAGCCCACACACTTGAAACTAATGACCCATTTCATTTATAGAGCTTCACTTCTACTGCCTCGCAAATGAACATAACGGCCTTTGAGCTCTTCCAAGACTACATCTGCATATAGGAATGGGGAATTAAATGGGCTATGGATAATACAATTGATTTTAATGGGCTGCTAGAACAACAGAACTGGGATGTTCCACCATGATGTCTCGGCCGCTCTCATTCAGGTCCATTGGTCCTTTATGGGAAGCGATTTAGTTGCGTTTTAATGAAGCCTGATTGGCAAGCATGTGTGAGCGACCATTATCATCAGCGGGCCGCTTCTTACTGCGGTCTACAATTACAGACACATTTAGGCACAATGACTTGGACATTTAAATAATGCATCGGCATTGATGACAGCACTGCACCCAGGCCACGTCCTCGTCTGTCCCTCGTTCTGTCACTTCTCTCCTCGATTGATGTCTCATCAGAATGCTGAGTGCTGTCTCTCTCTCTCTCTCTCATTTTTTCCCTCTCTCTTTCTTACAATTTACATATTTCAGTATAAAAATGGGTGACAAAAAAATAACTTGACATAGTGTATGTATTTGGTGGGCCATCAAGTCTCACATTCTGCAAAGCTGTGGAACTGTACTGATATAATCGAGCCCTGTTCTTCCCGAAGATCTCTCGTCTTAAACATCAGTCCATAATTTGTTATGCGTGACTATAAATACCATGACATAGGATTTATATTATTCTCATCCTCATCAGACCAGCCTTCGAACCCTTGTGTCCTGTAAATGACATGGCGGTAAAATGCCTCATGCCTTCTTTGACATTACCTCCGTTTTTTCCCTTTCTATTTCTGTTCTTGCCTTTCTGTTTCTTTTCGTTATAAATTATTATTGTATATTTGTAAATTAACTCTTCTGTCATATCATAATGAGAGGATTGTCCATGGCCTGTGTGCTCATGAGTTCTTAAAAAAAAACAACAACAAAAAAACTCACATTGTTTAATTAACAGAGGCAGTCGCATTGATTTCTATTGACAGGCACTCTTGCGGCTCTGAATGAAAGTGATGCAAATAGGCTGCTAAAGCTCTCCAGGCGGAGCGATGGCCTTGTGCCTGCTAAAGGCGGCCTTATGGGCCACATGTATCACTGGCTATGGCTCACTGGGGACTCCTTCAGTGAGACATTTTGTCCACTTCTCTGTCCCAGAAGGAACCAAAGAACTCATGCATAGGGAAAGAGAATTGGATTGTTTCTGTACACGCAGTTTAGCCTAATGGCTTGAGATCTGGGGAATGCTGTCAATAATCAACGTGATCTTGATTTAAACAGAAGAACTAAGATCATTCCTGCTTGTAATTATTTTCTTTGTGTGCATTGTCATATGTGGCTTGTATGCATTTGATGTTTGCAAATTTATAGTACATTTCTTTTTACAAGGTGATTAATACAGCATGCAAGTTTGTACCAGTTTCCTCCACCTTTGTTTTGTTCCCTCTTTATTAATAAGCAGGACCAAACACAAGTTTAGTGCCATTTTCATTCATATGCCTTATCATATATTTTCATGCTTACGATCCATCGAATGGTGCATGGATAGCTCACTACAGAGATTTTATACAACAAGACTGTGTATCCTTTAAACAAAATGATCCAATAACCGGATGTTTGGCAAGTCTTGTTTGGTGCTGCATTAATACACCAGGGTAAAAGAGGCAAAGCAAGGAGTAGATAATCTCCTTTATTATCTCTACAAGCTACTCCACTTATTGATTGGGGCCCTGCCTGCCTCTTACTCCTCTCAGGTTAAAATCGGAGCAGTCGATGACATTAGGGCATGCACAAATGAGGATGTACGATCGTCTTTAATTCTTTCATCCTCTCTTCTCCCATAGCAACAGACTGGCGCCTAGCAACCACGACCGGATACAGCGGCTGAGGCAGGAGTTCCAGCAAGCCAAGCATGAGGAGGAGCCTGACGACCGACGCCGCACTTACAGCCTCCAGCAGCAGCCATGGGTAAGAGAGATCGTCCTCACTGATTCCTACAGTAGTGATGCATTCACATGGGGTCACCATACTGTACAGTTTCACTGTCGTCCTACAGTACGTGTGAATGTGGAAGTCATGACAATAAAAATACACCTTCTAAACTCAAGCGCTTAGGACACATCTGTAACACTTGCTTTATCTGGGCAAGGTTAGTGCTTTCGGTTCAAGTCATATTAAAAGACTGTTTTTACCAAAGTCTCAATCCTGATTGGTCAGAAGGTGGTGATTAATTTTCTATAAGAGTAACTCTGACAGTAGGGTTGGCTTCAGGGTTATACTGTAGTAATGCACTGATTCCAATGCGATATCAATTATGCGATACCAACATTTAAGTGGTAGCGGTAACTTGCCAGGCTATCGTGATCATTTTCCTCCAACAGCGTTCCCTATCATAATTGTTATGCATTGCAGGTTGTAGTAGGACATGCTCGCAAATCGCCTCGTCTTGTACATTTAGTTTTGGTCTGATTAGGTGTTTTGGGAATAACTGGGTTATACACCTGTGATTAGAGACGTGACATGACTTGTTAATTGCTTGCTGACGTTGCACTTCCAGCTAATAAGCACCCTATTCTACCCATCACTTTGCACCTCTGGAGTATCTTGAGCGTTTTTTTTTTCCATTCTGTATAGCATAAAAGTTATTAATAAGATCGGATCATGGGAATTGCACTATGGGAACCGGAGCTCTCTAGCCTTATCTACAGAAATCTTTTTTTTTTTTTCTTTCAGTTTATTTACACTTTTTCAGAAAGCCCATTTATTCATCAGTCCCACACTCATGGGTGTATGTTTAAACACTATACCCCTGTTTCACAAGCCTCATTTGTGTTTAAGGGCTAGAGGTTAGACATTATTTTAATGTTATCTCCAAGCTAAAACAATGTGCACTACTCAGGGGGCTGGGAACTTGAGCCAGGGATCAGAGGTCACATAGCTGTGTATCTTTGCGCCGTAATGGGTTGAATCGGACATGGAAATCTGTCCTGTAGCTTCCTGCTCGTGGCACTGGGGGATTTTAAGGGATGACAGCCTAATTATCTTGAGGGATAGAACTATTTCCGAAATTAGGGGGCAGATCACTGACCCTCCTGTCTTGGACACATGTTCCTTCATAGACTTGAATTCCTAAATAGTTTAACAGGGACTGGTTATTTCAGAGGTGACTCTTTCATGCACAGGTTCCCAGGCTTCTGGTGATTGAACGCTAACTGTATACCATCTAAACAGTAGCCTTAGTCATTTGGGGTTTTTTTCAGACACACACACAAAAAATATATAAAGGTTGTGGAGCAACTTGATCGTTGTATCAGTGAGATTATTAAAGCAGTGACTATGTTTGAGCTCAATTTCTTTATTGCATCTTAAATATAGGGCGGCACAGTGGCTTAGTAGTCGCCTTATACCTCCAGGATCCAGGTTCGATTCCCTCCTTGTATGCTTGGAGTTTGCATGTTTTCCCTGTGGTTGGTGGGTTTCCTCTGGGTGCTCTGGTTTCCTCCCACAGTCCAAAGACATGCAGATTAGGCTAACTGGCATTCCCAAATTGAACATAGTGTGTGAATGAGTGTTTGTTTATGTGTGTGTGCCCTGCGATGGATAGACAGCCTGTCCAGGGTGTACCCCGCCTCTTGGGACCACATGATTCCACGATTTTTAATTCTTCACTGGTATCAGGTGCAACCCTTGCCCAATTCACCCGGACTCTTCATTACCCAAATCCCCCATCAAAGAAGTGATATACAGTAGAGTGGGTTTACCATTGTATTGAAGCAAACACTATTTGTGGGACTAATGCAGGTTACATGAACAACCCTGAGATTTTGTGGTTGTATCCTTTTCCAAATAACTTGTTCACATTGTTGTGACACATCAAATCAGGTAAAAAGTGGTATTTCGGGTGATTAGAGTAGAGATGCATTTCTTCAGATTGGTTCAATAAACTCCAGCGTGATACCAAGCTTATTACTGTATCATGTCCGGTTCCTGAGATACAGTATGGCCAGTGAAAGTTTGTTTATGAGAATTTGTGGTTTTATAGCGAAAAAAATGCATGTTTTTCTATCATAACTGGATAGTGTTCCTCACAATGCTTTAAAGCAACTTTCTCGGTTGTGTTAAAGGATTAGTAAGATACGGTATCTATCAACCGAGTTGTGCGAAAATTTAAGCTTGTTTAATACCTGACTTGACATGACGAGAAACATTTCACAGGGACATATGCCTGGGGCTGGAAATAATGTAGATTACTATCAGTAAGGTAAGGTTGTCACTCGAGTTTGATGAATTCCATTAGTTACATTAAACAGATTTTGTACAGAAAAAGTGGGCAATCAGCCTGGTTACTTTGGTTTTTTTTTTCCCCTGTAGTACTGTAGGTCCAACAACTGCCAAAAATCATTCCTAAACATAACATTTGCAAATTTAAAAAACCTTTTTCATTTGGTACAAAGAAGTGATTAAATTTACCATACTTCACGGCCAATCATAACACAGATCTATAACGTATGTAGTGTGCGGTCAGTCTTTCCAGAATCCCAGACTCGGGTATGTAAAAAGACAAATCTGAGCAAAAATAAATAAATCATTCAACACTCAGCAGCTGTCATGTAACTCTTCTGCTAAATGTAACCGTCACCTTGTTGTTAAGCTTATTGAGAACAAGTGAAGAGACTAGCCAAGCTCAAATAATGTATTTCAGGTGTAATGTGAGGGCTGAGCAAGCTGATAAGTTGGCTGGTATTATTTAATGGTGCTAACAATATGTGTTAAACGATCACGGATTTATTTGTGTTCTAGTCTCTATTAATGCTATACTGTAGCTACCATTCTAGTCTTGTGTTAATACATTACTGTAACACTGAGAGCTCAAGCACAGAGTAAGCATCTACAGTATGTGCTAACAGTCAAAAGCAGCCCAGGGTCAAAACCAGTGGAGAAAACATGAAGAGGGCGAACACATCCAAAATGCAATCCTAAGAATAGTTGTAAGGGTGAAGAGAGCGCGCAAACCACGATCCAAAACCATTAAAGAGTAGGGCAAAAGTCATAAAGCACAAAAAGCAAGCTGATAATGCCTTCTGGAATAACAAGATTCAAAATTAACACGAAAGGAAGCGAACATTAAAGCTTTGCATGAACGCTGTAATCCATGAGCTTTTTATATTGTGCAAACAGGAAGTGGGTGAAGAAACAGTTCGAGCTCTGGTGATGGTTCCATCTGGAGGTCTGGGGGAGAAATGTCAGGTTTAGGTGTTAATATTACATTCGGAGCCTGTTTTTAGCTTGGTCACTTCAGTTTCCAGGCAACCAAAGCATGAATTTATGGTTTGTCCTCCCCGGTATATTATAGTACAGAAATGTTCAGGAGGAATATAATGTTTTTCTGACAAAATGTCTTTCAAGGGTCCTTTATTTGTCCGCGCTGAGCCAACATCCCAGTCCTTTCATACAGTTTGTTTTTTCATGTACTTACACTATAGTTTTTAGTGGTTGCTGCTATTTATCTTGGTGTTACATGTCTTATGTACCTATTAACCATGTAAAATCAAATTAAGTCGAAAAGGGCTTCCTTTACATTAAACATGTTCGCTACACAGCGCTTATCACTCACTCACTCCTCGTCTGTACTGTACCTGTATACTGTACCTACCGCTTTATCCTGTATACACGGTCGCACGGAGCCTGGAGCCTACCCCAGGCATGAGGTGTGGTACACCCTAGACACACACTCTCACACTATTTAAACTCCAATTAGCCTAATCCTTATGTCTTTGTACTGTTGGAGGAAACTGGAGTACCCAGGTGAAACCCACCAAGTATGGAAAGAACATGTAAATTCTGTGCATTTGGTGGGAATCGAACCCAGACCCTGCAGGTGCGAGGTCAGCCACTAAGCCAGCACTCGTCTGACATATTTCTAACATATTACTGCTTGTATATCAGCTATAAATGGCTCGTTGTGTTTTGTTTCCGCTGTTGTTAAGAGACCTGGTCGTGTTTTATATGTAAACCCTGTGATCTAGTTTAGCGAAAACAAGTAAAAATCCTATCAAAAAATATACACATTTGTGACTTTTGAGCATCATTACTGTTCGTCAGCTTTCCAGGTGCCATTATGTGATAGTCCTCGTCTTGGATTTATAACCGTACCATGCGGTAATTCACTGTCCAGGGGAAAAGTGTTAATACTAAGTAGAAGAAAAGCACTTCTTTACTACTTAGATTTATGCACACATTAGACGATCCGGCCCCGAAGACATCCAATAGCTTGAGCATGTTTCGGTAGTTGTAAGTCTGGAGGTACCCACGAAGCAGTAATAAAATCTAGGTAATAAAATCTAGGTTCTCCCCCGAGTTCAGCTTTATTAGTGGCTTGGGGCTTTGACGGCTCATTCTGCACAACATGGGTTTCAGGTGATGAGAAGCGAAGCGAGGCTTTTGATTCCATCACTTGGAGTGATCGCAGCAGTCTCCAGCAGTCAGCTTGAGGATGTAAAGCAACTTTTCTGATTGTAACGTATACCACTTCTGCGCCGCCGGTTATGTAACAGGCTGCTGAATTACAGGAGCACTGAAGTGCTCGGGTATGAGCATCACTCCGTTATGCCGGTATATTAAAAAAATAATAATAGTTGTTTCTAGCCAATGGAACGTAAATGGCTTTGATGCCTGTTGTACACAGTTATTAGTACTTTAAACATTCGACGTTTGTTTATCTCTCTCTGTATGTATGTGTGTGTGTGTGTTGTAAGGCTCTCGTCGGTTCTAAAAATTACACCTCGAGTCTCTCAGCTCTAAATATCCTACACACACACACAGAGATAATATGTATACTCTATTTTAATACAGCAGTCTGTATTAACTGGAGACCCACTAAAGTTGTTCAAATACAGTGTGTGTGTGTGTGTGAGAGAGAGAGAGAGAGAGGAGGTTGTGGGAGATGGGCTTAGTTTACGCCTCACTGTGAATGCATACTGTCAAAAGTCTGACAGGATGGTGCCATAAAACTGCCATAACAGGGTAACAAGCCGCTTTGGGCGATTCATAACTCTATTTGAAAGCAAATAACCCAAACAACAAAGAGCAGGTTTTATAATAGTCCTTGACAACATGTTTTTCAATTCCTAAGTACAGAGTAATACAGAGACTATAGCAGGAGATCTCAAAATCTCCACAGTAAAAACACAGCACCTCAGAACGGATTTATTTTATGAACCTAATTGAACCTGACTCCATCTGTTTAAAGATTAGACTCGTTATTTAATATTCCGGCTCTTTATTGGAGGCAAAGGGCTTTTTATTTCTGAACTTTTACTTGATCTAACATATTAAGTCTAAGTTGATATTACTAATAGCTATTTGTTTTGAGTTATTAACGTTGGGTTTAGAGCTGTTCACTTGAAGAGATCAGCCACACACACCAATAACTGTATTAAATATACTGGTGTGTGTGTATATGTATATATGTATATATGTATATATATATGTGTA
>JAOVVB010000046.1:10312042-10336760 GCA_028570985.1 Heterobranchus longifilis
TTTGATGATCAGAAACATTTTGTGTGACAAACATGCAAAAGAATAAGAAATCAGGAAGGGGGAAAATAGTTTTTCACTCCACTGTATGTGTATATGTATGTATGTATGTATGTGTATATGTATGTGTGTGTATATGTATGTATGTGTATATGTATGTATGTGTATATGTATGTATGTATGTGTATATGTATGTGTGTGTATATGTATGTATGTGTATATGTAATTAATGTGTATACACTTATGATATATATATGATATATATATATATATGTATATATATATATATATACACTTATGATATATATATGATATATATATGTATATACTGTATATACACTTATATTTCATTATTATACAGTATTTGTTATATATATAAATTAAATATAATAGTGTATAAATATATATAATACAGTATTTATTTTATATATATATATATATACACTGTATATAGCAACAAATACTGTACAGTAAGTCATGCTATGCAAAAACTATGCAAATAATATAAAAAATTCTATTTTTCTGGTTTGCAAAATGCCACATTATTCATGATTCTGTTCAGCATACAGTTTAAGAAGTGATCAAAAATACTCAGGAACGTACGCTTATCCTTTACAATAATTTTAATAATGTGTTGGCATGGTGGAGAAGTGGTTAGCACTGTGGCCTTGTACCTCCATGGATGAGGGATCGATTCCTGATTTGGGTCTGTGTGCATGGAGTTTGCATGTTCTTTCCATGCTTGGCGGGTTTCCTCCAGGTACTCTGGTCTCCTCCCACAGTCCAAACACATGGAGATTAGGTTAATTGGTGGATCTCTTGTCTATATTTGATTGACCCCACTTTAAGGACCACTAAAACTGTAGTAAGTTCTCATACTGAACTGGACCCAGTGGTTATGTAACTCCATCGAGAAGAAAAGGTAGGTTTTAAGCAACACTTTGCTTGTAGTGTGGTTGTTACTGATAAAGTGTAAGCAAGCACTCAGGACTTAACACTTGGCGTAAGAACAGCTTGAGGCCTGGGATGTGAACGGAGGTTGTGAAATGGTCTACACCATTTAAAAACTCTCTGTGAACGCGCTTGGCATATGAAAATCCTCCCCCGGTCATGATTTATTACCTTTGAAACACAGCCATGAGGTGATGCAGACTCCAGAACTTAAGAGCCAAGTCAACGTTAATCACTTCTGTGAAAGGATGACCTCTACAACTCCCGACATGCATCGTTCTAGAAAGTAACGCAATAAACATATACATTGTCAAACAATCCTATTTCTCAACATGGAGTCCTGGACCATTATGCTGTTACTCATTTCCATGACCTTAACTTGTTCTGTTCTGTTTTAGGCTGTTTAAATCTGTTACTTTATTTCAGTCTGCTGCATGAAAATAGCTAATGACACTATGATCAATCAAGAAAGCAGAAAATTTAAATGCCTATGTTGGAGCTACTAGATTGATGCCATTATAGCAGTTTTTTTGTCTATGCAGCAGGTACCACCTTGAAAATATAATTTGTAATATGTAATTTAAGCCACACCCCCAAAACAATTGTATAACATTTTCATCAATGGTACTGTATATATTTTTACTAGAAATAATCACATCACATATAAGTGCTGCTAAATGCTCCATTGGAGTTGATTCATTTACTACAAGAGCAGCTCTGACGTTAGTTCCTTCTGCAGTGTTTATAACAGTGCACACGTTGATGGACATCTTCATGCCCATCATGCACATGGACATGCTCAGAAAATGCTTTCATTACCTGATGTGTAATAGTTGACATGATTAAGTTTTCTGTGAATACAGTTATTTCATACGATACTTATAAAAGGAGTCTCCAGTTTTAGCACTTTGTACCGTTCAAATGTAAAACTCAAAGTTCAAGCTTTCCAACCCTGGACTGCAATTTCCAGGTTCTACAGGAACATGACAAGCTGATAGAAACTGAAAGAGGCTCACAGAGAGGGAAAAGTGTATATATACAGTATGTAGCTTCACTTATTATTAATGGATAAATTCTTTAATGAGTGCCAAAAAATATAATCAGTGGCTGTATAAATAAGGGATACCCAGAATCTGTGGTTATAATAAAATAAATCTTCTCGTGCAGCCACGTGACACTACCTTGTTGCTGATTATTTAACTATAACTGCACATCCTGTTGTGTTTTCATATATAGAAGGTTCCTAGGGCTCTGGTATTTGGATTCCTGAAATCCAGTTTGGATTGTGAAGTCTCTCTCTCTCTCTCTCTCTCTCTCTCTGTCTCAAACCTGTGACAAGTCTGTGTGGGTTTGTTTTTATTTTTTTTTATTGCTTTTGGTCCAAACCCTAAAGGCTCGATTTTTTTCGCCTCCTTTATCTGGACATAACAATAAGTGCAAATCGTAGGGAGAGAATAATCTCTGTGCTGCCAGATGCCTGCCTCAAACCTGTTCCAGAGCTCAGACAATTAGATCAGCCTTGTTTTTCCTTCTATGCACAATCATTGCCTTTAGTTATGTCCAGGTTTTTTTTTTTGGTCCAGATGTTTAACATAAAGCACAGAATCTTTCTACTGTAGTCCTCTTTTCCTGTGTTGGGATCAGTGTTTTGCTGGGAAATGGACTGACGCACACTTTCATTATATACATATTAGCATTTCTCTCACGAAGCTCTTCACATGCAAATGTGTAATGACTAGTGTTATATGAAAAGATACAAAGGTTCTAGTGAGGATATGGGTGGTTGGTATTTATACCATATCTTTTTTTCTGACTTCAAATTAAACCAATTTTAAACAAATCTTCAAATCGCCCATTTTTATTCAAATGTGCATCAACTTCTCATTATAGCTGGTTCCTGATTTAAAATAATAATAATAATAATAACGATAATAAAAATCGCTGTCGAATTTTCCTTAGCATCGTACAACTTAAGTATAACTTCTTCATTTTTCTTTACTGTTTTATTTTTCACTATATAACATGATGCAATTAAATTCCAAGGAAACAGTCTGGAAGTTCTGTCTTAAGCATAGTTGTGGTGTGAACTACTTTTAAAGTTGGACTGCATTTATTACTCAAATTGATTCAGTATTCAATTCTTAAACACAATCCCCTGCTCAGTGTTTTTTTTTATTTTTTTTATTAAAGAGTTCAAGCTAAACTGGAGCCATGCAGTATGGGTTTGGCTTTTCAGTATGGTGTGTTTCATGCATGTCGCTTAAAAAAAAAAAGAAGCCATTTTTGAAAAAGTAGAAGCCTTTATTTGTCGGATATATATTTCAGCAGAATGAAATTCATTCCTTTGTACATCCCAGCTTGTTAAGAACTTGGGGACTGAGCAGCCCCCCTGGAACAGAAAAGGTTAAGAAGTGCGTTGCAACTTAACAGTGCTGGGGATTGAACCCCCAACTCCCTGATCAGTAACCCGGAGTCTTAACCGTTGAGCTTCCAGTGCCTGTAATTGGATTTTAAAGCCTTTTCAATTCAGCTAGGTATTATCATCTTCATTCAACATGCAAGTATTACCATACTCTCTGTTTTACATGTCCATGACATGCGAGCTATAGACGCAGAGAGCGAGTTCTTTATCCATCTCAACAACTATTTCTCCATCACTGTCTAATGAACAGTGCAATTTTTGACCCTGTTTGCTCCCACACTTAGCCACTCACAGGACTTTAATCTTGAGGTCTTAGAAGCCTCCAAGGACAACATGCTTTTAGTTCCAGAAGTGCAATACTGTATGTGTTTTCTGTCCATTCAAGGGCTTTTGACAAGTGTGAAGGCTTTTAGTATTCTGAGACAGCTGGAGAGAGGATGTGTGAATCTGTGTGTGGAGCGCAGAGGCAGACTGACAGCTGAATGCTGTCCTACACCTTCACAGAGTTCAGGCTCTGAATACAGAGCTACTTGGACATTGCAGCAAATGGAGTCAAGCTACACTTAATAAATTGATGAAATGGGGCCTGCGGGAAGGCTTACAGACGGAGTTATCACCAAGCAGGGTCTTCCACGGCTCATCTCTCGGGTTTTCTCACTCTTACTTTTTATTCCTCTCTCTCTCTCTCAATCTCTCTTTACTCTCTCACGTTCTTTGCCCATCACGTCCCTTCTCTATCTTGATCTGATAACCCTTTTTTACTCTGTCTTTTTTCTGTCTTTTTTCAGTCCAGTAAATATTTAAGACACATCTGGATTGATCAAGAGGTCTTTGTTACGTGTTAAACTTAATACTATAGCATGTCAGTCACATTAATGGACAAATGTGTGTCATAAGGAGATATTTCCAGATTATGTTGTCTCTCCATTATCTGATGTGAGCTATGTCATTGCCATTTTTTTCTCAGTACGCCAGAGTCATGATCAGACTGCCTGCTTTACGTTTGAAACTTCTTTAATGGCCCAAACATGTGGAAATGGCTTGGAGCGAGGTCAGGACTGTGCAGGGGATGGGGCAATAACTCTCAGCCGTTCCTATAATGTGCAAATGGTGTTGGTGAATGATTTGCACTGACACATTCTTCTCTTCCACAAGTTGGCGACAAGTTATCCGTCAATTTTCAAGGATGAGTCTAAATCATCTAAATGAGATTCTTGCTTGAAGTCTTTTGTAAATGCCGCAGTGGTAAAGCGCTCGCCCTATCAACCCGGAGATCGCGAGTTCGATTCCCGGGTGATTCTGTAACCTCTCGCAGCCGGAGGTCTAGAGAGAGCTGATTGGCTGAGCTCTCTCAGAGGGGAGGGATGAGAGGCACTTAGTGCTCCCACATTAATCACGGCTCTACTAGCCAATCAGGGGCGTCTGTGAGCTCACGCAAGTGGAAGGAGCGGATAGCGCTGTCCTCCGAGTGTGTTAACAACAGGGTGTGAGCGAGCTGTTCGAAAAGATGCGGTCGGCTGGCGACCAGAGGAAACACATGATAGTCTTTAGCCCTACTGACTGAGTGGTAGTAGTAGCTTAGTGTGGGAGGGGAGGGGAGGAATTGGATACCACTAAATTAGGGAGAAAATCTGAGGGGAAAAAAAAAAAAAGAAATTTCATCACAAGTCCCTGTTTGACTTGAACGCCAAAAATAAAAACGTGCTGTTGTATGCAGATGAAATAAATAATGTCTGTGATTGGAAAAATTAATACCCATCCCAAACATACAGTTTAAAGTAGAAGCTGAACGAGTAATCATCTGCAGTAGCAGTAACACGTAAAGTTGGATTTACATTTGAGGAATTACATCACTGAAGGATTAGGAACCCAAGTGGTGCAACAAAAAAAATGTTCGATCCAGAAATCAATCCTGCAGCCATCTATTAAAGTGAGAAGGGGTGTTATAGTCGTTCTTCCCTGTCAATCACCGCATCGCTGGCCAACTGTTTGAGCTCAGTATGCAGAAGAGAATGGATAGCATTTCCGCTGGCAAGTTCGCTGAGATCAATGTGTCTTGGGGGAGACACTTTTGAGACTTCCTCTTCCTGTTTGTTCGCTGTTGTATAAAAGCGGAGAGGTGACTGTTGAGTGAGAATTTTCCCAAGAACAAATTGGGGGAGAGACGAGGACACAAAAACTCCTAGCTTATATTAGCGAGGTGATGCTAGTGGGCTCTAGTAGCTAACATCTAAAGAAACACTTATTCCATTTACTACAAATATTATCCTTTTCTTCTTTTACATATCACTCTTAGTCTTTATTATTTTGTCTTTCTCTCTCAGACAGATACATTAGCGCACAAATGCTGTCCATGTGTTTGTGTATACCAAAGAAAAGACATTGTGTAAACAGAGAAAGGATAATGTGGTAACAGGAGTTAGCATGTGTGCAGGCCGTGCTCCTCATCCACCCAGCTTGCTGACCTCACTTTGATATTAAACTCTTCGGGTCGCCCCACATGGTAATCATAACTATTATCCCGGGCTTGGCTACCCGTCAACTCCTCTATACTCGGTTTCTTATGCACGTTCCTGCTTTGAATTGCTGCAAACAATTTTTCACAATTACAGCTTTGTCTGCCCGAGAGCGCTCGTGTTTGAACAGATGGGACAAGTTGTATTGTGATGTTTTCTTTATCTTTAAAGATAGAAAAGAAGTTAAATGGAAAGGGAACGGTGGGAGGATGCTCGACGCTCTTTTCTTTTGGCTGGTAAATAAGAAGCGGCATGTGCCGTTTTTAATGCGCTCTGGGAAAACGCCGTGTTTTTAGAAAGCATTGTATTTCACACGGAGAAGGAATAATCAGATTTTGTCTTGGCTAATACAGTTATGTACTCCAACTGATCATTCCCTGAAGGCGTGTATCAGAAAACATCCACATGGCATAGTCTCTGGTGACTGACTGAATACACACGTCCACAACCGTACACAGAAATTAAGGATAATTCACACCTTCTTCACGCCATCGCCTCATTCCGGTCCTCGGGCGGAGATATTTCTTTCTTCGGATCTTATTTAAAAAAATCTTAATTTTTGCAGCTGTTCCAGCTTCACTGGAATCTTTGCGCCTGGTCTTTAGTTGGTCTGATAGTGGGTGCTTTATCTGCCAGACATGTTTCTAGAAGAGGTTCTGTACTCCTGCGTTCATTATACACACATGTAATTGCCTCATTTCCCTGTGTTTTAATGGACCCGATTCCACCGAGGACTTTAATTCTTCTGTTTTTACAGCTGTGCGCTAAAGACAAAGACCTTTTTCAGGGAACATTATAGACTCTTTCCTTGGTCTGACATCTTTTATGTTTTTTTTTTTTCCCTTCTCTTTCAAACATTAGCACAGGGTTAGCATCGGTTCTCCGGGCCAGCCGACACTAGCCCAGGCACAAACAGATAATTATGCTGACATGCGATAATAATGTTACTCATTAGCGCGCTCTTCTTGCATGGCATGCTAATCCTAACCACTCAGGAACGGGAATTTACATGACTAAGAGTCGTACACATGGGGTTAGGGTCAGGGGTTATGGATATACACGAGGGCGAACTACAGGTACGGCTGTAGCTGGGGAACGACTAATGGCATGTGGGAGCTTTTGTTGCCATGGAAATTCTTTCCTTGCTTCATTATAGTATGCTACTCGATGCTAATATGTCAGACTAGCTTTCTTTGTTATTGATCTTAAAGGGACGTGCACTACGAGCCTCAGACCTCCTGCTACTTTCTAACGGGAAAATAATGTTTTTAAAACAATTTTACGCTACTTACTTGTTATTTGCGTCTTTGCATATTATTCCAGAATCTTGGTGGAAGTACAGTCGATTGTTGTGAGTAAACATTTTTTTTGTATGTTTGGCAACCCTCAGACAAGAAGAAGGTGTCATTGATAATTCATTTAAAATTTGCTATTTCTCTAAGGGGTATCAGATACCTGGTACCGGTTATCGTCTAAGATGATCAAACTCTCTAACAACAACTAAAATCTGGCTCATTACAATGGCTGATGATATTGAGCCTATGAGTTAAATTCAAAAAGCCATTCTAAAGCATCTAACCGTTGACCATGAATGCTGATAAGTGTAGTTTATCCGCTCATTCTTATTAAGAGCCTTATCCTGGTCAGTAAGACAGAGTCTTTCCGAGATGCGAATACGCCCTGTATGGGACACGAGTCCTTTATAGTGCACCATCTGCGTCCATTTACACCTAGAGGGAATTTGGTACAGCCAGTCCACCTAGTAATATGTTTTTTGGAGATTAGAGGTGGAAATGCACATAGACACATGACACAAGCTCAGGATTAACCCGGGGACTGTGGAGCTGCCCATGCGTGTGTAGTGATTGCTCTGTGAAAATTCACATGATGATATTCTTGTGTATGTTGCTGTATCAGCTTCAGACATTAATGGAGACACTTTGTGTATGTGTGTGTGTGTGTGTGTGTGTGTGTGTGTGTGTGTGTTTTTTTTTTTCCTTTCAGCCAAGTGCCGGGGGTTACACTCAGACAGGCCGGCATTCGGTTTCAGTAGACGTTCAGATGCAGAAACAGAAACAAGATGACCGAGATGCCTTTACACAATCACAGAGACAATACAACTCTTTACCACGGTAAGAAAGCACACAATCCATATCACATTCCATATCTCTGCAAGATCTATTTACTACGATGTCAGAGTCTCACTTCCCTTGAGCCCACACACACACTTACCCATTAGCTCAGTACCACTCTTCATCCAGACATCCTGCCTCAGTCAAATTCTTCTCCTGTAACTTAACACTCTTCATCAGAACAGTGTGTGTGTGTGTGTGTGTGTGTGTGCGTGTGCGTGTGCGTGTGTGCGCGCGCGCATGTGCGTGCACTTTCTGGCCTAAGCAGCGCTGATAAAGAGCACCTAGGCTCGGGGAACCTGCTTTCAGGGGAAGTTTATCTTGGCAGCTGCTCCGCTCAGGGCCTTTTGCATGTTGTCAGAGACGTTTTACCCTTTTCCTCCATCTGTTTCTTCTCCTCGTCCCTCTTTTTAGTCTGTTTTTCCTCTTCCTTTTCTTTTGCATATTTTCGCTAAATGTCAGAATGACTCTCGGAGTTTCGGTTCAGATTTTCATATCCAAACCCAGCCACGGTTTAGCATGTGTCCCGAAACAGCTGATGGTGAATATGTAGGTGTCAGGGTGCTATATTGAATGAATTAAATTATGTTGATTTTAGATTCTTTTCTAGATGAAACTGCTTGTATAACACAGAGCTCTTTGTGAAACAGACCGTCAGGGTTTCCATTGTTTTTTCAGGTATCAGGTTTATGCGCTTTAGGTAATTATTGAAGAATGTGTGTGTGTGCATGTACGCACATGTATATATAATGGGCGAGGTAGTCCTGCTATGCATGCATGCTAATGTCAGTGTGTGGTCTCCTCTTCTCCAGTTTCATGCCCTTTTTTTTTTTTTTTTTTTTTTTTTTCCCCCTTATGGTACGGTACAAGATGTGCTGAGGATGTGTTTCTCATTTTGTATTGCAGTCTAGTCACTGCTAGTGTCACACATGGAACAAAAAGGTACAGGATGTCAACACTCAAAGGAGTTTTCCACTTAAGGACACTTGAGGCAGTATTCTGTGTGTGGGCATGTGTGTGTGTGGAGTTTTTCACCATAAACAAATCTATTTCTCCTGGCCCTGTGCTCTGTCTCTGTGAGTCAATAGAGATGTTGACACTCGGTCCTCAACAGGATATAATGACGCTTAATCAATGTAAACAATTCTCATCCACTTTTCCTCCATGACTCAATCTCATGCGCTCGCCTCACTCTCTCGGGTGCCCGATCCATCCACGACAGCTCACTTTCCCGAGGGAAGCGCTGCACAAACCCGGGCTGTCTCATATACATTCCTCTTATGATCTAGCATTCGCCAGGCTGCTCAGAGGTGACCTTTGACCTCTGGAGAAGAACTCTCTCTTTCTCCGTTAGATATCTCGAGCCTATCTGGTATCTCTGTCTCTTTGTGCAGAGCCGGATTTACAGATTTCTAAGCCACCATAATATAGAGAGCGGGTTTTATTTTTGATTTTTTTTTTTTCTTCAAAGGATTAGAGACGGAATGCTGGACAAGATGACCGTAGGCTGATTAGGAGTAATGAAAGTCATGTGTAACAGAGAGCGCTATGTGCATACAACAGCTGCATGTTGTAACAGACGAAGCCCCCCCACAGACACATACCCAGTCTTGTTAACAAATAGAAAACATTACTCAAGCTTTTATTTGGTTTATAAATAATTTAGTATGTTGCAATTAATACTTGTTGCACAGCGATATTTCCTGGAGGTCGACTTGCCCCCTGATCTACACCATATGCTTCAGTGAAACGCTGTATTTCCCCCCATGCCACTTCATATTCCTCACTTGAACTTTGCTTCGCCATGACATCATTGTCATATTGATGTGAAGCAAGTGCTTTATTGTGAAATGATGGTCATGTTGAACATCTTTTGACTTGGTTTCACAACACAAATGTCACAAAACTCTGTCTTCCATCTCTCCGTTTTACATGCAGCTTTGTTTTGATAAAGAACAACCTGATCATCAAATCCATATGCCGTCCTTCCTGGAACATTTGCTACAAAATTGGAAGCCCACTGTTGTATACATTGTCTTTGTTTGCTGTACTATTACAATTTTCTTTCACTGGAACTAAGAGGTACAAACATGTTCCAGCATGATCGTGTTCCTGTGCACGAAGAAAAGTCCAGTTTTTGAAGGTTCGAGTAGAAAAAAAAATTGAGTCTCCTGCACAAAGCCCTGTCCGTCAATAAACCTTTGGAATAAACTGGGGCTCTGCCTGCACCCCAGACCTCTTCACCCAAAATCTTGTAGCCAAATAATCACAAATTCCAAAAAGGATGAAAGCCTTCCAAAAAGGGTGGAGCGTATTATAACAGCAGAAAGAAAAAGAATAAATCAGGAGTGAAATGCTTAACAAGCGCACATGGCTGTGATGGTCAGGTGTCCACAAACATTTGACCATATACTGTTGATTTTTTTGTTGTTGTGTTTTTTCCCCTAAATTGGGGATAATACTTCTGTGCTAATTAATTGTTAATGCAGTAGTGTTTCTGACCTTTGCCTCAATTTCAGTCAACATATTGTGTGTAGTCTTTTAGTCAAAGCAGCTCAGTTGAATGGAAAAAAAGTACTAATGTTCATTTGAATGTCTGATCATTAATTTAAATATGCTGTGGATTATATATTTTTATGCCCTGTTTAACATTTTTGTTAAACATGTTTTAAAATAAATAAAAAGTTTCACATTTGAGAATGAGGAAATCAAAAAAAGAAAAACAGAAAACAAATGGTACACATGAACCAAAAAATGTTTGAGTATATCCAGTACTGTGCAAAAGTCTTGAGACCCCTCATTTATTCATATTTTGCTTTCCAAAAAGCCAGCCGTTCTTGAATTTTAATGTAGTCTCGAGGAAGAGTTCTCCAGGCTTCCTGAAAAACATTTTTGGCTCTCATTTTCAGTCCAGTCCCTGTACATGAGCAGTTTTAGAGAAATGTGTTTTGTTATGCCACATGGTGACCAATGCACCCAAGCATTCAAGCATTAAAAACACATCTAAGTTAAGGCAAGAACCAACGAGAAACAGGTGCAGATGATATGGTACAGATGATCAGGCTGGTGATTAGTATACTGGTGATGCTGAATGCTGAGTGGTTGGAACAGACAAGAGGGGAAATGAGGATGATGCTGAGATTGTTGCATTAAAAAAAACTACATTTTTATTTTCTATTTTTTGGCACTTTGCATCCTGTCACAGTAAAACAGTAATTTAATGACTATGACTAATCTGGATTACTCTAAGAAGGCAGGTCTTACTACTGATCCAAAAACACTCTCAATATTAACTGTTTGGCACTTGCCTTTAATGAAGCTTTCATTTTGCAGTACATTCTAAAACTGTTGTGGACTTTGCATGTCCCTGGAATAGGCTCCTGGCCTCCTGCAATCCTTGTACAGGATGTAGAGATGTAGAGAATGAGCGAGTTAGAGAGTGAAGAACTGCTAATTGAAGAACTGCTAATTAGTTTTTTGTAGTGGAAGCATGTAAAACAGTTCCAAATAAGACTTGCTCTAGAACCAACAATGGAAATTACTTCTGAAGATGTAATTCCATTCTGGTTTCAGAAGATGATCACTTTCTCGTAGTATCCTTGGCACTATTCATTTAAAATGAAGCTCAGAGATGGAGGCAACTTGTGCACTTAACCAAAGTAAACTGTGCCTCAAGTTAAATGTGCAACCATGAAAACACCTATTTTGCCCTATTGTCAGGAAATTGAAATTCTCAGCAGTCCAAGTGTAAATAATTCGCTCGTCTCTCTAAATGGGAAGGATGCCATCCGCTCTCTCCCCTGTTGATCAAGACGGTACTATACAATCACAGCCATCTGGTAGCTCATGTATACAAAACAGACTGGTTAGCGTTCGTCCGAGAACATTCAGCTGTCGCATGAACAGAGGTTAGCATCTGGCTCCACTTGTCTCAGAGGAAGCACATATTCCAGTTCACGCTCCTCACATGGTAGCTGTTGTGAGATGGAATTTAACCTAGCTGGCACTCAGGAGTGAGATGTGTTTATTAGCAGCAGAGTCAGGATCGAAAACCTGGAAAGCAGTGTTTGCCTAATCCACCACAAACTGTAACAGCTTTCAGAGAAATCTTTGAGCTTTTAGAAAGTCTAACTCGGCACGGGCAAAAATTTGTCCTTCGCTTTTCTCACACCCTTTATTTCTTTACACGCCTATTAACAGAGCGATAGTTGCATATAAAACAATTTCTCTTTCGTTTTTTTTTTCTATTTGGGGGGCAGGCAGTGTGAAGGCAGGTCAAGTCGGCGTTAAAGTCGGTTCCGTATTTTAACATTTCTTTAACAAGTTGAATGCTTCAGCTGAAATACCCTTTATTTTTTCCTACCTCAAACTCCCTTTATTTCACTCCTCGTCCAGATGAACCATTTCAGTGTCTGTGTAAATGAACTACTGCTAAGCTACGCCCCTCCAGAGAGCTGCAGAACTAAGCAACAAGCTGGAGGAGGGATCCTATATGAGGAGGGATCCAATATAAATTGGCCTGTTTATGTCTTGGCCAGTACAAAAATGAAAGGAAAAAAAAAGACATGACAAAAAAAAAAAACATTCTTAACATTTCTAAACATTTTTGTTGTTAAACCAAATGTTTACTAATGACTTAACAAACACATTTTGCATAATTGATCCCCTTTGAAGCTTTGCATTATACCCAGGTTCAATCGATCAGTCGACTATGCATTACAAATCAATGCACTACATGGACTTATGTCTCTTTCTTCTTCTCTTATACACAGGCAACCACGCAAAAACCCCAGCACTGTGTCGCAGGACTCATGGGATAAGGTGTACCCACCTGGTGAGGTGTTCCAGTCAGCTAAAGAGAATCCGCGCTACTCGAGCTATCAGGGCAGCCGTGGTGCTAATGGCTATCTGAGTGGTCCGGCGTTGGGCTTGAACGCACGTGTCCTGCTGGAGACACAGGAGCTGCTCAGACAGGAGCAAAGGCGCAAAGAGCAGGAAGCACAGGCCAAGCTCAATCCACAAAACGACCCTACACTGGCCCTGTCCTCAAACCCCAAAGGGCCCTACAGGCAGGACGTGCCACCCTCGCCTTCCCAGCTCGCTCGTCTTAACCGACTTCAAAGCCCTGAAAAGGGCCAGGCGTTCTACTCCTGAAGGGAGGAATGAGTTCCTAGGGGAAGAATTTTGAACTTTTTCGGAAAACATAGGGATATTGGTTGTTGACTCTACTTTTTTTTTTTAACATATCATGTACATCGATATTTTTAATACACAATTATGGTCCAGCCATCCAATGTCTCCACGTGGTATGAGTGTCTGTGCGTTTGTGTAAATGATTTGAGCGTGTGTCCTAGCATTGACTAGCATCTTAGCCAGTCCTGACAATCAGAAAACAGCCAGCAGGTTTCCAGGTTTGCATTTGTATTCCTATAGCGCTGTGACCTACATTAGTCATTTCACCTGCCACCAGTTGTGAATGTTAAACCGAGCAGTGAGGATAAGCAGTGTGAATGTGTGTTCTGAATAGGCAGAAATATTTTTGAATATATATTTTTTATCAGAACACTGCAAAAAAAGGTGAGATACAATGCGTATACTGTATATACGGATGGGTGAGATTCAATGAAAACCCAACATACTGTCTCTGTTTGTAAGGTTTTGTGCCACCACGAGCCACTGGAACAACCTCAACACTCCTTGGTATCAGTCTCTGTAGGTCTACAGGAGCGACGACCCACTGTTCTTCCTAATGTTTTTTCCTCAGCTGAGGGTTCGGTGAAGTGTGCGGAACGCTGTCTGACATCACTTGAGAAATCTTCCATAGATTGCGTTCCGTTGGGTTGAGGTCTAGAGACTGAAGACTTCTATATGAAACCATACTAACAAGCCCTTATGCCAACGTTGCCACCAGATGTTTCTTTTATTTGTCACCTGTCTTTATGTTTATAAGATTAAAAGAGAGTGAGCGATTGAGACTAAGCCTCCCACCCTGCCTATAAAATCACAATCATTTCACTAATCCAATGATTCCATGATTCTCCTTTTTTCAGTCTATCCATCACACTTCCTGTCCGGTACTCTCTGCCTGCTCGTAAAACTTGAGCTTCTCTTCTACCATGTGTACTGGTTTCCTGGTACACCAGTCATGTGATGGGAGTATCACTACAATGCAATGTGAGAAATGTGTAGAACTGTCTCCCGCTTTATACTATGCGCTTGATGCTGAATGTCATATGTCCAGTCAGTGGTCACACAGGAAGTCTTTGGTTTTGTTTAAAGTGTTATAACATCCCCTCTACCTGTACCACACTCAGGCCAGTACTCTTACCTTTACAGCCAGATTAAAGCTTAGTGTTTACTCCACCAGGTATTTCTTCATCACTTCATTAGATCCACCGTTAGTTAGTTTTTTCCCCTTATGTGGGAATACACTTTTGTGCGTTGCCATTTCCTATAAATAAAATTTTAAAAAAGTAATTGACTTCTAGCCCTTGCTGACACCTAGTTGTTAATAATGCAATTAAAATGTAAAGTGGGTGCCTCCCTGTTCATCTTTTGTGAGCAACACTCTAACCAGCTAACTATAATAAGGAATGTACAATCAGCCATAACATAGCCAGCAAAATCATCTACAATAGAGGCCAGACCTTGCAACTTACAGGACTTGCTGCAGAACCAGAGTTGTTTTGCCAGAGATCTACTCAATATTACATGGGTTGATCCCCCTTTTGCCTGCCAGAACAACTCTGACCCATCAAGACATGGAGTCCACTAGACCTCGGAAGTTGTGCCGTGGTATCTGGCACCAAGCTGTCATGAGCAAATCCTTTAAGTCCTGTAAGTTGCATGGTGTGGCCTCCATTGTAGATGATTTTATCCGCTACACAGCCCCAAATGCAAGAAACTTTGATACACTATGTGCTCTGCCAACTTCCTATCTGAACCAGCGTTAACTTTTTCAGCAGTTTGAGCTCCAGTGGCTGTTCTGTTGGATCGAACAACATGGGCCAGTCTTCATGCATCAGTGAGCCTTGGCGGTCTATGACCCTGCCACTGGTTCACTGGTTTTCCCTTCTTGAACCACCTTTGGTAGGTCCTGACCCCTGCAGACTGGAATCACTCCCCACAAGCTGCAGTTTTGGATTTGTTCTGACCCAGTCATCTAGCCGTCACAATCTGGCCCTCGTCAAAGTCACTCAAATCCTTAAACTTGCCCATTTTCTTCTGCTTCCAACACGTCAACTTCTGGGGCAAAATATTCACTTACTGCCTAACATATCCCACTTCCAGGTGGTATTGTTAATGAGAGAATCAATGTTATTTACTTAATAATGTTATGGTTGACATGATCCTGAGTTTTTCATATACTGTATAGGAATTCTGTTATTTCTAACCAAAGGATAATTTCAGCCGAATGCACCAATAAATAATATCTACTGTAGTAGGAATGCATGTACAAATTCATCAAACACTAAACACATTAAATTCACTTCACTCAAACTATTTCAGGAAGTCCAAGACGGCATTTTTAGCCGCATTAGACAATCAAGCCCTCTTAATTCCATGACATCAGCACTCCTGTGATCCATGACTGGTAACGGTGATTTTTTTTAAATATATATATTGCAGGTAGTGAAAATGAGTGATGGCACAGGAAGCAGGTGAAACACACCAGTATTACAGAGTATCATATCTGATAAAGCAATCAATGCCACATTTGACTGTACGAGGTTAAACTCTCATCCATTTTAGATTCAAGTAGTGTGATGTATATCGTGGCTCGTAAAAACATCACACATTGTGATTATGATATTTATTCTCCTCCTCTCTTTCTCTCTCTCTCTCTCGATTACTCTCTGCCGTAAAAGAGTGAAAATAAAATGTACGAAATCTTCCCGTTGTTGACTAACTGGTACGTTGCAGTATGTGTTCGGTTCTGTGATCCCGAATGGGTGGGAAATTAACTTTTCAAAACAGCAGCAGGGTTTTTTTTTTCTGTTTCTTTTTTTTTTGTTTGTTTTTTTTTGCTGCTTTATTTCACATTTTGTATTTTATGCATTGATTCATGGACAATTTTTTGGCGATGGTAATGTTCAAGTGCCTGTTATAGGAGGGGTATTTTGTACTACAAAAGATTTCATGTCACGGAAAGCACATATTTTAGCAATTCTTCGACTATTTTCTTGTGTAATAACATCTTTTCACCACAAAACATGTTTAGAACTATGAATGAAAGAAAAAAAAACAGAGTAACTTTTTTATTATTATTATTATTATTATTATTATTGCATTGTCTGTATTCTTCCGAGGTAACACGGTGTCCATGGTGTAACACTTAAGCACAGTGCAATTAAATTTTTTTGGCTAGACTTTATACATACTGTATTAAATTGTACACAGCTTTCTCTGTACATATCGAATTTAGACTAAATAAAACACAAGGCTGTTTCTTCCTCTTGTTTACATTACACGTGTGACTTTTTATTCATTTAAACAAAGTAAGGGAATGACGGTTAAGAGAATTATTACCATGACACTGTTGAGTTCTCAATAATCATTGGTCAGATGATGACGGAATTCCTGTCGCAGGCGCTTAAATGGATGTGAAGAAGTTCTCTGTAAGGAAATGCTTAACATTTATATTCGTTTCTCAGCCCTGAGTTTAGAAATGTTTGCAATGTTGTTGCATTTTTCTCTCTCTAAAATATATCTTTTTGCTTTATTATTAACTGCAAGAGATGTGGGGAAAAAAACAGACTGATTAGAAAATGACTGTTTAGAGCTGCTTTTAACATAAGTGCTATGGACCTTTTACACCCGACGTAATAACATCGGCCTGCCACAGTCCTGCCCTTTTCTGGTCAATAAAAAAGACGTTACTTACCAAATGCCAATGTGAAACCCAAATTCAAAACATACAACACATAGTCTCCAGAGTATGTCAGTATAAGTCAATACTTAGTGTAAGTCATTCATAAGTCATTATAAACTACCTATAGTGTGTTCACAGCTAACACAAGCTACAAAGCTACTGTAACTAACTTCTAACACAAAGCTGTTCCCAAATGTCTCTCTAACCTTTGAACAAGGGCATTTTTTTCACCCTGCACAGTGCACTAGATGTCCGTTTTACACTATTTGGGATTTAAACCAGAACAGTTAGTTATCACTATTAATAGGTGTAGCTGTTAAATAGAAAATTTAATATGTCAGTATTAGTTATCATTACCTGCACATTATTTTATAGCGCATAAAGCACAGCAAAGCGTCGTCTCATAGTAGACATTAAGCAACATTAAAAGTAACTGTAAAGGGATAAAACACTGGCGAATTGTTGTGGTATAAGAGCTTTAACCTACTATACTTTGGGACATATTGTTACAACATATAACATGTCATGTAATTTATTATTATTATTATTATTTACAAAAAATTACATTATCAACTTTAGTCCTCCACTTTGTAAGGCACCCTTGTGCAGCACTAAAAACTGTGTATTAGGCATTTCTTTATTCCACTGGTATGGCTCGCACTTATCGGAGATGCTGAAAGCACGGAAAAGGAAAAGCTGAGGAATATCCTTCCTCTACTTCCTTCTCTTTAATCTATTTCTGATCCCATAGATCACTTTAATGTTGCCTATGACATGGCTGGCCAGTACTGTAATGAGAAGTGTAATGAGTTTGATGGCAATAAAGACAATCGTGAAATTTATGAAGTTCAGGTCAGCGTAAGTGAGCGTAAGTCAGTCTGTGACGTAGCCTTTTGGCTCTTTACACAGAACACCTGCCAATAGCTTCTTTATGTCAGGAAGTGAGTGAGACCCTTTAGAAATATCCATCTGCCTGACACTGGAGGAGTGTGAGTGAGAAAATGAAGGGGAAGCAGAAGTAGTTAAACAATGGAAAAGAAATCCCAGGGGAAGCTGATAACAGGGATCCTGCTGAGATCAGATGCAGTTAGTAACACTGGAACGTCAAAAGCAGCAGAACAGGAGGGAAATGAGCTCTGTTCCATGAGGTGACTGTGGCCTCCAGGATAAACCCTAGAGACCTGATGAGAACTTCTGGGGAGAGTTATGGTAGCATTTCCTCTCCGGATGGTCTACAGCCCTGTGTTCGGCATGCTAACTCTTTTGGAATTTCCAGAGGTATGGGATGAGTCAAATTAATATGGAGTGGCTATGTCCACGAAGTCAGACTCCATTGTCAGGAACTGATTTCATTCTGTCATCTTAAAAATGATTGCATGGTTTTTCATAATTTCTTCATAGAATCCTTTTTTTCCATAAAATCTTCAAGAATATGATTGAAAAATAACTTAAATAAAACTGAAAGTAGAATCGAAAATACAAAAACTACAAGCTGAAACAAGAAAAGATATTTTTAGTCTCATCAATTTAAAATCAGAAATAAATAGCTGAAACCCTAGTACCCCTCGCATCTCGTAAACGCGCCGGCAGCTGTGTGGCAGTTGCATAACGATGTCTGAGTACATAGGTCCTTAGGTACTGGTCATCGTTGCGGTCCGTCACTCGTGGGGCTTCACTCCTGGGTCTGTCATGAACTCTGCCAGTAGTTCTGTGTCTTGATGCAAGACTGCTGATGACACTTTGAGACACACCAAGTTCACGAGCAACATCTGACTGCCTGCCACTGACCCGAAGGCGCGCCATGGCCAGGTGGCGCTGCTCGTCTGTTAAGTGACGTCGTGTGTTCATGGCTGTTTGAATGATGAACTTGGAATGACTTACTGACAATACCACCGTATGTACAGTATGACATCCACTAAGTCTCTCACAATATCCCTAACTTATTGTGAGTAGTGTATATTAATGCATTTAACTAGCTAACTTGCTCACCTACTGCTATTTAGCATTGTCATTTAGGTTTGTGAGCAAATAGAACAGGGACTGCACACTTGAGCATTTCATTCCTGGTGACCTTGCTAATTAAATTAGAAATTGTATATAATGCTGACTGTTTTATGTTTAACATATTAGATGCATGATTAAGAGAATAGTAAGCATATTAGGTGCGTGTCATTTAATACACAAACATGCAAACAGATCTACATTTAGATGGATGAAGGGCAGGTCTTTGTCCAAACACTTTGTGTGTAAAAGTGCTCACTGGGAAAGCTTTAAAACCCTGTCAATATGTACAGTATGTGTTGCATGTGCAAGTTCAAAAGTTTCATACAAGACCCCGGTGCTCATGTCAAATGGGATTATTGACAGACTCGCAAGGTGTGAAGGTGTTGATATGCACTAATGAGCCATGACTTTGGAACAGGTCGCAACTCATGACATCCACACTGCAGGCAGTTACAACCGAGCCCTCATTGGAAAAAAGCAGGCAGTGTTTTGACATTCAGCTTGGTAATGATCAAGTGTTCCAGCCTTTTAGCTTTAAGTGAAAGATCCTCTGGGTGGATTTGCTCATGGCCGTGTGTTATGTGTTCATGTTACATGACATCAGCCGCACATTGTGTGCAGAGAGCACCCTGACAGGCCTTGGGAGCTCCTCGTGACATATTCATTTTCTTTAGTTTATCAGCTCTCCAAGCCTGACGTACATGCGTGTTAGTCTCTGGCGAGATTTATGCCTGCATTCTAAATGAAATCCGTAGAAAGTGTCGACTGTAAGGCATTATACATGGAACTCCCTCAAACAAATTATGAAACATCATCGATGGAAGTTCCACATGTTTGGCTGTTGCCGGTGTGCGTGTGTGGGCTTCATCCACCATATACACATATTCTATTTCAGGAAGATTTCAGGAAGGCAATGGAGAGTATTCTGACCGTTGCATGGCCCTTATGGCAAAGCCATGACTGTCTTGGCCTTGATCTAAGTGCAGTGCACTGTCTGTGTGCTTGCTGAGTGATATAGTGCGTGCATAAAAATGAAGAGAGTTTGAATAAGTAAGAGTACACACAAACGGCAGTAAAAGCCACCATATATCTGGCAGGATTGCTGTTTTTGTGCTCTCATTTCTCATTCTCTCACCACTCTGTCTCTTTCTTTTAAGGCATGTAGCCATTGCTAGTCTGACCTCATGAGCTGATGGGCACTCACCGGATTTTCATTTCATTGCATTCATTTGATAAGCAAGTCTGTGGAGAAAATATTAGCATTTAAATCAGTTAAGCACACAAACAATCTCATGGCAGCAGCTAGTGAATGTTATATTACAGATACAGTGCTATGAAAAAGTATTTAAGTACAAAATACATTTTTTAAATAATGATTTCATTTGTATATTTTTTTTGAAAAGCATTATTAGGAAAGGTGAGATAAATTTCACTTGATACACCCAGGCCTGATAACTTCCAGACCTGTTGAATAAAGAAATCACTTGATTGGAACCTGTCTGACAAAGGGAAGCATCTAAAAGATCTATAGAAATTCAAGACAAAATAAAAAACAAAGTAATTGACAAGTATCAGTATGGAAAGGGTTAGCAGGCCATTTCTAAGGCTTTGGGACTTCATGGAACCACAGTTAGAGCCATGATCCACAAAAGAAGAAAACTTGGAACAGTGAGGAACCTTCCCAGAAGTGGCCGTCCTACCAAAATGACTCCAAGAGCACAACGACGAAGCATCCAGGAGCTCATAAAAGAACCCAGAGCAACATCCATGGAACTGCCGGCCTCACTTGCCTGGAATTCAGAAATTAACAAGAAAGAGACTGGGAAAAAATGGCATCCATGGGATGGACCATGAGTTCCAAGGTAAAAGCCACTGCTGACCACAAAGCCTCGTCTCACATTTGCCAGAAAAACATCTTGATTATCCCCAAGATTTTTGGACAAATATTTTGTGGACTGATGAGACAAAAGTTGAGCTTTTTGGAAGGTGTGTGTCCCGTTACATCTGACATAAAACTAACACAGCATTTCCACACCATACCAACTGTCAAACATGGTGGTGGTAGTATGATGGTCTGGGGATGCTTTGCATTTTGAGGATCTTGCCATAATTACTTTTTGACAAAGGCCCAGGCAGGTTTGCAGGCTTTTTTTCTTTAACAAATGAAAATATAAATATAAAAACTGCATTTTGTATTTACACAGATTATCTATGGGTAATATTACATTTGTTTGATGATCAAAGCATTGTATATAACGGGATATAAATTCTTAAAGAAAATAAAATGTAGTTAGGTCCATAAAAATTTGGACACATATTGTTGTCATAGCTGTCTATTATACCATATTGAAATTAAATATTATATAAATTATAATTAATTAAGATCATATACACCCAGATCTGGTATTTGAATAGTGTAGAAATTACATCACTTCGAAAATGTTCCTCACTCCTCCTTTTTTTCATCTAGAGGCCAAATGTAATTATTTAGATTAACATAATAATAAACAAATTGCAATGTTTTTTAATACTTGGCTCCAAATTTTCTGCAGTCAAAGACTCCCTGATGTCTGGAACTAATAGACTTCACCAGATGCAGGTTTTCTTTGGTGATGCTTTGCCAGGTCTTTACTGCATCTGTTTCAGTTCCTGCTTGTTTGGGGAAATTTTACCTTTAGTTTTGCCTTTAGGAAGTGAACTGCAGCTCAGCTGGATCCGGGTCAGGCAATTAACTTGGCCATTGTAGAACATTCCACATCTTTTCATTAGAATGTTTCTGGTCCTTGACCATACTTCTTGCCCGATAAGTTTTAATGCACTTAGCTGAACCTGAGTTTATGCAGTATACTGTAGCTCTCTACTTCTCAGAATTCATCATCAATAAACACACAGGAACCAGTTATACCATACCATAGTTATACCATAGGAACCAGTTATACCATGCCATGAGGTGGTACACTTTTTATCAGGGGCAATTCCTTTCCTTCTCAGTACTTTTCTTTTCCTATAATTCTGCTACAAGTCATCGTTTTTCTTATGGGCTGTTGTTCCAGAACTGTGCAGGCGTTTTTTATTACATGATTTTGGCAGACTCTAATCTGGTCTTAGTGTTTTTGAGGGTTAAGAACAGTTTTGGTGTTCCAGGGCTCACCAGTGTCTATTCGAACATTTGCCAAACATCTGATTTGACCACACTTCATGTTTTTGCCTTCTCTCTAATGGATTTGTTTTGATTTTTTTAGCCTACCGATGGCTTGCTTCATTGGAAAGACTTTTTCGACTTGGTTTGAAAAGCATCATCAACAAATTCTAAACGAAAATTCTTTGGATGCTAGGAAAACAAGTCTAAAGCTTTTTATATATATTTACATGTGAGTGAAAAAAATGGCACACATCTGCTTATCGTTCAATTACTTTCGGTCTTTTAAAACAGGGAGGACCACATATGAAAAGTGCTGTAATTTCTATATCGGCTTTAAATGTTGTTACATTCAACCTGAATGGCCGCAGAATTAGTACTATTGTATACTGCGTTAGACTGCTAAAGAAAAATATATACAGTCAGCCCAAAATATGTCCACACACTTCAGAAAAAGAAAAACTTGTATAAATATTTTAATAATAAAGTTATTGAGACGTCATGAGATTAATTTAAGTTACCAAAGGTTTATTGAGGTGCGGCACGGTGATGTATTGGTTATCACTGTCGCCTTACACCTCTAGGGTCCGGGTTTGATTCCCGGCCAGGCTCGATTCCAGTCTCTGTGTGCATGGAGTTTGCATGTTCTCCACGTGATTGGTGGGTTTCCTCCGGGTACTCCGGTTTCCTCCCACAGTCCCAATACCTGCAGATTAGGCTAACTGGCGTTCCCAAATTGAACGTAGTGTGTGATTGAGTGTGTGAGTGAGTGTGTGAGTGAGTGTGCTCTGCGATGGATTGGCACCCTGTGCAGGGTGTGCCCCGCCTCGTGCCTCCTGGGATAGGCTCCAGGTCCCCCTGAATACAGGATAAAGCGGTATAGACGATGAGTGAGTGAGTGAGTGAGGTTTATTGAGACATCATGAGATTAATATAGAAAATATAGAAATATAGGAGTGGGTGCAGTGTATGTGAACAGGATGGAGCTCATAAACCGCAAGCAGAAGAACGAAAAACAATTCGTTTAACATGCAGTACATATGGTGAAGCTTTGGTAACGGATGGAAGACTGCGAGCTGGTTCAGTGTGTCCTCTGCACAGAGGATTGCTATGGAACACTTAGTCCATGGCATGTGCAGAATAAGTACGGCTGAATGGAATTACTGCTGAGGGAAAACTGGCAATAATAATGTGGTAAAATGTTGGATAATCAGGCTGGGATTCAGGAAATAAAACATGGAAGGTTTTTGATGCTTTTTAATAGTGTTGTATTTAGAGGTCCACTGTGAATGATTTAATGTCTTACCGGGCATGCCTGAGATGTATTTATATGACTGATGTGTTAGGAAAAAGAGGAAAAACATGTACACTATCATCTTTTTAATGTCTAGTAATGTACAACATTACATTATGCTGTATCAGGTAAATTCCTTTCATGTCATTATACCTTTAAATACAATCCCCGGTGCGTCATAAATGTGGAATAATAATAAATGTGGAAGTTTGACCCGTTAAGCGACGCCATTTACACAGCAGCCGTTCAGATCCGCGTCCAAGCACAACCAGTGACACAAGAGGAGGCGAACGAGAGAAAAGAGTCCAGTCTGTAAAGAACACCCTTAAAAACAGCAGCCACACACCATTTCATCTCGGGGAACGAGACAGAGACAGGAGCGTGGAAGTAGAGCAGATGAGAACGAAGCGTGGTGTGTGTTTTTTTCTCAGAGATCAGCTCAACACACGCTATTATGAAGGCTGGCTTGACTCACCGAGATCCCGCTGCGCCTGCACAGTACTGGGGGTAAATGGAGCATTCCTCCATCTCTTCCACTCTCAAGGGTTTAGAGAAACTCAAGCCTAAAGGCCAAATCCAGCCAAGCAGATGATTACATAATTACATTTCTGAGTGGCGTTATGGAATGATGCCACAGGGAAGAACTGTTACTGGCATTATGGGAGATTGGGAATTAATAGCATAGGTCATAGGATTGTGTTATCACGGTGTTAGACTGTTTTTGTGCTTTGTTATGATGGAATTCAGGTCTGGAAAATATGAATTCCAGTATTTGGATTTAAAGAAATGATCAGAAACCTGGCCCTTTACTAAGCCAATGTACAAACCTTTTTTTGCAACATGTTTTAAATTAGAAAATTGTTCTCATGAATAGGATTTTTTTTATTCACTACCTGTTAATGGGAACATGGATAGTATCTGGTTTACTGCTTTTACATTTATGGCATTTGGCAGATGCCCTTATCCTGAGCGACTTACATAAGTGCACCATCAATCTAACAGTGTTAGGAAGGTTTTTTTTTTTTTTTTTTTTTGATGGGGTGGAGTTAGCTCATATACCTAGGAATACCTATGCAACAGCTCATGTTGTATTTCTAGTTATATATTCTGACTATCTAAGAAACAAAATGTCGCGAGGTGTTTCTTTAAGAGTTATGTTGAGTTTTAAAACGATGGAATAATTGCTTGTGTCCGTAAAGCCTCGATATGCTTGCCGGCCGGCTCGGACATGCTTCTCGTCCAGAACAGAGAGACATACAAACAAGGCTACACATTGCAAGCATGATATTGCCCAGTATTCTCTGTATGTTTTATTGACAAAGTTTCCAGAAGAACTCATATTCTCCAGCAAGCTCAGTAAAACCTAACAGCTGTTTTCTTATAAAACTGCA
>JAOVVB010000046.1:10372797-10389653 GCA_028570985.1 Heterobranchus longifilis
TACATGTAAACCTGTTTTAAGAGACTCATTAAGCAATATTAGCAACCTTTAAAATGGCATAATAGGGGCACTTTAAAACTACAAACAGCCACGCAAAAGCATGGCATGTAATATTAAATGCAATTTTGGCCATATTTGCTGAGTGGAGTGAAGCTGAATACACGCTGAATACACCCAATCTGGCAACCTTTCATGCATGAATTGCGAAAGACTGAATGGAACTGCTCAGAAAACTTCTGACACCTCTATAAGTTGATTTTAAATATGAATAGCTTTTCCTCTGAAACTCCCGACATATCTATTTTAATATCAGTTGGCAACTTAATTTGTTGACTTAGTATTTTGAACTTTAATTTGACTTAAAAAACCTTACCATCTGGATCCAATTTACCATCTGTAAATTCAAGAAAAGCATAACTGGTGGTAGTTTATGGAATTGTTACCTTATCGAAGGTAATTCTGAAAGCTATAGTGGGTTTTACAATTTATAGCATCAACAGCAGTTCTAACCCTTTCCACATGGTCACCAACACAAAATATTCTTTTTATGTCAGACATATTCTGAGAATGTTTCATGGCAATCTATGGAACATTATGGAAAAAACATGCTAGAACATTTTTATTGATACATTATTATGACACATTGTGGAACATTGTACAATATCTATGATATTATAAAACATTGTAGAACATTGTAGAATATCTATGATATTGTAAAACATTGTGGAAAATTTTGGGAAACAGATTCTGTGAGGAGTGTTCAAGTCAAACCAGGACTTGTGATGATATTTCCTGTTAATAAAGGCGTAAACGCTTTGATATTTACAGAATACTTTAAGCACAGTACAGTGATGAGACTCTTAACAGCAATAAAACATTGGGGCAAATATTTTACATTTTAAATCTTTTAAATGCCGTATGTCCTAGTTGAGGTGGCTTGGAGCCCATTGCACTCGTTCCCATGAACATTCAGAAAATGCAACACCTGATCCTTGAAAATCTATGAATAACTTGGCGCCAACTTGGGTGCGAGAGATCTGTCTGTGGGAACTGGGCACACAATCGATCACCAACAACACTTACACATTACAGGAACTCGGCTGGGAGTTATTGCCACAGCCCCTGTACAGTCCTGCAGCTCCAAGCCATTTCCACATGTTTGGGCCATTAAAGGAGTTCCTGGGAGGTCAACATATCAAACGTGAAAAAACAGGCAGTCCGATCATGGCTCCGGCGTGCTGAGAAATCTTTCTTCCTCAATGGTATGTAAGCACTAGTGAAATGCTGTGATAAGTACAGTATACAGCTATATATATACAGCTATATATAAATACAGCTGGGAATTATAGAGAGAAATAAAGGTAGTTTGTACTCTCATAACTGTGAACTGGTATTCTGCATAATCAAAAGTCCCTGTTTGACTTGAACAATATATTTTGTAAAAGGAAGCTTGTAAAAGTTCAAATATTATGTTATTGCAATGTTTTATAAAATTTATATGCAACACATGCTTGATATAATTTGCATGAACCAGTACAAAGCCACTTTTCTCTTAGTGAACCAAATTCGTCCATTTTATTTTTTTATTAAATCAGATTTGAGTGTCTACAAAGTGTCTACAATCTATCCTGTAATTTAAAAAATCTCCCTCTTACAAATTACAAGCACAATGTCACTTTCATTTCATTATTGTAACATTTGCACTACCAGGTAAAAAAAAAATTGGACACACATTCTAATTCCATAATCTTTCCTGATTTTTATTTCTTTCTACATAAACTACGTAAAAAAAAAATGCTGAAAGCATCCAATAAATGCAATAATCTGCTTTGAACAGATGATATTGATATGTGTCTGCTACTTATGATCTGTGAAGCCTTTATAACGTCTTTAATCTGAGGTGCTGTTAGTTAATTGGTGACTTCTGAGGCTGGTGACTCTAAATGAACTTCTACTCTGCAGCAGAGGTAAGTTTTGCTCGTGCTTTCCTGGGATGCTCTTCATGAGAGCCAATTTCATCATGGTGCTTGATGGATTTTGCAAACACACTTAACAATACTGTTCTTGCAAGAACTGTTCCAGGACAGCTGACCTTCATGTCTTAAAGTAACAACTGACTGTTGTTGCTGTTGTTATTTAATTAAATAATGCTGTGTGTGCTTTAAAATCTCCAGTATTGTTCAAGAATGTAGAAAAATAAATGACTGGTGTGTCCAAAATTTGACTAGTACTGTAGACCCAACAAGTCAAGTAACAGCAAATAAAACGAAAAAAAAACTTATAAATAAATTAAACAACCCCTCAACTCAGGGTGTGAGGATTTCCAGAGATGCTTGGTGCAGGATTGAGTGCTGTAGGTGGAGGTTCTGACCTGTTATGGCTCAGCGTTGGGTCTGTTTGCACCCAGAGCATGCCAGATGTTAGCCATGTGGAATATGTTAAAGCACTGCTTCTTAACCAGATTCAGCACAGAAACCTTCCTTTTCAAATGATGCAGCTGCTTCTCTGTCTTCTAGGATGCTTTTCCTCTTTCTCTTGAAATGCTCATGGCTTTGCATTTCATTAGCCATTTCAAAGCAACACTTGAGTTTTATCTTCACTTGCAGAAGCAGATGTCTATTTTAGAGATCAAGTAAACACACCAGTGTGCCTTGAAAGGCTTAGGATGTGTCCTATACCTCCAAGCTGTCATTACGTCCAACAGAGGCTTGCAGGCTGATAATAAGAGAGAGGTTCATCCAATTACTAGAACATCTTAAGGGTACACTCCCACGGTTTCCATCAAATGTGTCAGGGTAAAACTACTTCCAATACACATTTTCATTGGCTTTTTTTTGCATCTCAACCACAAATGCTTGCCTTGAGATTTAGGTTATCCTCCATCATCACAACAAAGACTCCACCCTAAGCTACTCTTTCAAGAAGCAGCACGTAATGGATACTCTGCTAATCACAGGGATTTGACTCTGCTACTGCCATGTGCAGCTTTTCAAAGAAATGTTTCTCATTCTTTGCATGCATGAAGGTACAGCGGTTTAACTTCTGACCACATTTATACCAGCCAAAAGCAAAAAAAAAAAAACAGAACGAATGCATCTATTGAAAAAGCTACACTTTCAGTCCATTTGCCTTTTTCAAATGACTGAAAGCTGAATGTTCAGGTTCTGCCTTTAAATAACACATGATTTATGCATTTATTCCCTCTGGTCATGCAGTCTGTTTTAATGTGAGGCAATGCGTGTGGTGCCGTGTGGTTGGGAGGTGTGCTAAAGACATTAAGTACTTCCCAGTGCCTGATGAATGATTGTGGTCTGATCGGTCGATGCCTTTGCCAGCACTCGTTAGGCCGCCCCATAACACTCCTCCAATCGTCGCCTATTTTCCATTGTTACGCTGCAGAAAACACTGGTGTGTATTGCACAAATCAGACTGTCCAGGATTTCAGCCTGCTCACGAGCCAGTGCCTCTCCTATTTAAACAGAGAGTGATTTATGAAACGCCCAGGCTGCAAAGTAACACCCCTGCCAAACGTGGAAATTTAATATGACCACGATAGTATTCCAAGATGTGTTCTTTATAAGCCAAAGAAGCTAATACAAACAACCATGGGCTATGCAAGGCCAAAAAGTGTGTTATGATGTGCACATGATTTGCGTGGATTACTGTAATTGCCTCTGAGCATGCCCGGACTGATTGTGCTCCTCACTCAGTGTCGTATCTCTGTGCTCTGCCATCAGAGACTTGCTGGAATCGCTAAGCTGATTAAAATCCATATCTGAGCTGCTATGACCTTGTGCATGCTTCTCAGAGTGTGGAATATGCTAAAGAGTAATAAGTCACAGATGTGAACCAGACACTGTCTTTAATCACTAGTTCATTTGTTGTGCGGATAAGTATACTGTTACAGCGCAAATATAAAGTTTGTTCACTTATTATTCCTTTAAGAGCGTATTACTAAGTAACACTGCCTGGCCAAAAATCAAGTGTGAGAATGATCCCTCATGCTCCCAGAACCATGTTTTTACAACTTTAGTCTTGAAATATGCCTGTACCACCATGGAAAACTCCATAGACGTGATAACTTGGTCATTCAGTACCCTCAGGTCATCAGCTGACTTCATTTTATTGCCACGTAATGTTGCTAAATCTAAACCTGACTATCTGAAGCAACACCAGATCATCACACTGCTTCCAGAGGCTTGTACAGTGGACACTATACATGATGGGTGCTTCGCTTCATGCACTTCCCCTCATACCCTGATGCACCTATCACTCTGGATTATGGTCAATCTGAACTCATTAGACCTCATGACTGTTTTCCATTGCTTCAAAGTCCAATCATTATGCTCCCTAGCAAATTTTACCTTTTTGTTTTCTAATTAATCTCACTAATGGGTGATTTACGTATGGCCACACATGTTTAGTTCTCATCACATTGTGTGTACGGAGTAGTAATGGGTCGTTCATGAATGATTCGTTCTTTTTGAATGAATCTTTAACGTGACTCAGAAAAATGAGTAGTCTTGGAGAGTTATTCATTCATTTTCTACTGGGCGCGCATGCGCAAATCATCTCAAAACCTCCATACTGTAGGTTATGTACAGGAAACAGAATTGAGTGATTCTTTCTTAATGACTCTTCTACTCCGAGTCGTTCGTTCTTTTGTCACGTGACTCCCATAGACGCTTTGCGGTGCAATCGATTCAAAAGAACGAATGTCTCGGACCAGAAGATATTATGATAAACAGAATGAGCAGCTCACCTCTCATATGTCCTTAGCTGCATTGTAATATTTTGATTACTGGAACTAGAGCCAAAAGTTGTGTACGTAGACGTATTGGGGGTCTGTTTATTGAAAATGCAACATTTTATTTTTATTTCTGATCAAAAGAACGAACTGAACTAAATGAAGATTAGTTCATTTTGGTGAACAAGATTCAAAGATCCGAGTCACTAAAATGATTCAAACTTCCCATCACTATTACGGAGATGCTCTTAATGTCACTATTAACATAACATAGCTATGGGTTTTACTGTAGATTTTTTTTTTACCATTCAACTTCTCCACGTATTTAAGTGATCTCCGTTCATGATTTTTTTTCCAACCACATTTCTTCAACAAAGCTGACAGTTCAGCACTCTCCTTACAGGTTTTTTTTATAATGTATTGAAGAGTTCTTATTCCAGTTCCAGTAATTTCAAAACCCCTTAGTTGTTCTCCTTGCTTGATGCAGAGTGTGTATTAAGTATTTATTAATTATTAAATAAAACAGTATGATGCAGAAGTAAGGAATGTAACTCTGGAAACATTTATGCCCATTTATGTGATGTTAAAGAGTAAATATATTTAAGGATCAAAGTTTAATCTTTTGTATGCAAGACCTAATCATGTTACAGAAAATATGTTACATAATATCATTTCACTTTCATGTCTATCCTCTCTGAAAGCTCTTTACAATAAAAGACCATTAAATGTCCTAAAACTACTGTAATGTGTATTGACATGAAAACTGACATCATGAAATGCTTTATGATAGATTTTAAGATCGATATGATTGCTATAGTGGCATGGCAGAGAGCCTTATCTTTCTCTGCTGTCATTATGCTTACTTACTCAGTCCAATGTAGCCTATAAATCTATAAGTCATTTATTTTATTCTATTTTTTTTATCAGTAGAGAGGCACTATTATTTATGGTTGGTGTCATAGTTGCACTGCAAATTGTTACCTAGTTTTAGGATCAGTGATACAGTATTTGATCAGATCTATGAATCTACAGTATGTATAATGGCAACAGACAGGAAATACTGTTTTTTCCCCCCTTTTGGGGGGGTCCAAATTAAACACTATGACATCATGGCAAAGTGCCTAAAGAATGTATAATATCATTACACATAAAAAAATAAATCCCTCCATTTAGGAACCTGAGTAGTCCTACTAGGGACCGTAGAGGCCGATGGTGACCATTGTATTTATTCCCATCTTCCCGACTGGGGTAGGATCTCCAATCAACATTCATACACTGCTGGCAATTTGGAAACGCCAATTAGCCTAATCTGCATGTCTTTGAACTGTGGGAGTAAAGCGGAGAACCAGGAGGAAGAACATGCAAACTCCATGCAATGGGGAGACAGTGCTAACCACTAAGCCACCATGCCACCAAAATAACAATTAGCAAAATCTTATGTGTAAAGTAAGCTGTCAGTGCATCAAACAGCTTTGTTGACAGTTTCCATGGTAACATAAGTAGGACTGGACAATAAACTGGCATGACAGCTCATGATAGCAAACTACTCCAATTAATTTTTATCTGTGACTATTATTATTATTATTATTATTATTATTATTATTATTATTAAGCTGCAATGTGGCATCACTGTGGCCTTGCACCTCTAGGGTTAAGGGGTTTGAGTGATGCCTTCAGGTCTGTGTGCATGAAGCTTGCATGTTCTCCCCATGCTTGGTGGGGTTTCCTCTGGGTTCTTTGGTTTCCTCCCCAAGTCCAAATTCATGCAGAGTCATCTAAATGACATTTCCAAATTGCCCATAGTGTTGTGAGTGAGCGTGTATGTGGGTTCTTGTGAACAGCGATGGATTGGAACACCATCCAGGGTGTACCTCACCTAGTGCCCTGAGTCCCCTAGGATAAGCTCCAGGCCCCCCACAATCCTGTATAGGAAAAGTAGTATAGACAATGTGTGAGTGAAAGTTCTTCTTCTTCTTATTATTATTAATATGTTCATATTAATTATGTGAATAATAATAATAAGAAGAAATGAATGGGACTTCTTTGTCAAAATCAAACTACCAATATTATTCTGTTTTTGGGAACCAACAATGCAATAATATCAACACCATGCCATATGCTAATGATGGAAAAAGAAAGAAAGAAACAGGAAACTCTTATCACCAGACTGTAGCACATGGTCTTTCTCCTTTGAGCTGAGTTTGATCCAATTATCTAAATGCTTTGTTTTGCCTTGCAGGAACAGAAGGATCAAATGCAGGATTACACAGTAAAATAGTAGGGGTCTGCATCTGCCCCAGTGAGTGCAATAAAAAGAGAAAAGGCCATTAGCAGTAAAGCTAAAATGGAGCATTTCGGTGTCAGCTTCATCAGCCGGTGTCTCGTTTTCTCTTCTAAAAATGCAATTCAATGTTTCTTTTCTTTTATTGCAAAGAAGATGTTACCAATTTGCTGAGGTCATAAATGACTAAGCCTTTAAAACATAATATTTCAAACAAATTTCCAGGAATAATAAAAATATTCACTGAGAACATAAGACCCCAAAATATCCTAAAGCCCCATGAAGCATTTAAATGCTTATATGATGCCCGAGTTTAAGAGAAGCACTCTGCTTGCACTACGTTGGTATATAAAGATATGTACATACTAATATTGCTTATTTCTTCAGATTGCATTTAAAAGTAAAAGGGCTGCTGATTGCTTATGTGGAGCTGCATGTAGGGTTTGTATTAGTGCTATTTGCTGCGGCACTGAGCACAGATTATTTGTTTCTACTAATCTGTTGAAGATAAATAAATATCTCCTGATTGAGCTGGACTAATATATTCCAACTTCAAAAAAACCAAACAAAATTCTATTAAATTTAGCAATGATTACTTTCCTCTTCCCAGAATTGAAGTCAACTTCCAAGAAGATGGAGATGTTATCTCAATTTCATTTTTAAACAAAGATTTGAGTCCATCATGAGAAGCACTTACTGTTCTGCTTCTTATCAGTTTTCTTATGAAAGCACTGCAAAGGTGACTTCCTGAACTCAGTATGTTGCATAGGGAGATAAAGTTTCCTTTTCTTAAGAACAATAGCCTGTGTTAAAGAAGTTAAGATAGATGTGAGCCATCTGCTTTCAGACAGTTCTGACCCCACTACCTAAAAGAAACACTTACATGGATTGTTACAAAATTATTGGATTCTGCATGTTCTATAATAGCTGTTACAGTGACAATTTATAAATACATTTCAAAAAGGTAATATTTTAAAAAAGGAAAATGAATAATCATTGATGTGAGGATTAAGGTATATGATAGGGAATAGGATATGATAGACTTGTGATCTGAGTGAATGTAGTCTGGCTTTAACTTGTGACTTTTTCTATTAAGTATAAGTTACTTTTAATAAATGCTTTAACCTCAGCAGCAACCTCATTTCCCCACTTGTCTGTTCCGACCACTCAGCATTCAGCATCAGCAGTATACTGTACTAATCACCATCCTGATCATCTGTCATCATCTGCGCCTGTTTCTCACTGGTTCAGTCAGATGTTTTTTTGAATGCTTGAATGATTCCTAGGTCACTGTGTGGCTTAACAAACAAAAAACATTCCTCTGAAACTGCTCAGGAACAGGGACTGGACTGAAAATGAGAATCTTGCCAAACATTAGAGCCAAAAAAATCCTTCAAGAAGCCTGGAGAACTATTCCTCAAGACTATATGAAAAATACAAGAAAGTCTTGATCTTTTGAAGTGAAATATTTAGAAATGAGGGTCTGCTCTTTGGCCTTTTGCACAGTACTAAAGTTTAAGCCAAAAGTAAGGAAAAACACAGTCTTCTTAACTTTACAAACACCTATAGCCTGATAAAACAGGCAGTATGTAGTACAAGATTCATAGAATCACTTCGGAAATATGGAACATGTTCAGGTGAAATGATAAACAAGTTTATTTTCAAAGCAATGCTGCATTATAACCTAATTGTTGGTAATTCACCTGTTGAAATTACATCATTTCTAACGTTCGCACATTCTAACTGGAAACTGTATGGCCTTATGTTTCGGAAAATGAATAGGTCTACACATTGGCTATTTATATAGATACAGTATGTGTACTATTATATTCCTATGTAGTAATTTAATGGTAAGAAGTTTTGCTTTCTTTATGTTCGTTGATTTGTCGTCACTTGGGGAATGAACGAGTTGAGAAAAAAAGAAAACTTAAAATTGACTTTGGTTGTAGTGGCTTTTCATGTCATGAAAAGAAATGGATTTGTGAAAGGGCTTTGTGACAGTCAGAGGTAAAGCTGTAACTTTTTGTTTTTCTACACGGAAAAGACTTCAGGACAGAAAGAGTTCCATTATTTACTGCAAGAAAGAGGAACAAGTCTGTCTGGTGAGGGAATGGCTGTTTAGAGTTCTTGTAAATGATAAGAGAAACGAACTTCTCATGGACATTCAATTTCAATAAATGTAGCTATAACGGGTTAAAATGTTTTACGCAGTATTTTAATAAATACAAATTTTATTAATTGGCAAATTACTAGAATAAAGGACTTTGTGACGCGCAGTTATTGGAAAATAATGAAGTATGGTTTGGTAACTGTAAGTACTCTTTACACCTGGTAGCATCATAACACTGTGAGGTTAATTCTTTTTCACACCGTGTTGTATTTATGTCCTTACATAAGGAATCGCACACATGCTGCAACCATGAGGTTCCCTAAAGTCATCTATCATAGTTACAGTACAGTATATGCATTGTAATATTCAGGGCAAACTCCTACATTATTAATGTAGTCTCATAATTTCGGTTTCACAGCAATTATTTGATCCTCAATGTGTCATACGAGGACTCGCTTAATCTGACAAGCCTTTGAGGCCTGAGAGAGAGAGAGAGAGAGAGAGAGAGAGATACAGACGGAGAGAGAGGGAATCAAGGTACAGGATGGAGTGATGCGGTGACGATAATGAGGGTGGCGTTCAAAAGATAGATGAATAAATAATCATTTGCTGTTCTGTGAGGATTAGTTCAAAGGCCAGGAGTAACTTAAGAGCTCACACAAGCCATCATTTATTCATCTCTTTACATGATTAGCCCTGGCTGCATGAGAATGGTCTGGGTAGAGTAGTACAGCAAAAAAGAAGAAGAAAAAAAAAAAGTTTAACAAAGAAGGAATTGCACCAACTATTTTCTCCAACACTTCAGATCGGCCATGCGATTAAAAAGGAGCGAGGGAGGTTTATAGCTGATTGGGAAATGTATCAGGCCCAGTAGTCCGATTTTGTGTTTCTGCCAGAGAAAGACAGAGCACCGCAGTGATAAGTTAGAGCTCTGTGTAAGTGTATTACAGCAAACATTAGTGTAATTGCATTCTGGGGTGATGTACAAGCCTCACTAACAAATCAACTCTAATGCAAGAACTTGTCAGAACGTACCTTAAAATGGATCTCTGCAGAAATAAAGTGTACCAGGAAATGATGAAAAAATAGCAGATCTGTACTGACTGACCCTGTACTGTGTCATCATATCATTCTCAGGATTTGTTGGTTCGTGTTGCATTTTGATTGATGGCTGAGCCCGACCTTAAGCTTCGTTTTTGAAATTTTAGTGGAGTTTTTAAAAGAAAGAAATATTAGTGACTGCTAGGCTTTTTATAGAAGGTGAAAAGATTTCTGTGATGTTAAGGATTTAAAAAAAAAGTGCTTGTGCTTCATTCAAAAAAAAATAGTCATTAATTTGTAATTTGTCATTTCTGTAACTGTTTACTCCTGGCCAGGGTTGTGGTGGAGCTGGAGCCTATCCACAATTACAGTATTCACACACTCATTCACACTGAGGTACAATTTAGTTTAGCCAGTTCACCTAATGGAATGGTGTTTGAGGGGTGAGCAAAAAAGCTGAGAACGTTAAAAAAAATAAATAAATCCATAAAATTCACACCTGAGCTCAGGATTGAAACCCCGGACCTTGGAGATGGCAATGCCGGACCTAGACCCATGAGAGCTAGCTTTGACAATCAATGTTAAAAAAAAATATTTGTGACAATTAATACAATATTTAATGAATAAAACATGTCAGTGCTGATAAAGAAATTCTTACTGTAAATCTTAATTGGAACCAGAGAAGATCCCCATCAGATTTCTATAAACGGTGAGATCTCACCAGTGATATTTATTCAGAAAGTGAAGCTCAATCATTAATAAGGACTTCTTTCAATCGAGTTCGATGTGGGACCATCCAGGCCAAGCTGAAGCACCCCACTGACTGTAAGCATGCGCAGCATAACCATTAGCTGGCCTTGATTTGCATTCACATATTTCCAATACACCCAATCCACATATCGCTTTTCCAAACATGCCCTAGTGTCTGAAAGGTAGCCACGAAGCACTTTAAAATGTGTCTATTAAAAACATGAATGAAATCTACCCAAGCAATGGGCAGAAGTAGAAGTAGTCCTCGAAGGCTTGCCTGTGGATTGGTTACAGATGGAGAAATGTTTTGAGTTAATTAGGACTGAGTGATCAGTGCCAGTGTTAGCATCGTAAATGATGGTTTTATAATCCTGCACAATATTTCAGGTTTTCATAGTAGATGCTTAATTATCAACTAACATGAGTTAGCAATGAGAGTCAGCCATCTGGCTGTGTGATGTGTTCAGATCAGATCACTGGCGTGTCCCTGTAGTCATATTGATTTGTCATTCTCAGTAGATGTTTATGACAGACAGGTCGAACACAGTTGTGGTGTGTATGTGTGTGTGTATGTGTGTGTATATACACAATATATGAGATGTTATTCATGTTTTAGGCAATTAGTCCAAGCAGGGTTTGAGGAGTTACAGCTACCCCATTTAAATTCTCATCTCAAAGTGTTAAATAGTCCTGTTGAGGAAAACGTTAATATGTTCACATAAAGCAACAGCATTAATATAGCATTAATATAATTGAATTTAGATGTATATTACAATTAAAGCAGACATAACCTGACCACCTAGAATGGAGCGTTCAATAGCATCATAGTATAAAGTTTGTAATCTACAGTATAATGTTTTATCCGTGTGGTAGGATATCCTTATCAAGTGAGGGTAGGCCACAGTACCAAGGGACAGCTTTCCTGGCATGATGATCTCGATCCACCTTGCACCATTCTCACAGATCATCCTTTTTCATTGGTGGGTCCAGCTTCCCCATGTGACACTTTCATGGACATTGGGTTAAAGCCCTTGCCCAAGGGCCCAACAGTGGCAACGAGGCTCGAACTCCTGCTTGAACACCTGACTCTCCGATCAGCAACCCAGAACCTCTAAGCCACCAGGCTTGTTTTGTGGGCTAAAGCCCTTGACTCACATGCAATAGTATTAAATAATATAATTTAATATTAAAAGAATAAAACCTGAGATATTTCTCACATATACTGTATACTCTATAAATTACTGCAATATTAACACTTTTTCCCCAAGTGACAGAAATATCCTGTTTTAGATAGTGCTAAAAGATTAAAAATGCATTAAAATATTGGCATGCATATTTTATTCTGCATTAAGATGCACAGTAAATTACTCTAATCGTGATGATATTCATCATATCTAATTCAGTAAGTAGGACAACAGCCTAGTTTTAATATAAAATATCAGCCACCTCCAATCTCCCTAGGACACTCATCACTTACTGGTGAGTTCTGCTTTTCTGGCAATTTAAGTGCTGTAATATATGGGTCACAGCGTGACATATCGCTTCTCTGCAGCCCACGTTATATTTTAGCCTGAGCTCGTTACCTATTGGCATTTTTTCAGCTTCCCCTCCACTCCATACCTTAAAGTGGAGCTTCGTTAACTGTTTTTTTTTTTTTTTTTTTTTCAGAGTCCTCCATCATATCCACACATTCCAGGAGGCGTTGCAAAGTAATTTGTTCTAAATGAACATGTGGTGGTGCGACAGTGCAGGCAGACGCATTTGAGGGTGTGTGCTGACCCCCTGAGTTTGTCTCAGCCGGCTCACTTCTCGCTCGAGTGGTCACGCTACTTTAGCCTGAGTGCTGAAATGTTTTTTGGGGTGAACAAAGAGGTGTGTTAGGCATGTGCACACCTGTGTTCCTGTTATTGTATAGGAGTTACGCAAAGACGTTGTGCCAAGGTTCTGAAGGCGATTAGAGGGAAACAGGAAGTGGGATTGAAACGAGTCTGACCACAGAGTGAATGGAGAGATTTAGATTGTGAAATGAATAGGAAAAATTCCAACAATTGCTAAATTGGTCCTCGTGAAAAAAAGGAGGGTAGGGTGGGGTGCAAAATCCGCAAATACACATGCGAGGGGGAAAAAAAAGAAAGCTTATTCATGCTTCTACAACTGGGACTCCCATATAGTGAACAGTGAACAATCCTGCTGTCATCCTGAACCCCTCATGAAAGGATCCTGATGATGTTTTCAAATTGCACTGGCGGAGAAACTAGCGGGTTTGTTCCACAGTTAATCACTTCCCAGGATAGTAATAAGCCGATGCCGAGATGAACCATTGTACAGGAGAATCAGCTAGACGCACTAACATGCTAACATGCTGCAGCATTGTGCTCCATAAATCCACCATGGGTTTTTTTTCCCCTAAAATGCGCAGATAGGAATCCAAACTGTGCATGAGAAATGAGGCAACATTATTTCTCCCCCTATGCTGTCACGCTTTCTTTATGAAGTGCAGAAAGAGTGCATGGTGCACAGATGAATTGGACAAGGGGATTAGCAGAGGAGCATGAGAGCAGCTAGTATGGCAGCATCGCAGGTGCTGGTTGAGCGAGCGTGTCGACGCCGCACCCACACATCCACACGCGGAGCAGAGGCCTAGATGTTATCACCAATCTCAGCTATAGTTACATGAGATGTGAGATAAACTGTACACATGGACTTAGAAGAAAATACACCTCCATCAACACACACACACACACACACACACACACACACATATACACCTAGAAGGTAGGATTAAAAAGCAATTCACACACATACAGCCAAGGTCAGCAAGCAGGGTGTGTTTATCAGTCTACACTGATTCATTCTGTGTTGTAACAGACAGTTCTTTTACTGCACAGCGAAGTGATGGTCACTTTTACAGCGCCTGGTCTCTTCGCTTCTGCAAGCACTCATGCAGGGTTAAGAATGAGCAGAGGTTTAGCTTCAAATAGTCTAAAGTCAAATAATTAGAATTTATTATAAGCAATATTCATTGTAAGAATTAATAATCATTATGTAGGACCAATCTCATGCTTCATTTCAAAATATTTCTGAGCAACCATTAAGTAATATGAAAGTAGTAATGATGGTACTAATAATAGTATTATAAAAGATTTTAGTGTTTATGGGAAATCGTTTCAGGATGTTTGATCGGTGAGCTTTATGGGAGGATTTATTGCACAAACACTAACATAAATTTTTTTGCTAAATTCCATTGTATCGAGAGACTATGCAAAAAAAAAAAATAATTAGGAGAAACTGGGACTTTTGATTGTGCAGAATAACTGAACAACAAGGTAGAAAGAATTCTCCGTATTCCACAACCATGATCAGACTGCCTCTGGCCTCCCAGGAACTTCTCTAATGGCCCAGACATATGAAAACGGTTTGGAGGGAGGTCAGGACATCAGTTTTAACACATTCATGCACTTCGTACACTACGATTGTGTCAGTTGACTATCTATCCTAAATCATATTTTCCTCCAGCATTGCTTGCCTTGAATTCAGACAGATCTCAGCAGCTATGAGTGAGTGAGTGTTAAGGACAAGAAAGAAGCCACATACTCTACCACTCAAATGTTTGCGATCACTTGCTAATTTCTTTGTTTTCCAAAGAAAAAAATTCACTCATTCATTATTATCTATACCGCTTTATCCTGTCTTCAGGGTCACAGGGAGCCTGGAGCCTATCCCAGGAGACTTAGGGCACAAGGCAGGGTACACCCTGAACAGCATGCCAAACACTACGGGCAATTTGGGAATGCCAGTTAGCCTCTACACATCTTTTGATTGTGGGAGGAAACCTGAGTACCCAGAGGAAACCCACCAAGCACAGGGAGAACATGCAAACTCCATGCACCCAGAGACGGAATTGACCCTGCCCGGGAATCGAACGCGGACCCTGGAGGTGCACGGCGACAGTGCTAACCACTATACCACTGTGCCACCAAAGAAAAACATATTTTCATGCAATTCAAAAAACTATTAATGCATTTCACAAACAATTTAAGTTAGCTGGAATTCTGACGTAATGGAGCAGCCAGCACTGTCTCCAGGTCTAAACCTTTTTGGGCTGTTGTGGGAGCAGCTTGACCGTATGGTACGGAGGAAGACTATATCAAACCAATTCATCTTGTGTGAGATGTTCCAGAAAGCATGGGGTGAAATCTCATCAGATTAAAAAACAAAAAAAATTGACAGGTAGAATGTCTGCCAGACTGTAATTGCTGCAAAAGGTGTTTTTTTTTTTGGATGAAGGCAAAGTTTGAAGAACACATTCATAAATTCCTTCAAAATCATTATTTCTACATTAATCATTATTTTCTGACATGTCTTGTTCTTTTGCTATATTTTCTATTCAGACTAATTGTGTGTGTGTTTCCTTGGAAAACAATAACATTTCTAAGAGATCCCAAAAGTGATCCCAAACTTTAGAGCGGTAGTCTATATCCCAACTGCAATACAATATATTTCACATAAAATCCCTTAGCACTGTTTAGGGTGATATGACAATCACTTAACAATGGAAAATCAGAATGGAGTAACAGTAAATAACAGAGACAAAAGGTCTGGCAGGGACCAGAGACTAAGGGGAGTTAAAAATTACAGCACCTGTCTCCAATCTCAAAGGAATGAAAAGCATAACCTAGCATAAAATGGTTGATCACTGCATCATTTGCAGTGCAATTAAAATGAAGCAAACATAAGAAATGTGTGAGAATCAAACTTTATACAGTATGTCACACAATACAAACAAGGTGAATCCAAGCGCAGATGAATGACTGCAACGTTAGACAGGAGTGAATTATAAAGCGGAATTATAATTATAATTTTCTGTAAAGTTATTATATGAATTATTCAATTGATAAAGCTACATTTGTATTATTTTAATTATTAATTATTAAAATAATTATTACAATTATTTTAAACAGATATAAAATGAATATAAACAGTATAGTAGTGTAAGAAGAATTAAACACTTTGGAAATACTCTACTTCTCATCACACCACTCTTTTGATTATTTTTCTCTAAGTCTTATTACCATGCTACTTACAGTAAGTATATTTAGTGGCTGTGATCAAGCTACCAATTCTATTACCTAAATAAAATAATCATGTAAACAAGACAACCTCTAATCTAATAAATAAATATATAAATACATTTACTGCTTTCTTCCATTTAAATACTGTACATCATCAACACAGGCTTTTTCAAACAACCTAATCAAAAGTTTAATTTCAATCGTGCCTGACTGGATTTAATGGGTCAACACGGTGCCTATGGTACTGTATGTTTGCCATTAATGTTAATAGCAGAAATGGCAGATATCCGGACCCCTTTGAGCATGCTGCAGAAGAACAATCTCTAAATACAAGTGTTAATCACAACTGCAGCTACAACTTCCTTTTAACCAGACGACAACATTTATAGAGTAAGCACTTCAAATTCATGTAGAATTGTAAAACTGACTGAGGAAATCTCCTCTTTAATAGGCTAATACTTCATTCGAGAGCCTGTTGAAAACTCTCAGATGGAAAAATTTGCATCCCATTTCTGATGCCCTGATAGGCCTTTAAAATGTGAAATGGAGAGAATATATAAAAAAAATGAATGATTCGGTTGTCAATGAAAAACTTTCATCAAAAAACAGTATGAGATACTCATTAAGCTTTCAGCTGATGCTATTGATTTGCTTCAGATGGAAAATCCTCCCACTTATAGCAGAAAGAGAAATAGATCTTCTATTTCAGTATGGAGTTTCAAATAGGCTATTGGGACATGTCTTTTTAGTTGCCTATATATTGTCTTTTCTAATATTTTATCTATCTATCTATCTATCTATCTATCTATCTATCTATCTATCTATCTGTCTGTCTGTCTGTCTGTCTGTCTGTCT
>JAOVVB010000046.1:10401299-10411892 GCA_028570985.1 Heterobranchus longifilis
GCATTTATTTTCAGCATCCTCTTTTTCTTTTACGCTTTTCTCTGTTGATGTGATCTGTTGACATTTTGCTCCCCTGCACTATTGACCAGCTAATTCCATTAAATCTTACTTTAAATTGTTGTGAGATGGAAAAGCCTTTTGAGAGTAGGTATTAATGAGGAAGTCAAAGTAAAAAGGGGAAAGAGTTCAGATGAGCTACAAAGTAATACAAGGATGAGTTGGATTTCTTCCTCGTCATACCTTATCGTTCAGGTGAGGAACGTGATATGCAGACAGAAAATTAGCAACAGGTACAGTATCAGAGTTTACTTTACTGCAAAGTTAGTTCCATAGCCATTTGTCATTAATTACAGTTTTTCATTTATGCATGAATACGTCATACTTTTTAACCCTTATATTAGTGAAACAAGTTAATTCCTGTTATCATTTACAAAATTATAGCTATTAAAAAAACAAAAAACAAAAAAACTTTTCTTTTTACAAATTGTCATGTTACAGATAAATAAGTCCTCCATCGTCCTTCTATAAATTGTTCCTTATGGAAAACTTCACCATGTCAAACGTTTTTTTTTTCTTGTCTTTGATCATCTTGAGCATCTGGCATGCACATTCCTGGGAATTATTTGTTACTATAGCAACAATAAGCTACTAACAAGACAGAACATCTTAACATAAACCTGTAATTTGAATGGAAAGAAATAAACCTTTTGGCCAATCAGATTTGAGAATTCGACAGCGCTGTGGTGAAATGATGGATAACGCAGGTGTAGCACAACTACAGCTTTGATGTCTGAAAATATGAATGTCTCATTGTGTATGTATTCAAGCGCAGCTATACATCTTCCACAGCTGTATGGCTAATCACAAAAGAGGTCAGATTCTTCGAAGGAAAAAAAATCTAAAACAAAACAAAACACCTGGAGTGCTGGAATTTAATCATTTAATCTTGCCTTGCTGCTTAATTTTATTCCTCATTGTGTTAGATGAAATGCAGTGTTTTATAAAGGATCCTTCTGTTATAAGAGGAAACTGCTATCGAGAATCTTCAGGTGGCTGCACAGGTGTTTAACTAGGCTGGATTAGAAAATTGACTTAATCACTCCCTTAAGGAGAAAACAGGTTCATTCATGGTATGAGAAAAAGAACTCCAATAAACGGGCTGTATTTTGCATACCAAAGCTAGGATTAGTCGAGTTCTTGGGGTAGTTCTGTAGGCAGACTGCAAGCCTGGTTATAGATGTGTAATGGAATTTATAGAGGAATGTCTCTATTCAATGTCCTCATTAGACCTGGCTCTTTTGTATGCCTTGAGCACTACTTGCTTGCATAAACAAAAGAAAAAAACAACAACAACAACATTGGCACAAAAAATCACAATGTGTCAAGGACGAGTAGGTGTATAAAGTGACTGACTCAGTCTATTGATCATGGGGAGAGAGGCCGTATGGTGAGGGGCTGGCCGCAGGTGGCTGAGTGATGAGAACACACGGCCCGGCTCACCTGTGCCCGGCGAGAAAAGGAGTACCATGCCATCTGACTGATGAGGACACTCATGCATGTGGACAGTTGGCCCATGTACACAGAGTAACGGGGAGGGAAGCTGGCTCTTCATCAAGCCTTGCCTCCACCGAGGATGTGTCAGCAGAGAGCGAGGGTGGGAGAGAGTGAAGAGAAAAGAGAGATGAGGATGGAGAGACCTCTTATCTAACTCTGTGATGTATAATGCACTTGCCCCGCTCCTGTGTGTAGGACAGCGAGAATTGTAGATGGAGCGACTGGAAAGCATTCATTACAAAGAGTTCCTTCAGGGAAATATTGATCACGAAAAAGTGTGCCGCATTAGTCGGCTGGAAAACACGGCTGAAAAGACCTGCGCTGGCTTAATTGTCTTAATTAAGGCATGGATTTGTTTAAGGGCATTCACAGCAGGCAACGATGGATGACTGCCATTCAAGGGTTGGTCTATTTAAAGGTTACAGGCATTTTATTCTTCTGGCAAAATAAAAACATAAAATATAGAAAGTGTTTTTTTTTTTATTCTTTATGTGTCTTTATAACACATGGAAACTCCGCAGTGATGAAAAAGTCTAACAGAGAAATATGGACGAAGGGCTTTTAGAGAATCATTCACAGAAGTTTATGGGACCTCGGTTGAGATCTTTAAAATGGATCCTGATTTCAGTCAGTATAATTTGTCTCAAAACAAACACATCTTGAATCATTGTGATAAGTGCACACATTAAAATAAAGTTCAATAACAATCAATCAGTGCGGTGGTGGTGTGATGTGTCCTGATCCAAAGTTACTACACCACATTTAAGTAAACTTAACTATAACCATAACAGTAACCATAAAGTACTTAATTTTACTATATAAAACCCTTTTACTATCACACATTTGGTTATAGTGAATGGGCGGCACGATGGTGTAGTGGTTTTCACTGTCGCCTTGCACCTCCAGGGTCTGGGTTCAATTCCCGGCCAGGCTCGATTCCCGTGCATGGAGTTTGTTATGTTCTCCCCGTGCTTGGTGCGTACCCTCCGGGTACTCCGGTTTCCTCCCACAGTCCAAAGATATGCAGGGTAGGCTAATTGGTTCCCGAATTGCCTGTAGTATGTGTGTGTGCCCTGCGATAGATTGGCACCCTATCCAGGGTGTAGCCTGCCTCATGCCCTAAGCCACTGGGTCCCCGTGACCTTTAATAAAGGATTAAGCGGTATAGGCGATGAGTGAGTGAGTGTTTATAATGAATATGAAATTGAGTTATTTCATATTATCACTTACATTATAAAAGTTGTAAACTGTTATTCTTTCACCAGTCTATCATTTTCTTGAAGGAAAAAAAAAACAAAGTTGCCTCATTAGTACAGTGGGATTTTATTTCCTGATGCGGAACTCCAGCCATGGGGAAGCACAAGTCAGTGCACTCTCAGTGCCCAGATAAAGTGGGGAGGGTTGTGAAGCACAAGTCAGTGCACTCTCAGTGCCCAGATAAAGTGGGGAGGGCTGATATGGCCTCCAAACTCCCAAGATCCCAATCTGAACAAGCACCCATGGGATGCAGCAGACAAACAAGTCTAGTCCACGAAGGACCCACCCCACAACCCACAGCACCCAAGGGTAGCGCTGCCATCAACATGGTGCCAGAATTTTCCAAGTTGATCCTAACACTTGTGTCACAAGCACACACTCACACACATAGTCACTCATTATAAGCAATTTGGAAATGCATATCAACAGAGACGGCATAACTTTGGACTGTGGGAGGAAACTGGAGTACGTGGAGGAAACCCACCAAACATGGGGAGAACATGTAAACTCTTCACACACAGTCCGGAGGCAAAAAAATCAAACTTGCATTTGTGGAGATGTTAGGAGATATGCTATCAATTGTGAAACCATGCTTGACTAACCAAGACTTTGCTAGTGTTACTGTACAGTAGCTTGCTTGAACAGCCTAGCCTAAAATTATTGTAAAAACGATTTTAAAAAAAGAAACCCAAAACTCAAGTTTGCATGCATAGATATAATTTAATAAATAGATAATTCTTATTCAATGTCTTGCTTTTCAAGAAAAAAAAAGTAGAAATAAATACATTTTTAAGTACCATAGCAAGCTAACAAGCACAAAAGTGAGTAGTTTAGCTCACCTACATTCAAGTGCAAAAAAAAAAAAAAAAAAATCAATTTTAATCTACCTTTTAACCTTTAGAATGTACGATCTTGTTCAGTTACTCCACTTTTGACTCAGTTACTCAACACTGCTAAACATTTTTAGCAACATGGGGGTAACAGCAATAAAACCGGCTAATGGACTGGCTGGTCATGCTAGTGTCCACACACACACACACACACACACGCACACACACACACACATCTGTCCTTGAAAGGATTTGTACAGAGGACAAATAAGTGTTGGGGATAATTGACCTGTTTTTTGGAATGTGTAATTAATTCTCAGGCTTGCCGAGACTTAACCTTGCTCATCACACAGGAGAGCCAGATAAATCATCAGCCCTAAAGGTGCCAGACTGACTCAAATAGGACTGGCTGTGTGTCTCTGTTTAGCACCAAAGGGTGCTAGGTTGCTTTCAGTCTTTCACCACATTGCCTTTTGGTTAGACATATCTGATAAACAGATAAAGGTTGTAGTAATTGGCAATCTACATCAATGCACACTTTCATTCAATGGCATGAATGAGGGGCCTGGAAATTAATTCACTTCATGCAGGCCACATCTATACAAGTCGAAGCCACCTCATATTTGCTCCCGTTGCTGAAATAAGGGTTATTAAATCACCCTCTGGGGTTTGAATGGAGAGACACACACTCACACTTTTACACACAAAACCCATGCTCTGAATAAAACATTAGATGACCCTCTTTCCAGGATAGTGTGTATGGAAAAAGGCACAATGCTTTTCATTATGGTTGCGTCCAATGTGTCGCCATGCCACCTGGATCTTTCACCTCTCTGCTCCTTCTCCTCATTCTCCTCCTCCTCTTTCTCCTCCTCGGGATAGCCGTCTCAGAGGAGTTAACGGCTCCAGGCTGTTGGTGGTCACTTCCAAATGGCCTACAACTCTCATCTGTCGTGCTGCTGCACTGGAGCTCCATCTGCAAAGAGAACCCTTAAGGGACATTTTTAAAAGAAGTTTATTGTGCTTGAGTTGGAATGAAGCTCCAGCAGTCTATGAAGCAATCTAATACAGTTTTAAGTTTCTAGGACATCTGTAAGTTTGGTTAAACAGGGAAACAAAACCCAGAAAAAATTAGGTCAATTCTAGAATTAACCCTTATCTCTATTATTAAGAAAGAACACAACAATAAGTAAATGCTGACACAGGAAAATCTTGATCAAGTATCACGTTTACTTTATTGCAATGTTTCCATCATACAGAGTGTAAAAAACAATGAAAGTCTTACACTGCAGTAGAATAGACAGTGAACACTCAGTGCATATAACAATGTGAGAATAATGAGATGATGGTTTGATGACACAAGAATACTAACAAAGTGTTTGAATGCTCTTAAACCACAGCTATTTGCAATTTTATCCTCCTTCTTTAATTAGTTACATTATATTTCCTCAATCCGATGAAAGATTCCAACTTAACTTTTTTTTTTACTCTTGATGATTCATTAAGATGTGTTTACATGCTCAAAGCACTTAATCAGAACATAATGTTTTTTACATGCTGAAAGCACTTCTCTCCACTGGGAAGTGTTTCATCTAATTGATGAAAAGGAGAAGAAGTATTTTTTTTTTTTAGGTTAGCTTAAGTTAGGCTTCCCATCTTTTCTGATAAATCCTATCTTCTGTGTAATGACTGGTTATAAGAATTTAATCTTATCTATGATTTGTTAGATGCTTTATTTTATTTGAAATGTGAGCTGATCAGAGCTCCTTCAGGGTTGTTGGTTCTTACAGAGTTTATTGATCAGAAATATAAGCAAAAATTCCTTATCTGAAACTCACGTCACCTAAAGTTCGCCCACATGGGATAAACAAGTGCGAAAATAATATTTGATTCTAAAAAGAGAGAAATGATCTGAGCTAGTGTTTACATGGCTAAGATTTACCTAATGACCGGATTATGAAAGTCTTACATCGCCCCTCTCATTCCAATGGAAAATTCATTCAGATCAGGTCAGACTGTTCTGATTAAGGTGTTTACATGATGCATTTCTATTCCAATTAGGCTATTATTCCCATTATTAGTGGAATATTGGGGTTCATGTATAGTATCTTCCTGTACTGTTAAAAAGCTCCTCTCACAGATAAAAAAACAAACAAAAAAACATCTCCATTCAGAAAGCTTAACAATATTAACAGCTAGACATTTTTCTTAATTAACCCTTTCAAGCATGATAGACACACTTACAGTACAGGCAGTCAATCTACCCTCTCTTAGCTACGCTTTTGAAGAAATATGTTGATGTAAATCAGCTCTAAATCTCTAAAGATTGTTACTGTAAATTTAACTAAATTCTGTAGCTCTCTAGACTATTTGCTGGTCTTAATCTTTATGAAATTTCTAAAAAATCATTTTGAAAGGTAACAGAAATTTTTAATTTAAAAAATGCTTTGTTCCGGTCTCGAATGATCACCCTAGAAGTTTAAAAAGTGTGTTTTGGTTGTTTGCAAATTAGTGTCTTTGTTCTTATGAATATATTTTACCTTTTTGCATCATGCAACCGTCCACAACTTTTTACTTAAGATATTAGTATTGTTTTAATGCTAAAATATTTAACTGCATACATAATGCAATTTCACATTTAAAAAAAGAAAGAATGTATACAATGAGCTACATAGGCATTTAAATAATTTATGCATGTAAGACCATGTGGAACATCTGCCTTACAAAGCCTCTTTTATTACAGAAATTAGAAATGATAACAAATAAGCATTTAGAATGAGCATAGAGTTAACACTGTGCAAGCCTGTGATTTACCTATAAGCTTGCACTAAAATGTTCTACAATTAGAAAGTGACATGCAAACACTTTCATGTTGGATAGCATTACACCGGTGCCAGTCTAGCACAGGGCATCACATACATGCACATTCACCCCTAGGAGAAATATAGAGTAGCCAGTCCACATAGCGAATGCTTTTTGGGGAGGATGTGAGAAAATCAGAGCGCTTAGTTGAAACCAACATGAGAGACATACACTGAAACTCAACACAAACAATCACTCAAGCTTGGGATAAAACACTGCCTGCTTTACCGGCCATGCTGTCCACATATTGTAAATGATGAAATGTCAGTTTTATAGTATTGCAAACAAGTTCATTTATCAGAAGTGACCCTGACATGAACATACATGTTGGATTTCTATCCCTGACAGAATGCACTTACGGTTTGGAAGGTGCTGCCACACAGAACTAATCATGCAATAGCGAACCAAAACTAAAGAGCCCATTCCACTGATGTCAGCGGTGTGATGGAGGGTAAATTGAGCACAAATAAGATTGGCACTAATCTAGGCCGAGGCTCGTCAGCACAGCAGCTCTCCACACGGGTGAATGGGGTGGTACATAATGGAAGCGGGCGAGAAGGAGGGGGTAATTGCCAGGGAGGGGGAAAAAAAGCACATGTGTGTTTAGATGGATGGAGGACCAAAATTTCCCTTGTACATTCATGCATGCTACCTACATACACAGACATCACACATAGCATGTACACTGCTTTCCAATTTACCCAGTGTGTATCGCTTCAACAGCTGAAGGATAGAAAGCCTTTGAACAGCAGAGCCTATATGACATCAATTAAGCATTACTGCCTGACAGTCACAAAGAAAACCCATGTGTGAATGTCTGTGTGTGTGTGTGAGTTTGTTCCCAACCTACTCGACCAAAACCGTTGTGCATGACTGCCTGACCGTTAATCCCCACACAACTCATATGTTTCCTAGATCAGTACAAACAAATAAACCATTAGTGCCAGCTTTGTGCTGGCTCTGTATGGTTCCGAGTAAGCTGAATCATTGATGAACAGATGAGACCTAGATCCATCACCCTCCATCACCCTTCACAACTTTCCATCACCACCCTCCTCTCAGCCTTCCTGCACGTATGACTGACATTAAATGGGTCACGCTTGACAGCACTTGCAGCAATCAAAGACAAACCAATTCCCCCTCCTTTTTTTTTTCCACCCTCATCTCACCCCATACTTATTTCTATCCATTTGCATTTCTTCATGGTCTGCTGTGCAAAATCCTCCCCCTCCCACACCCCACCACATTTGCCATCTTTGCATTGCTCTCCCTCCCATGACTCCTGTCCAGCATGCAGCACGGCTTCTGACATCCTGATTAACGAGGATATATGGTTTCATTAACGCAGAGCTGATGAAAATGATTATTTAATCATTTTATTAAGCAGCATTAACAGGAATAGTGTGATAGATGGTTGAGAGGTCCTAGGCCACTGGATTAGGTTAACTGGGGGCTCAGGGACTGTGGTTAACCTTGACTGGACTCCAGAACAAGTAGGTCACAGGCAGGATGAGATGGCACAATGATCTACATGTGCATGTGGAACACAACAAAGCGTAAATGTATTTCATGTTTGTTTGTGAATGGTAAAAATGGTGTTAATAATAAGAATAAGAATAATTAATTTTATTTATAAAGCACTTTACATTTGTGGCCAAATCGAAAAGTGCTACACAAGCAAATTAAAAGCAAGAATAAAAGAATATTTTTTTTCCTGTTTTGGTGCATAACCCCAGATACTGTAAAGTACCATAATGAAACCTGTCAATCAAATCAAACCAAAGTAGGCTTCAGTAGGCTATAATTTAATCTAATACCATTGTGCTGGTAAATTCTTCAATTTGATTGGTCAGATGGTGGGGATAATTTTCTGTAAGATCACGTCTAACAATAGATCCAGCTGCAAGGGAAATCACAGGTTTATAGCAATGCATTCATTACAATAAATTATAGTTTTATAGTAATAATTTGCACTTTTAACATACATTATACGGATCAAAACCTACATCATGGACTTATTGATTTAGTGGAGTTTTCTGTAAGATGTTTATTTAGCATTAATGGGAGGAGTTAGTTTTGTACGTTTATTTTTTTTTCCGTCTTCAGACCTATAAACTATTTTGTGATTTAGAGTTCACTGGTTATGTAAAAACCTGGATATTTAGTCTTATTAACTTTAAGAGAGACAACTGTTTACAGCTGTCATATTTTGGCACTATTTACATTTACGGATAGATGTGAACAGGGTCGAGTGTGTCTCGGAGATGCATTAAGATCCAGAACAGAATACATGTAGCATGGATGCAAAACTGTCTTGGTGCTTCACAGACAGCATCATTGCACTAGCCAGGAAATACTGTACATAATTATTGTGAAAACTGCTTGGAAATCACACTGACCAGAAGAGTTCTCCACCCCTTGGCTAACAAGCTAAGGCGACGCTATAAAAGCAGCTGTTTTTTGTAGCTTTACTGTCATCACATCTTCTGTTTATTTATAAGGTTCATTAGCAGACCACACAATTTAAATGTTTGATGCAGCCCAGACTGGTACATTAGATAGGAGACACACATTTCTTTCAGAAAAAGAAAAGCAAAGGAAGACCGACATAATAAATGAGTGTAGCAATCTTGCTCCAGTGAAAGTTATTGATGATGCATTGAAAAATCCAGGCTGTGCAGTCATGATCAGATCACTCGGGTAGATCTTAATACCAAGTGTGAACAGGGCGTAAGTGATAAACTAAATTGTTTCGCAGATGTTCATCGACATTCTACAGGAACAGCAAACAGCCAAAAGGAAGAGTACAATATTCAGTTCGTAAAATAAATAGAAAATTGTAATCTTTGGCAAATTGCTGCAGTATTTGAGGAATCAGACACTTATTGGATTTGGTGTGATAGAAGAACTCCATCAGTGATTATCTTCCCCTGAAAACATGCCGTGTCGTGTTTTATTTCTTACATGTGTTTCGCAGGTGGAGCTGTTTCAGAACAAACATCATGAACAAATTGAAGCTGACAGCTTCTATACCTGCCGCTCTGAAATGAGGATTTATCATATGACGTGTCTCTTTTCAGGACTTTCCCTTTCTCCTGCTTTTCTCACTCAATGATCTCTCACTCAGTCAGAGAGTTCAACAATCCCCTCAAGTAACGTTTCTCTTTATTTAAATTCTAAGCTTCATTCACCAATAATAGCACACAGAGTTCAGTATGCAAGAGTCTTGTTGCGTGAAAACATTCATCATATGGTTCAAGGTCTATTTGTCACATGTGCATTATTATGCCATATCTTTCCCTCTAATACCCTTTTTATTTTGCACATTCCATATAATTTATACATTTTATACTTTTTACCTTGTACATTTAATAAATTTCTATTGTAAATAGTGGTGTAGTGGTTAGCACTGTCGCTTTGCATCTCCAGAGTCCGGGTTTGATTCCCATCTCTGTGTGCATGGAGTTTGCATGTTCTCCCCGTGCTTGGGGGTTTCCTCCGTATATACTCTGGTTTCCTCCCAGAAGTCCAAAGACCTGCAGATTAGGCTAATTGACGTTCCCAAATTGCCTGTAGAGTGTACAGTAGGTGTGTGCCTTGGGATGGATTGGCACCCTGTCCAGGGTGTCCCCTGTCTCGTGCCCTAAATCTCCTGGAATAGGCTCCAGGCCCCCCGCAACCCTAAATACAGGATAAAGCGATAGAGAAAAATGTGATATGAGTCATGAGTGTAACTGTATTTCAATATTTGTATTATGTTTATATTTTACATTCTTTTTCTAGCAAAATTTGCCTCTTTTTAACTTAATCTTCTTTTTTATGTCATGAATAGTCGTATAAGCATTTCACTGTATATCATACTGTGTATAGTTGTGTACGTGTATGTTTTTATTAACTTACACTGGTTTTTCTAATTCCACATGTTGGTAGAGTAACCCATCCTCCATACCAAGGTGCTAATCAACATAGTCTCCATCATAAGCTGTGCATTTCTGCCATTGTTGAATCCAACTCACAAATCCTCTTTAAAAACTCTCTATGCCGCAGTTGATGGTCTCCTACTGCGCTACAGAATGTTTACGGAGAAGCC
>JAOVVB010000046.1:10418575-10454356 GCA_028570985.1 Heterobranchus longifilis
AGATAGATAGATAGATAGATAGATAGATAGATAGATAGATAGATAGATAGATAGATAGATAGATAGATAGATAAAATTGGGTGTCTCTCTTATGCACCGTAAGATGCATATATTTATCATTGATATTAATCAACATGTTTCCTCCAGGTACTCCGGTCTCCTGCCCACCACACAGACCTGAGATGGGACTCAAACCCCGACCCTTCACTTGCAAAGTGACAGTGTTAACCACTAAGCCTTGTGCTGCCAAGCACATTAATATGAGCCTGTGATTTCAATTACAGTACAAGCAGCACCACTCTAATAGGTGCAGTTAAAGAAAACGAAACAACCAATCAGACCTGAGACTTTAAAAGCACTGTGGTCTAAGAGCCATAATACAGCAAGGTCACACTTCAATTAGCACAGTGCCATGTGATCTCTGTCCACCTGGGGTTCAGTTTTATATATCACTACATCACTTCAGCACAGCCTTTAAACCAAGCAGCTTTAGTGATGTAGAAACAATGGCTGGTGGAGGTTTCATGCTTCCGTTCAGAGCGTGATCCTGCTGTGTGTTGCTGCTGGGCCTCAGTAAGGCCTCACACTGCACCCACAGCATTAATTGGACCTGCTACTGCTCTGTTTCTCAGGCTCTGGTTAATAAAATGACGGAAACCTAGGTTTGTTTTTGCATCCATTGATTTTCTATCTGTTTTCATTTCCCTTCGTGTACATGCACACACTTTCATTCCCTGCTCTCGCTTTCTCCCTCTCTCCACTCCGCTGACATTTGCAGCGCTAGCTTCAGGAGCAGGTTTTTTTTTTTTTTTTTCGACAGTGAGAGAAGGCACCAGTGTCCTGGCAGCTGTCTCCTAATTAATCTGAGCAATCAACGGCTGATGCCCGGTTACGTGTGATGAATCGTTGTACAGGTGCCAACACCTGTTGTACACATACACTACAGGAGGGGGTGTGCATGTGTACTGTATGTTTACATTTTGGGATCTTTGTATTATAAACCTGGGTCTGGGGTAGGAATGAATTGGAGATGTAATCATATCATTCCACGGTCACAGTTTTTTGTTTGAGGATCATATTTAAGGTTGTCTGCTGTGTATTGTGTATGTGTTTGCACGCTTTCAAGATAATGTTTGTGCACTGAGATTGTGCATGTCCATGAAGGAAAATACATGGCATGCAGCTGTTTCTATTTCTATGCAGGAATGTATACATGAGGTGCATATGTTATGTGGACAACAGGGTGCAGCATTTGTTGCTATGGTGAAGTGTTTGAGCTGCATTTATTTCCTACTGACCTGGACGAGACACGAGGTTTCCTGTATTATAGACTGAATGGCCTTATACATTATAACATGCCATTATACATGATATATATTAAATACACATTAAATAGGTGGTATGGTGGCTTAGCGATTAGCGTGTGTGTGTGTGGATTTTGCATGCTTTCCCTGTAATTGGTGGGCTTTTTTAAGGTACAAAGACATGAAGTGTGGACACTGTTGAAAATGTGAAAATTGACCGTCATGCAGGAATGGGTGTGTGAGTGTGTGTACAAGCTTGTGTCCTGCAATGAATTGGCACCCCATCCAGGGTGCACCCCTGCTTGTGATTTTTGTGACCCAGGTCGTCGGTGACCCTACACAAGACATGCAGGATAGATAAAATAATAATCGCTAATACAAATGAAAAAAGTAAGAGAACAGGAACATGCTGTCATGGGAAAATAATTAACAACAGAGTGGTGTGACACACAGGGAAGTTACTCTCACTCTTAATAACCTAGAAGGTGGTTATTTTCCTTTTACAGTTTAATTCCTCTTACATCACTAGAATGTGCCAATGAATACAATGTAATGTTTAAAATGTGATTTAAAGAACATCATACTTTTACAATCCTAAACAATTTGTACTGCAAGTTACAGCATCTATAAACAGCCCACATTTTTCCCTTGTCTGAAATTTAATGAGAAAAAAAAGAAATAATAATCCCCACAACTTTGTTATATCAAAAATCAGAATGTGCAATGTCCTGAAGACTTTCTCATGATATATGAGACTTTAAAGAACATTCTGATTTTTATAAAGCTCTGGCACTGGAGACTCCTTCTTTCCATGTTCTGCAAATGTCTCCTAACAGAAAGTTTCACCATTTAATAAATGTTGGTATGTTTTTCTTTTTTTAATTCTTTTCTTATTATCCTGTGATTATGTGGAGGGTGTGCAGTACAAGTCCCTGTGAATAAGCTGTTACAAAAGGAACAGTTAGATATTAGAATGGGCATATTTCCATTTAATAAAAAGGAAATCACTATAAAAATGTCTTTCAAGACGTACACTGATTTTAAATCGTACATTTAACCAATTCAGCCAATTGCCCTTAAGTACAGTGTGTCACAAGAATATGAGCCTGCTGTTATATTCTCTGCTCTGTGTTTTGATGAGAGTTTAACTTGCCTAGAAGTCCACAGGAGCTTTATGTGCCAGCTCATACACAGCTTGCAAATAGAAGGGAAAAAAATATCATGACTAATAAAGTCCAATCATGATGTCAGGTTTTTTTTTTTTTATTTATTTTTTTACACTTACTGTACATCCAGTAACATTAGTCATGTTTTGGCAACATGTTGTATAGAAACAATCCATTCAACACACTGATGGGTTGGTGTCTCAAAAGCGTGCATGCCCTTTTGTTTAGCGGCATTTGAAACATCTCGGAGGACTGAGATGAGCAGGCAGTGTTTAAGAACTTTTCAGCATGCTCATCAAGGACAAGCTTCCTTTCACACAATTTCAGACCTCACCATGGCAACTCCACAAAGACTGGAGGTATTTTACTCATGCATGCTTAGAAATGAATGATACGGTATGAACTCGGGAGATGTTTATCAAATTCATATATTAACTGTAGGCAATTGTGATTCAAAGATATGAGATTATATACAGGAAGACAGACGGAGAGAGAGAGAGAGAGAGAGAGAGAGAAAGAGAGAGAGAGAGAGAAAGAGAGAGAGAGGCCAGCACTGAGAAGCCAAGAAGCCAGTACAGAACTAAATGGGTAAATAAATGCATGCCAAATTTATAATTACTATTTGTGAGAATTCACCTGTGCTCTGTTTTGTGCAAGTGTGTGTACAACTGGACAGCATATTACAGTCTGGGGGAAAAGGATATTTAACCATTAAATAAATACAAATGTATTCAGTAAAGCTGGACCACCCATGGAACAAGCCACATACCACCTTCAATATGTACTTCAGGGGAAAAAAAACCTCCTCTAACCATTAACATCCGCTCTAAGAGAAAAAAAAGCAATGGAAAAAAAAATCTTTGCTTTTTTCTTTCTTGGGGCAATTACATAAATCCTTTAAACAATGTTTTCATAGGCCTCTTCCAAATAGTTGAGATGTTGTGTAAAAATATTATTGCATGTTAGCGATAAAAATTAATCTGATTGGATGACAGGCATTCTCTGAATGCTGATATAGAGCATAACTGCAAGAGGACGTTTAACTACAGTATGTATCACTCCACTTCACAGGTGTTCTAGCAATCATTAATTACAATAACCTTTGGTTGCCAGCTACAGTACCTGCATTCCAAAGCAGTCACAAAAGCACTTTCAGCAAGAAAACACACCTGATAATGTTTTGTCATCTTAAACAACACAGAGCCAAAGTTAGCTGGTATTATAAAGCAGAACAAATAGAAATATAAAGTAAATATCGTATGTTTATGTCCGTCCATGACCTCCATGGTTTATTCTCCTCATGTTTTGGTTGCATACTACCAGTAAATTAAAATTTAGAATTTAGTGTAAAATTTTACTTACACTAACTAAGTGTCGGTTGCTAGTACACCAGTAGCGGATGGATATGTGCTTGAAGAGCTGGGTAAATAAACAAACAAATCTCAATCTGTTGATGATATATGATGTTGTATAAATCAATATCACACATCAGGTCAGCAGGGCTGTGATAACATCTGGACTTCTGCTGAGGGTCATATTACATACATACTGTTATTCAGCACAACAACAACCTTTTGTTGCATTACTGAAATATATTTTGAAAATCCAAATATAAAATGTGCTAATTTTTGTGCAGTGGTGAAACAACACAAATGTTTCTTGGACATTAGTACCTAGTTATTTCTCATGGCTTGCTACGAAGCAATTAGAAATCTATACCTAGATAGCAAAATTATGTTATAATTTTCTGGTACACTTTTACCACGTTAATCTGGCCCATATACCACAAGGAAAGCTGGTCCACTCCCGGTTGCCAAATGCCAAAGGCACACCTGAACAATTATTGCGTTTTTATAGATTTTACAATCATCAATAAGGGAAGAAATGTAAACAACACTTATTAAACAGCAATTATTAAACACATTAATTACAGAGCAATTGAAAAAAAGCTCAATAGAATTAAAGGAAACATGTATTTAAACTTGTCTATAATGTACAGTATATCCTTTAAAAGGTAAAAATTATTATTATTATTATTAGTAGTAGTAGTAGTAGTAGTAGTAGTAGTAGTATGGCGGTACGGAGGCTTTGTGGTTAGCATTGTCGCCTTGCACCTCCAGGTCCTGAGTCCGATTCCCGCGTTGGGTCTGTGTGCATGGAGTTTGCATGTTCTTCATGTGTTTGGTGGGTTTCCTCCGGGTACACTGGTTTCCTCCTACAGTCCAAAGACATGCAGATTAGGATAACTGACATTCCGAAATTGTCCATTGTGTGTGAATTTGCATGTGAATGTTGATCGGAGGTCCTACTACGGTCATAAAAAATGGGAATAAATACAATGGTCACCATTGGCCTCAACGGCCCCTGGTTGGACTACAGAGGTTCCTAGAAGGATGGATGGAGTAGTAGTAGTAGTAGTAGTAGTATTTACTATACCAGTGCTTCAAGTGGGCCAACAGAGCCACATGTTTGTCAGAAGTGGGCCACATCCACATGCTATCTGGCGTAGTATGTTAACACATGGTGGCATCTAAATGAATGGAAAAATTAACCTTAATCATCATGGAAAAACTCCATAATCAGTATAGGGCAAATTAAATTGAAATTGACATGCTCTGGGGGGACATGTAAAACTCCACATACATTAATCAGAGCAAGATCAAGATCAGACTGAAGACACTATGTGATTAAGTAATTCCTCTTCAGGTGTGTGTTTGAAATAAATGGCTTCAAAATAAAATTCAGACATCCTATATTTTAATTTCTAACTTGCTTATTGTTAAAAAGAAGAGAAAGTATAGAGAACGAGAGCTTTCATGCTTAACAAAAAAAAAAAAACTGGTAACAATAGTAATCTGCTGGATGAAATAGTTTTAAAAAGATCTTTTGAGACATGTCACTGAGATTAGAATGTGTGCGAATTGTGTTTTGTGCGGAGGGGGGTGTAATTTAAGGAGAGCCTTCATCGCCATTAAAAAGTGAGAAACAGTCATTTTATAGCCACATTAGCAACTAATTACCCCTTAACTCAACATCACAAGTTTTTAAAGCTCTATAGTTTTAATAACTGGCATCCCATATGAATATTTATGGAAACATCTGTTCAGCCTCAGGTAGACATCTGTACAAGAGACAGCCAATACTCTATCAGATGATACCCGTAAATGTATAATCACTCTCCTAGCTTTAATTCAAAGTAGCCTGGCTGTGACATACACTCACAATCACTGATAGCTACAGGCTGTTTTCTCAATCTACACAGTATATTATGGATGTTTTCATGGTTCCATCGGTCTTATTACCCCATCACAAAAATGAGCAAAAACAAGGCCCACTTTATACCACAGAGGTCCATTTACAGGAATATCAACTGACAGCAGCTTTCTTTTTCTTTGCTGTGGTTTTGCTTGAAAAACCACACACGCACATACACACACACACACATGTGTTTCAGGGCCTGAAGTGTAATTCCTGATATATATATGTGTGTGTGTGTGTGTGTGTGTGTGTGTGTGTGTGTGTGTGTGTATTTGTGTGAGACAGAGATTGTGTGCATGGTTATGTTAGACTGAACACATACCAGTTCCTAGATGTACAGACTCATTACTTCCAGGAAACCTTAAAGTAAAGTTTCTGGGACTTTCCTGCATATTTTCCTGTACTGTCTTGTTTGTTATTTTAACTGTGGGAGAATTGTAATTGAGACTCATATTAAATCACGTTACATGTTACATAATGGTATTTTTATGGCTTATATACAGTTTATTTTTAATATTTCACATATTATTATTATTATTATTATTATTATTATTATTATTATTATTATTAATAAATAATCCCAATGCCCATTTTTCTGGCATTAATAATATTCAGTATCATTGAAGTCCAAAAGGGGATGGTTTGCCAACCAAGAATAAAGCCTTGGGCGCCTTAACTGATTGCAAATTACAAAAAAATCCTGGCGTAAGATTTAGCCGCTAGAACTCATATGAGCATGTGTTGTCGGGCTCAAGTGGTACATCAGGTTTTTTCAGCCATAATTAACTTTTATGAGGAGCGAGCCAAGCACTCTCACAGACCCTTGGCATCCCAAAACCAGCAGAACTACATAGGAAGCCAATTTTCGAGACTCAGCCTCGGTTGCTTGTAAACTGTGTAGGCAGTCTGGCATATCAAGTTCTGGATGTTGGCTAAAAGAACAAGATGCACTGTCATTTTCAGAAATCCGTGAACGTGTTAACTGCCAAAATTTTCTTTGATTTAAAAAAAAATATATTTTAAATTAGAATGCATGATGTATTATACATATTAGAAAGTCAATAGAACTTTATTAATAATAAAAAACATGTCTGGCTCATGTGCAATGGGGAAGAAACTGAAAACAAACAGCGCTTTTTTTTCTACAGCGCTCTTTAGGTGACATGGTAGTTATTTTTTAATACAGCGTGGCCACGAGATAATATTCCTGAAGTTGCAGACTAAAGACAAGAGTTGAGTTTACTGTACACTGTGAGGGTTTAAAACTGAAATTGCACACATCTCAACAGGTTTGTGCAATCTAAAGTGTATGACCATTATTTGACATCAAACATATAACCACAATATGTCATGCTAAATTATAGTTTAAACCAAGTATTTTGATTTAACAAGAGGCATTCCATGAGTGCTGATGCTGTAGAGCATAACAGCACTGGGATGTTTAACTATATGTATCACTTCATATCACAGGTGTACTAATATTCATTAACCCCCGATCAAGGAACAAGGGATTTTACACCGTGCACTTCAGAACACTGTGCACTTCAACCTCAGAACAGGCTATGGTAAAGTGGAATAACTAGAGACACAAAGAGAAACTTTGGAGATGGCCATCACCTCCATGGGTTATTCTCCTCATCTTTTGGGTACTATCTACAATCATGGCCATGATTTAAGTACAGTACTTCATGGCCATGAAACATATTCTGCGATGCTTAACTTGTGGTTGACAGATATTCCTTTATGGTTGAAAAACAAACATTAAGTCATCTTAGCGGCTCCATATTCTTTCTACTGTATACAGAGTTTTACAGTGAATGTGGAGACCTCAATATTCAGTTACATGCTATCTATTAAACTATATTTTATAAATAATAGAAATCCTAGATATTTATGTCTGATGAGCCTAAAAAATAACAATAATAAACTTCACCCTAATTGGGAGTCAACACGCATTTCTCCCATGTTTATACAAGGAGTTCTTACGAAAAAAAAAAAAAGCTGAAACATTTTAGAGGATATGGAAGGACGTTAAAAGAAGAAGGGCCATGACCTAGTTCATGACATTAGCCAAACACAACATTGTCTTCCCTTCTTGATTTCTTGTTATAAAGTAGTATTGTGTGTGAGTGTGATGGGGTGCATTATCCTTTAGGGAGCTGTGTGATTTATGTCGAAACTGCGTCTGGCTGTAACTGTGGCTTCTCCTCACTTGCTATAATGCAATTTCTCCACAGCTAGAGCCAGACTGAGATAGGGAGAAAAAAAACAGCACTAGGTAATCTCCTCACCATATGGACAGACTGATAGATGCTAAGTGGCTCACACAAACCTTTCTGGTGAATATAATTGTAATTTACGATGCAGGAGCATCCGATTCTTCATAGGACATGTCCCTTTTTCCTTGAAACAGAACAGCACATTATAGCGTATCATGTTTCGCAACCATTGCTTTCCTAATCAAATCTCCTGGGCTGCTTCGACCCTGAACTTCCATGACAGGCCTGACCAATTGAAGGCTTTAATGATTTTAATTGAGCTTAGAAGTGGGTTTTAGTCAGACCATAGGGCCTCTCTAATGAAAGTTTATGTGACGTGCTGAAAGCATTTGCCAATTAGACGATTCAGCGAGGCCTCTTATTCAGAGCTGGAGGTACTGTAGGTAACAATGAAGGAACATCTGCTCCTCACTTGTAAAAACACTCTGATGATGCTATAAATGATCTTGTGGTATTGTGTAAGCACCTGTGGATTTATGCTTGTGCATAGCGACAACTTGTTACTTGGACAAATGACAAATATAAGGCATATCGAAGCAGGTGCTGCACGCTTTAGCATTGCCACTGATGCAAACACATGTTCGACACATTGTGTGCGACACGTTGCAGAAAATATAACATTAAAATTATATACAGTTCATACAGCATGCATATGGCCGCATGGTCATACTTTGACACCTCAACTTTAAGAAACTTTAACTATATTTTCTAACATTCCTCTAAAACATTTATTTTCCATTTAAAATGCTTGGCGACGGTGCATTGTTAAACACAGCACTTCTACATCAAGATGCCTAAAAGCTCTCTAGTGAAGTGCGATTTCCTCACACAGTGAACATCACACTTTGATCAAGTTGTTGGATCAAACCTAATCTCCACACCCAAAGACACCTGTGAAGAGACGATATGTGTTTAATGTGCTGTAATTTCCTATTTAAAAAAAAACACAATATGGTCTAAAATTAAACTAAAAAAAGATTAACAGCAACGGCTCCATTTAAACTGGCCCAAATCTGCTGCCTATGAAATGACTATGTCTGTGATCTGTCTGTTAAAAATAAGTATTTTTTAAACCAAAGGACTTATATGTATATATGACTTATATGTTTATATGTATCTCAAACTTGACTTGTTTCACTTATGCTTAGAACAGTTTAAGAATACACAGATATTGTTCAATGCTCAGCATTAAAAAGTATACATGTTTTTCTCACCAGTAAAAACAAAAATATCATAATAATAAAATAATAGAAATAACATGGGCATTGGAGGTTTCACTGAAAGGACTCTGGAAGTATGACAGCATCAGTGGCCTGCTGTTCCCACTGCTGTCTTTTATTTGTCTGTTTCAGGCTGGGCATGTGAGAAATCATACCACATGATGCTAAATTTGTCATTTTCCTGTTTTTCTGTTAAAAACTATTTTCCTATGCATATTAACAAATAAATATTTTACATTCATTTTCTATAACCCACTTATTCTAGACAGGGTCACAGGGGCTATTATGCTATTAATGGAGACTATTCCAAGAGACTTTGGGCATAAGGCGGGGTACACCCTGGGCATTGCAGGGCACACACACACTCACAGCTTTTTTTTGGGGGCGGGAATCAAACTCTTGACCCTGAAGGTGCGAGAAGACTGTGCTAACCCCTACGCCACCATGCCGCCTAAGCAACTATTAATTGAAGTTATATGAGTCTTGATTCTTATGTATTCTTTGTTGTCCATTTGTTTCATTTCATTTCATATTCATTTGTTGTCTGAGTGAACCCTGAATGTTTGATGTAAAGCCCTTTACAAAGATATAAGGACCCTGTATACTTAACCTCTCAATGAATAGCGTAGCTGTCTCTGATCATAATCAACCAAAGTGTTCAATTCTTTTCCAAAAAAAGTCTTATGAAATTTCATCAGTTACGCTAGTGATGTATTAAAATGGATAACTGCAAAAATGTTTGACTTATACGTGTGAACGTTGTCTACTCTGGTATTAGAGCTTTCAATATGAGAATTTTAAGGGCTGATATTTTAGGATTTGCTCATTTTCATTCTGCATAATGCACCTCCAGCGTTAAAATGAAATTGCCGCAAGAAGCCACTAAAGTCATCAGTTTCACTTAGATGATAATTAACACCTTAAAATGTTGGAGACAAGAATGAATCCTTTCGCAGACTTTCATTTTCAAGCATTGCTAAAGCAATATGAGAAACACTTCAATTTCACCTGTACATAAGAAACAACTACAGGAGATGTGGGGATGACAAGGTGCTAGGAAGGAGCCAGGTCATAAAACAAGATTAACTGTTGTAGGACCTGAAAAAGGAAACAGACGTCCACAGGTTTATACAGTAAATACTCTTAGATATAAAAGCTAACAAGAAATAATGACAAAGAACAGGTGAGATAGATTAGTAACCATGGTAACAAATGAACTCTCTAGTGACTTGAGCCTTGGTGGACAATGGAAAGCCATCAGGGCCACAACCTGTGTGAATAAAGAAAACATGACATAAAGAAGGTTCACTTCAGTTAATTGGACTTAGATGATGCATAAAGATACGATGATGATAAATAACAGATTCTCTTATGAATCATTCAAACCACATATCCATTTGACCATTAAATGTATCTGAAATTTGAGTTCAATATAATACAAGTACCCATCTCTAGCCCTGGAGCACACTGTATCCTGCACATTAGGCTCCTAACACACCTGATTCAACTAATTAGTAATTTGGCAGCACTTCCTGTGTTGCACTGGGTATGTCATAGCAGGAAAAAGACTAAAATATGTAGGACATGGGGCACTGCAGAGCAACTATGAATGCAATAAAATATTCAGTAAAATTAAAATGCAGCACATTTTAAGACTGAACACTTATATGGACCAGTTAACATGGTTCATTTCACAAGCTTTTATTCTGTATCACTGTAATCTAGCATTTTTTTTAAGGTCAGCTGTTATATGAGAAGAGTGGTTCAAACTGAACAGTGTCTCCTTCTGTATATGCATGCATGCATATATGAGATAGATAGATACATAGATAGGGAATATATAATGATAGGAAGTTATAAAAAGCATGTCCCTTTTTGTGCATACATCAAATGTTTGTGTTTTTTTTTTTTTTTTACTTCACTGTACTGAAAATATACTGAGCCACAACTTGCATACTGCATACACACTCTCAATATACAATAATACAAAGTAATAGCTATTGTATGCTATTGTAAAAGCTGTTATACTGTATGTACAATGCCATCTGGACTTATAGTTCAGCTCTTTATCATCCTCAGCCCTACTTTTCTTACCACGCTAGACTACTTTAGCATTTAATGGTAACGTATGTATGTCAAGTGCCAGCCTACTAACCCCATAACCCAGCCAATATGTATCAGCAGGAGACTGGAATTTGCTCATCTGTGTAACTGCAAGGACACTACTGATAGCCAGTCAAAATAGCTTTTCTATTGCTCATAAATGGGCATTTCAAAAAGACCTAGAGTCACAGACTGGCAATTATCCCTGATTTACAGAACACAGACCAGGCTGTCACATGGAGTCCCAAGGTCAACTAACTAAAGACATCAAATGTGTTATTTTAGGCCAAAGATAACTTACTTTGCTTTTGTAACAGACTTGTTCAATTATCATTTATTTAGCTGTTCATAAAATATGCAGTTAAACGCAAAGCCATGCTTTTTTATGCTTTCGTCCAGGACTGGACATTTCATTTGAAATGCAAATGGGGAAAAAAAAGAAAAATCTGAGTATAACACACTCTCAAACACAAAAACAGACTGATACTGTGGCTTTAGTGCGATCTAATTTTGCTTCCTTATGCCTGTGCACACTCTTCATTGTTTATATAATGCATATCTCTGGCTATAGCATCTGAAAAAATAAACAAGGCATACCTGGGTCACAACTAGATACTAAAGATGGCTGGTCTGTTTCCAGCTACTTTATATGTATATATTCTCAGAATGTAAGTATGTTTTTGTACGTGTAAGTGGGTTTTTCTTTTCAGCGAAGAAAATAAATGTAGTTAAATTCTCAATTCGGATTGGTCACAAAGTGTTTGTATCAAAAGGCTAATACACTAAAAGGCTACACGGACAGCTCAACATAATTGTGCAAATAATAAACAACACAAACAGTGAAACAATGGAATTTGTGCTTCGTATTTACTTAATAGGCATCACGGTCGCATTGTAGTTAGCACCGTGCCCTCGCCTCTCACCACCAGGGTAGAGGGTTCGATTCCTGCCTTGGAGCGTGGAGTTTGTATCTGGTTTCCTTCCACAGTTCAAAGACATGCAAACTTTTTGCCTGTAGTGTGTGTGTGTGTGTCCTGCAATGAGTTGGTACCTCATCCTGGGTGTTCAGTGCCCTCAGTCCTCCAGGCCTCATTGTATAGAAAAAGCGGTGTAGAGAATGACTGAGTGACAAGCGACACTTCATAAACACATTCTTATTAACATCAAGACAAAACAGAGGCTGGTGATGGAATGACAATTTATAGCTGGTATAATGTAAAATTGAATTGAATAATGTAAGCACCACAGCAGTAAATCTCACTTATAAATGGATTACAGGTATACCATGTTGATTGGTATTTTTAACAGTTACATATATATAAATATATATATATATATATATATATATATATGTGTGTGTGTGTGTGTGTGTGTGTGTGTGTTTCCAAATTGTTGTTGTATAAAAGGAACAAATGTAAAATAAGGCTATGTGTTCTTTTTTTTCTATAATAATGTGTTTTCCTGTATTTTATTCCTTATTTCTAGTGCAGCAGGTCTCCTTAAGGTCTATTTACATACCTGAACTGGATTTTAATGAGACAGAGTAACGGTACATAATGTGCCCTTGAGGGGAACACCTCAGTGATAAGCACTAGTATTACTACTAGCTTTCTTTTGAGAGTGGAGTAAAATTAAATTTGGTGCTTAAAAAAAAGATATACTGCATGGATTAAGTAAGGAAATGAAAATATCCTGTTTTATTAAGGGTTGTCAAATAATTTAACAGGACAATTAAGAACACAGATCCTATTTTGAACTCATCTAGATATATCCTTTCACTTCGGAAATCCAGCCAAATGTGGTTGCCAGGACAGGGGATAATACTTTTTAGAGAACAGACTCATTGAGGTTTTAGATTACTACAAACTACTCTTGCAGTCAGAGCATTCAGTGATCTGCGTCCTCCAATTCACAAATAGACACCAGAAGCCCCCACGGGTTCCTCGGTGCATGAAATAAGGTCATGCTCCATTTTGTCTGGGAGCTAGTTTTCCGTGTAACCACCTGCATCTGTCTCAGTGCTCTCGTCTTCTTCCACACCGATTTTAAACAGCCTTTTTCTCATCTTCACTCTTAGAATCAGACACACTTTTCAGCCCCGAAGCTCTAATATTTCCAGCCCTTTTAGCGTGTACCAAATATTATGCACCACTTCACTTCAGAGGTAGGTCTAACAGTGTGCCTGCATAACAGTGTATTCTCAGTATTCTCAGACCTCCCTGGGGCAGCCAGTGCAACCCCCCCCCCTACTCCCATCAGCCAGATGGTTTCGGCCACATTTCACAGTTGTCCATAATTAAGAGAGTAGAGCGGTGTGTGAATATAGGACAGGAGCAGGGTTCAATTGCTCAGCACCATGCCTGGGAAGTAAAGCGGGAAAGCAAACCATACAGTATCGAGCAGAACTCCAAGATGTAAAGCTTTCATTCATATACTGGATCGTTCTGACATTGCAGTCTTTTAAGAGGTCAAACATTTTTTAAATAGAATAAATGTGGACAAAAGTGTCCAAGGCAAAAAGAATTTTTAGGGCAGTCTTTCACTTGAAGTCAAATATGTGAAAGGAACATGGAACCAAATAATAAGGTTCTCATTAATATGAGTATATTATTACAAGCACCAACATCCCCTTTTTTCTCCTACCTCATTTGCTGAATAAATCCTTTCATTCAGAGTTGTATGTCTGCTAAACAGCTTTAGCTCTGGCTAGGAACGTGTCTCAGTGCATTGAAAGAATTATGCACATGAATGATATAAATATCAAAAATAAAGAAAAAAAAAACAGTCAAACAAAGAATATAAAGTGGTACAGCTCTCCAGGTCTTCAATCATTAGCTACAGCTCATCTGTTGCTGTCTGCACTTTTACCCTTTTACCTCATCTGTCAGTGGAAATAGGGCACAACAGGAGCACTCCTGACCAGAAATTATTTGGATGGTGGACCATTCTCATCACAGCAGTGACACTGAAATTGTCTAGTGTATCACCTGCGACAGGATTTTTAAACCCTGAGTGTCACTCCTGGGTTGAGAAAAATGAGTTGAAAATATACAGTGTACAGTGGTGAGATGTCAGAACCCATCACCGACATTGCCTAGAGGATGATTAAAAATCATGCAATACATTGATTATCTTGGAAAATATTACCATTACTGGTTAGGGTATACTGTATGGATACATTAACACTGCTGAGTGTACTGTACTAGTTGAAGTACCCATTGGAAAGAGCAGGTTCTGTCCAAAGTACAGTCAAAACCTTTCTTTTATTTATATAAATATCATAATATAATGGAAAAAAGACAGTATTGGTTACTGTATTGTAGTTTTTTGTTTTTTTTTTACTTTCCGCTACATTTCACCCATTACTTTTATCATTTTATGTTAAAAAAACAAAATTTGAATAAATTTTAGGATTTAAGCTTAAATCATTTGAAGAAATCATGGTGTAACCAGCTGGATAAAGTATTAACCTATAGACCATGCTACGGACTGTTATCCAAGGTAGCTAGTGTGTGCATAAGCGAGCTTCCCCCATGCTTCACAGTAGGTATGATTTTCTTTTCTTAGAAAGCTTCAATCTTTCATCTCTGAACATAAAACATAAAGCTCACATTTTATATGTACAATGGACATTCTCCCAGTCTCAACAGACATTCTCCCTCTCCACATCAGTATGCATTTTATTATATTCCATTCTTGCATTTTATTGTTTTTCTTTCAACATTCGAGTCCTCATGGGTCTTCTTTCACTGACCCTAATGTTGCACAAAATGCATCGGATGGTGGGATCAGATACTGATTTACCTTGACCTTAGAGTACTGCTTCAATCTCTGGAAGTTTTCCTTGGCTCTTTGTCTACCTACTTTCCTTTTAATCAAGCCGGGGTCACTACAGTCCCACGGATGTTACATTTTTTAATAATATTTGCAGCTGTAGTAACATGAAAATCAAGCTCCTTGAAGATGGTCTTAAAGCTTTTAACATGCTTGTCTATAACTTTCTTTCTGATTTCCACAGACACGTCGCTCCTTCTCTGCTTTCTCCAGTCCATGATCAGTGTAGTGCACATGATGATACCAAAAGGCAAAGAAGATACTTTTCTCCATTTAAATAGGCTGAATAATGGATTACAAGATTGTAGCCATGCATGAAACTAATGAAGAAAACAGTACATTTGATCTATGACTATAATCCAGTTATTTACATTATGCCAACAAAAAGGCCATTTTAGAGTGATTTTTTTTTTCTTTTGTTGAATGGGCAATATGTTATTATTTTATGATATTTCTTTTCTATTTCATGACATATCAAAGGCATGCAGGTATATAGAACATGATGGAATTCCATCCTGTCGACATCTTTAAGAGGCTTATAAATAATGGAGCAAACTAACATAATTATAAATGTTGTCTTTAATACATTAATGAAAATCCTTTGTATTCAATGACTGCCTAAAGTCTGGAACCCATAGATGACCAAATGTTAAGTATTCTCCCTCTAGATGCTTTGCCAGGTGATTCAGCTGCCTTCAGCTGCTGCTTGTTTGTGGGTTCATCTTCCTTTAGTCTTGTCCTCAATAAGAGAAATGAATGCTCTATTGGTTTGAGAGCAGGTGACTGGTTTAAAGGATGAAGAAAATCCCATTTTTTTGTCTTGGGCAGCTTTCTCTGGGTCATCAGTAATTGGCTGAATTTGCAATTGGCATTTGGATGTATTTGAGTAAGAGTATAACTGTATACACTTCAGAATTCTTCCTGTTACTTTTATTAGCAGTCACATCATCAATAAACACCAGTGACCCAGTCCCATTGGCAGCCATACACACCGATGCCATAACACTGCCTCCACCATGTTTGACAGATGATGTGGTATGCTTTGGATTATGAGCTGTTCCTTTCTTTCTCCATACATTTCTCTTCCCATCATTCTGCTACAAGTTATTTTTAGTTTCATCAGCCCAAATAGTCTGGCAATATTTTCTGGTTTTACAAGTTTAATCTGGCCTTTCTGCCCTTGGGCATTACCAGCAGTGTACCCAATTGTTATGAAGCCTTTAAATTTACTTCATAAAGCCGTCTCTTGATTGTAGACTTTTACAATGACATGCCTATCTCAACAATGTTCTTGACTTGGCTCAATGTTTTGAAATGGTTCTTCTTCACCATGAACAGTATTCAGAATTCTGCAGTCATCTACTTTAATTGTCTTCTGTGTTCTTCCAGGACTTTTGCTGTTGCTAAGACCGTTAATTCCTTTTTTACAGAAAGTTCCAAACTATTGTATTGTCCACTTCCCTTGTTTTTGCTATCTCTCTGATGTTCTTTTATGTTTTTTTTTTTTTCTAGCCTAGTGATGGCCTCCTTCACTTGCATAGACACCTCTTTGTAACACTTAGAATAACCCTCAGGCTTTTTATCTGCTTGACTAGACATGGCGTAACAAGGAACAGCCCACACCTGACCAAGCATCTGCTTGTCAGCTATTTGTTCCATTATTTATGAGCCCCAAAATGGGAGTATATGTATGAAAATGGCTGTAATTCTTGAATGGTTAATACCACATCTTGAATTGAAGCTGAAAGTCTTGACTTTATTCACATCTTGATTGTTTCAAATTCAGTGTAGAGGTGTTTAGAGGCCAAATGGTTAAAAACAAAGTTCTAAAATTTATGGGCCTGACTTTATATTATCAGACAGGTTTATTATTATTATTATTATTATTATTATTATTATTATTATTATTAATATTAATATTATTATTATGTGCTTTTTATAAAACAGTTATTATAATTATTATTTAATTATTGTTTATTACAGAAGTGCTTTTCATTTAAGTTCAATATTCTACCTTTCTAGCTCTCTCTGTCTCTCTTTTTTTCTTTTCCTTTTTTTTTTACAAAAAAAAAGTTTTTTGACTGTTGATTTGAAATCTTTTTTTTTCTCATAGATGATAAACAGTACTCAGGCAAAGACCCACTTGGATGAAGAAAAAAACCTCCTAGCATCTGCGTCCTCAGCTGGTTGTTTGCAGGCCCAATTAGTTGTGGTGGTAATGCAAGAGCGAGCGGCTCTGCAGACATCGGGCCAGTTTTAATGTTCCTCTGATTGTCTGCTTGGAGAGGCCACTCACGGAGAAACACAGATGACACACAACTGTGATTCCAATCCTTGATTAGTTTTGTGTTTTTCTCTCATTTCTGTGTTGTCCTATGCTCCCTAATCATGGTTCTGCCTGCCTGCCTGTCCATGTTGGGTAATTGGCTGTGATCTTGAACATACTTCACCGACAGTCTAATTATCCTATCCAAGCTTTGGATGGAGCTCAAGATTATAAAGGCTTTCATGGATTTTCCTCTGGGTCTGGTCTACTTTTTGATTAAGGTTCAGAAAGTAATTTAATAGGAGTGGCCTGATAGATCAATATTGAGTTACATGTCTTTGGAGGGGAAAAAAAGTTCTAATAGTCTTTGTACATTTATATTTTCAGTAGCGTCTTTAAGATTTTATATTAAGTGTTTACTTTCAGAGAACAGTGATGTGAAAGCATTATCCACATCCAGTTGGAGAGATTGACTTTGGATGCAACAGGACAGCACACCTGCAGCCATGGGCTTGTTGGGTCCCCATCAGACCGCTTTGAGCGAGACATCTGTTTGATAGAGATAATGATGCTGTATACACCACCAACCTCTGAGATGGACAAGCTCACACTGCTGGGCCTACAAAGAAAATGACTACTGGATTTAAGTGTCTTGGAGTAACCAGTTCCCACATATGCACATATTATTGTCTTGTACATTACAGTACTACAAACCAAATTTGTTTGAATGTGTGTGTGTGTGTGTGTGTGTGCATTGCATGTTTCCTCTGAATGCATCTAAGGATTAGTCATAGGTTGTGCTCATTCTATGAAACTTCAGGGGATTAAGGTTGAACAGGATGGAGCTTCTGGAGCAGAAGTCACACTGCGCTGAATACAAAAGTGAAAATGTCTTGAAGGCAGTCACACAATGTTCTTGTACATTCCTTCGTGTAATTTGTGTAATTCACTGAATTTGCTGTATAGACCATTTTGCATCTCGCCAGCATGTTTTCGGTTTCTTATGTTCAAAAACCATTTGCATGTGAAAAGCTAATTAATTACCTGAAACCTCGTTTCCAAGTGTTTGACAAGTGCTTGGGTCCCATCAAGATACAGAGTTTTCTCAGTATGCCAGACTCCCAGCTGAGTTCCAATAATGCGCAAGTGGTGTTTATGAATAATTGCATGTACAGTTCCCACAGACCGAGGCCTTCTTTAAAATATCTGCACCATTCAAATATTTTTCACTACTGTACTGTGCTCAAAGTCTGTTGTATACCTTCTTTCATGAGAAATTACTTTAAATTTCAAGTCCCAGTTTACATAAACGCGTCTCGTAAATGAAAAGTGTGTGAAAATCAAATATGAAATGAAATGTAAGGTATCAAAATCACATTTAAAAATAAGTGAAATATATGACATGTATATAAATCCAATCTGGAAATGAATCTAATGTAAAATTCATCGTATTTCGCGACACGGTGGTGTAGTGGTTAGCACTGTCGCTTTGCACCTCCAGGGTCTGGGTTTGATTCCTGGCCAGGCTCGATTCCTGTCTCTGTGTGCATGGAGTTTGCATGTTCTCCTCGTGCTTGGTGGGTTTTCTTAGGGTACTCCGGTTTCCTCCCACAGTCCAAAGATATGCAGGTTAGGCTAATTGGTGTTCCCAGATTGCCCATAGTGTGTGAATGAGTGTGTGGGTGTATGTGTGTGCCCTGTGATGGATTGGCTCCCTGTCCAGGGTGTACTCTGCCTCGTACCCTAAGTCTCCTGGGATAGGCTGTCTCCTGTATACAAATTACAATTGAAAATGGGCAGGTTTACAAAAGGTGTGATACATAAAATATGAGGTATGTACAACCTACATGTAAATAACAAATTTAAAGTTTATTACTTAAGATTAATTTATAAATCTAGGTTGTAAACATGATCAGTTCGAAGGCGTATAAAGGCAGCCTCAGCACTAGAAGAAATGCATGGTGTCTGTACTGAGATGTTTGTACTGATGCTGACAATATGTGATGATGTCAATGTCAAAAGCTTTATATTTGACTGCTGTGGTATGAGTGGAACTCTCTCTCTGTCTCTCTCTCTCAAATCATTTTTAAAATGAAGAAATATTCCTGCGCCTCTTGTCATGCCTTAAGTGGAGTCGATTGTCGATTCCTCATAAAGCCGAGATATAGACAGGGGAGTGAGACAGATACCCAAGTTCAAAAGGGAGAGATATATAAATGCACTGTCTGGAGCTTAACTACGGCTTTCATATCTTTCGAGTCTTGTTTTATTTCACTTTTTTCATTGTTCATCCAACAGCCCTTACGTTCAGCATTGAATTACTAGGCAATAGTAAAGTAGACTGTAATAGCGTGAGTGCAATGGCGGTGAAGATTAGCCTACTGTACATGCTCAGGCAGGTGTGGCTGTGTGATCTTGCTGCTCTTCCTGAGACATTCAGGAAAGATCTTATGTGGATTTAAAAGATTTCCTGTTTGAGACTGTGCGCTTTTGCTTTGAGAGACACAAGCTGTGCACTATTGCAGGCGCGAAAGAACTGGAAAGAATCTGACCCCAGGCGAAGGGAAGGCCAGGCTGAAGAGACAGAAGGCACTGCACAGGTGCTGAACCTTCCTGCACTCAGAAAAATAACGTACAGTACAGTAGATTCAAGGTGTATCTCTGGAATTCCAGCAAAAACAAAACAAAAACATCTTGACATGGACACTTGCCAAATCATCTGACTGTGTTCTCTTCCACCTGACACTCCAAGTATTATGTTATTAATCAATTTCAAGATTAATAACATAATTCTGAGTTTAATAAATTAACACTTAAATTTACTTGATGTTGATAATTCATTGAACTCTGCTCTCACTTAAAGTATGAAAGCATTACTAGAATTATATATTTTTTATTGTTTAATGCTGGTGAAAATTACTGTATTTGGTTAACATTTAAAAGAATAATTAATTACTTTTTTAACATTAATTATGAGTTATTTATATATTTTGTCTGTCTGTTATTCGGTTCTGTCTGTTTGTCTGTATGTCTGATGTCTGTCTGTTTATTAATCTGTATGTCCTCCATGTTGGTCAGTCTGTCTGTCTATCTGTTTGTCTGTGTGATGCCTTGTCAGTCTGACAGTCTGCTTGTCTGTCTTGCTAAAGATATGATTAACCTATTTTCTCTTAGATCCCCTGCCAAGAAGACTCAAAAATATTAAATATATACACAAACAGGACAACTAAGATGTCTAGCATATGTAAGATTATCCTGTGATATTAAATGTGTGTATGTGTATCGTAAGCTCAAATACAGATCATGCCACAGCCAGGGCCAAGGCGCCAAATTTGGCTGTGTTGTCTGAGTGGGAACGTTGGTATGCTCTTACTCCCCTGTTAATCATAGCAATCATATGTCTGTGAGCTCATGCATGTGGAAGAAGGCAGATAATGCTTTCCTCTGAGTGTCTTAGACTGCCCTGTGATTCACCAGTTCAGAAAAAAATGCTGTTGTCTGGCTTCATGTAGCTCAGAAGTTGACCTTTGGCTTTTGAATAATGGAGGGGAGTCAGTTGGTGCATTTGCAGCATGTACTTATCAAGAGGGCTTGTCTTGTCTCTCAGTGGTCAGTGCTATCTTTGCAATATATCTGACCTGTCCTGAACTTCCTTAACTAAAAGACCTAATAACATTGCATTTCCCTACTTTAAGGTGTAAATGAGTATTTACGTTTATATTGCTGTTCATGGTTCTCACCATCCTGCTCATACCCAGGGTTCACCATATAAACGCCTGATCTACTGTAACCCCGACCAGGAAAAAGTGCTGATCATAACGTAGCCGGAACTGAGCAGGATTTGTTTTGTATTTGATAGGAGCAACTAATATGTCTCCAGGTTTAGATAGATAACCAGATAAAAGGTGTGCCTTATTGATCCCCAAGGGTAAATTTGGGAACTTTCTAAAAAGGCAGTGTTTTTTTTTAAATATATATGCACGGTGGTACCATTGCTATACAACCTTAAGTTATGTGCACATGTGTGTAAAGGCTGGTCCAAATGTAGGGAGTAATAAATCTAGTTTCCTTATAAACCACTAAACAATGTACCAAAGTGCAATTCATTAAGGCTTAAAATTAATTATTTCATATTCACAGAGACTGTAGTTAGAGTGCAATAAGTCGATATTTTTTTTTTCTTTGTCACATGCTTTCTTAGTTTTACAAGAATGACTTTCTGTTAGGATTTCAGCATTTTAACAGCACCAATTTTAAAAGACTTAATCTTTTTCAGAGGCTTTTAGTGTGAAGAGTAAGTGCAACAACCCCTCACCACCACTACCCCACCACCCCCATCCCAAATCCCCTCTTTGTCCGGCTTCTCCCTGTGAGCTATGGGGGAGAAATGGTAAAGCATTTGTGCACAGCAAGGTTAGCTGGTTTGTGGAAATAATTGGCCCAATTTGGACTCAACTGTGGCATTTTGAAAGTAGTGGATCTACTTTGGGGACTTTGCGTCTTGTGGTTCTTTAGTTTTAAAAATAGCTCTCCAGTTAATGGGATATTTTGGGGGGGGGGAAACATTCTATGCATTTTAATTGTTTAGAATTAGGAACAAAGTGTCATTCCAAAAACATTTAATTCACCTTGTTGGATGTGTACTGTGGAATACGGAGTATTAATTAGAGAAATGCTTTTTGAATTGCTGTAGTTGTAATGTCCTGTGCCACAAAGGGACCCATAAGGCTTTCTTCATAGCTCTAAACTCATACATACTGTAACTGGGCAATGTACCAGCATGGAAAATGTGCAAAAAGTGGTACCTTGGTGTATTTCAAACTTTATGAACCTACTTCGAGTGAGGTGGGGGAGGTAGGAAATGGGCCACAAATTGCCAAGTGCATTCTGAACAAATTGGAAATGTTGGGTAAATTATCCCACACCTATAATCAGTCAGCAGTGGCTGGTCTCTGGAGTTAGCAGGTGGATAGCTCATTACGCTCTCACCTTCCCACTGCCCTTCACATTGGGCTCATTTTACCACTCCAGCACAAGAGCAGCTTTCTGCCTCTTCATTCTCATTCTCACATAAACGGCTGGATTTTATACTTTCAAAAAGACATTTCCTTTTACTCATACTGTATGATGATACAATAATTGAATAGATGCAATTCGCACCTTGTACAGTTACTTGCTTTTGTGTCAATTGTATTCAGAACTTATAATCAAATGCAAATAAAACATTTCAGTCAATTCTGATAGTTTATACACAGATCAGTCATAACATTACAATGCAAAACATTGTGCCCAGTATTGTGTAGGTTCTGTTTGTGTCACCGGGGCAACTCTAGCCCCGCTGGACACGACTCCATGTAGAGGACCATGCTGTGGTGTCAGTATGTTGGCAGCGGATCCTTTGGGTGGTGTGGTTTGCTTGGTGGGGCCTCAAAGGAATGGACTTGTTTGTCCGGTGTGTCCCCTGTGTGCTTGATGAAATCTGGGGAGGTTTGGAGGCACAGATGACATCCTTGGGCTCTTTGCCTGCTGGTCCCTGTACGTGGTGGACTGTGGTGCACTCAGTGTTCTGTTGCCTTTCTATCATGGTCAACATTTACTTTTTCTGGCAAGTTCTGCTGCAGTGGCTTTTTTTTTTGAGGATCAGCCCAGACGGGCTAGTGTTTGGTCCCCACAGTTATGAGTGAACCTTCTGTGAACAGGATCATGTCTCCGGTTTACTGTTATATAATTAATAACTTATGTTAATATGTGGACATTGCGACTGATCAGTGTGTATGCCAGAAGGCACATGATGTATGTAGTAAGCAGCACACACACCAAAATATAACGAAAAACATCCAGTACACAATGTTACAATTTCAGGACCATGATTTAGTATCTCATAAAAATGAGTGAAATCAGCATGTTAAAAAAAAGACATTAATGGGATGTGGTGGATCAGTTGCTAAATATGCTGCAGAATAATGAGCGAAGTTGCTACACTGTTGAATTTATCCAGACTTACACTGATTAAAGTAATAATTACAATCAGGAATATTCATAAACCAATGAGATTACAATTAAATTTTTTATTTATTACTTACCATTGTAAACTTGTTTTTTTTTAATGTTGTATCTTGTTTTTTTTTTATTGCTAACAACAACAAATTTGAAACATTTTTTTTATCCCTGCATTCTCTATCTCTCAATTCTTTGAGAAGATAAAAGGCAAATGTTTGTCTTTAAAGGCACTGGGCTTTGTGGTGGACACCTGGCAGCCTCAAACTGAATCCAGAACTGAATCCAGTCTATTTTTAATAATCTGATTGCCGCTCCCAGGAAATTGACTTAAGCAGCTGTGTAACCAGTCTCTGAGTACAAGTAACTTTCCCCAAGTAAATATTTAACTCATATTTGGACTCTGAATATGGCCCATTGTGAATAAATCCAGCATTAAAGAAATACAATGATATAAAAATTCTTTCTCAAAAGGTTCTGTAGTATAAAACACAGTCAAATGTGTAACCACCGTATGGTCACATCCGGGATGATAAACAAAACATTTTCATGAGTCAAAAAGAATGTTCCTGGATGACGCAGTGGCATTTTATAACCATTGTGGCTAAAAGAAATGTCTGGGATATTTCCTTTGCTCTTTGCGATCGTAGACAGGGAATTCGGACTTATGCTGTCTTTATTGTGTCCCTTATGACCTCATATACAATGCTTTCCTGTGTTTGTATCTTTCCAGGAAGTTCTAATAAACTGGATTCAGGTGGTGGAAGGACGCATATACTCCGTATAAGGATGTGAAGTGCAACAAGAGCAACACTTCTCTCTGTTTTGATCGTATACCCAGATGACACTCTTGTGTAATAAATATGTCAAAGTAAGGTGTAAAAATTAACTGTAGTAAAATAAAAGTTTCAACTAATGACCAAAAAAATTAATTAAATAGATCATATTACACATGTACAGATTTTGTACTCAGAAAAAAAGATATACTGTAATGTAGAAGAAGATAATCAAGAAAATAATTTTTGTGGGCTTGTTTAATATGCAGTATTAAATTGATAATCTAGCAATTTTACATAATCACTATTAAAATTTTGTAATAGATTTAATTTTTTATGAAATACATTAATCTCGAGACAATTTCCTGCACTGAGAAAGCAACAGAAATTTCAAGGTCATAGGAAATTGTACGTAGAACGCAGACACATTAATCAGTGTATAGTCATGGTTTGGGAGAAATGGCAGCTGTCCAAACAATTCTGGCCATTCCTGAAAATTGGAAACGTAATTATAATCAAAACAACATTGCCGCAAAGTTTATGGAATATGGAAACGTAACAGTGGATTGTAGGGGTGTGTAGATGGTTCATAGTCTTCATCGATGGTTCGTGCTTCACTGTTAAGGATTGCGGAATCCAAAAAGATGCAGAATTACTGTACGTTGATGTGGACAGCTTTAAGTGCTTGTAAAAACCTCTCATAAAGGTACCTCAGTGGTTAAGATGTTGGACTGTGGATCAGAAGGTCACAGGCCTCAGCACCACCATTTTATAACAGAGTTTATAACAGTTTGGCATGGTTTATATCGGAGTCATAGTTGAGACTACATCGTAACTCACGGCTGATGCATAGCCAATTGGTGATTACAGCAAATAACAACAAATAGTAGACACCAAGAACTGTCAAGAATTTCAATTCAGCACACTCTCACGACCAGTTCAGGAATGTAGGACAGAGGCTTTAGGGTGAGACCAACTTGAAAGAAAGTATTAAAGCTAAACTAAAGCTGGATTATGTAGTTTTATCCAAAATGGTTTAGTTACTTAATGATGGAATGTGAAGCACTTTCAAGTTTCCAAATTCTTTTCTCTAAAAAATGGTCGCATTTCTAAAAGGATAAGTCGTACAGATTAAGAGCTTAATTTATAAATTCATTCTGCTGAAGGAATCATGAAATGCAAAGAACTGAACTTATAAATCTGTTATGAATGAGTTTTGAATAAGCAGGATTTTCTGTTTATTTCTGTGTACTGCATAAGAAATGTATAGTCACATCAAAGTAGGGGGGGGGTGTTTTTAATTTCTGTAATATGTATATTTGTCTGCTATTTATCGGAGTTCATGAAACAAAACCTCTGTTGCATCGTTTAGTACCAAAAATGTTTAGTGTTCACATTGTGCTACACTGAAATATATTTAAAGAACAACATACAAGTTTGTAAGAAGAAAAATATGGTGATGCTTTAAATGGAAAATAATCAATATAGGGACAGGATGGTATGGTCTAACCTGAGGCAGAGTACAGTTTAATATTTAACACATATTTAGCACACATTTAACACATATTTAGCACAGTGGAATTGCACCTCTGGATTCCCGCCTTGGGTCTGTGTATCTTTCAGGTACTCTGAAACGTAATTTCCAAAATCCCCATAGTGTGTATTCTTGTGTCCCCGGCAATGGACTAGGCCAGGGTGTAACACGCATCGTGTCTCCCGTGATAGACTTCAGGCTTCCTGCAACCCGGAACAGCATAAGCAGTATAGAGAGTAAATGATTGAAACTGTTTTCACCTTTTAATGTCCTTCAAACAGTTTAGGATATTAGCAATAATACTCTCCTTGGTGTCAGAGTGCATTAGATTTTAATGCATAGTTTCCTAAAATTCCTATAACATAGTCCATTATCTTTTTAAAATGAATTTTCAAGATTAATAATGCATGAAGTTATTATCTGCCCATCTTAAACCACCTAGTGTACGTCCTCTGTATTTACACCACAGTCCTATCATCACCTTTCTCTCTCTTTTCCACGTTTTCTCTCACCTTTCTGTTCATCTCTTGCACTGATCATCATGCAGTTCAGCTTTTCTCAAGCTCGAGCAGCCGAAACTCTCCTTGTTCATTTGCAGGCACCGTTCTGGGAGATTGTCAGAAGTCATTAGCCGCATGTCTGTAGAGGTAGAAGGACTGCGGGGAGCTACGGCCCCGTGTTGCGTGTCATGGCTGTCTGCTCCAGTCCTCACTACCGCTAATAAAACCAGACAGCGCTCAGGAAACCTGTGCCAACACGGCCCAAATCAATTGACCATTGCAAGGTCAACATGCTACCACGGGGGTCTGGAAAGTGCTGCGAAGAAGGTAGGTGTGAGAGAAGGTGGCACTGCTAATATAGAGTCAGAGGCAAATTTTTCTAATTCTGGTATTCTGCTGTCAAAATGTAGTAGGTTTTAGGTTTTTACTTTACCTTTATTATGGAATGGAGTCTCCCTCATATCAGCTCATTCAAAACATCAGTAAGTTAATTCAGAAGCATGTAAAACACCTGTGAACTGCTAGAAGTTGACACCACACACAAATGGTGGGAATCAAACCCAGATCCTGGAGGTGCAAAGCGATGGTGCTAACCACTACACTACTGTGCCACCCTCACTTCATCAGTTAGGGTTAAATAACTTGTTCCAGCTGAAACATATTAATCACTTCACTAATTATCCAATGGAAGGCTCTTAACTATTTGCTTAGTTAAATCCAGGTGGTGACGTTTTTTTTTTTGGCAGGTCAGTGTGCTGTATCACTTTCTATCACTTTATCAGATTGCAATAAACCTGACTAGAGATGACTTAATCTTAGACTAGAGTAAAAATAAAAAAAATTTTAATTCTGAAATAAGTGTTTTTCTCCTGGCAGATATAGTTGATATACCTTCCCTTTCTCTTTTGACTTATTGCACTTAGGAATTGCGCTGAAATACTCAGCAAAATGCATTTTTAATCATTCAATGCCTTTTTTTTAACAGCTCATGTAAATACACCATTACAGTGTCTATGTAAATGATCAAATACTGAGCCACACACCCAGAGAACAGCATCGCTGAGCATAGCCAGGGGAGGGGCGCTTTTTAGGACAAAAAGCAAATCTTTTTTTTCTCAAGGTTTTTTTTTGTTTGTTTTTGCTCATACACTGGAGACCCATCTGAATGTCTAAAAATGACTGAAAAGTGAATTTTACATGGAAGATCCCCTTTAAAGCAAGGTTACATTAGTGCATCGTGAAGACTGTCGCATGCTACCGCTTTAAGTGCTGACAGTGGAGACTCCTTTTAAAAAGGCTTGCTAGACATCTTCTCACAGAGAACTTCAGCTTATTTAATTATTTATCTGCCGCATCCTTCATACCAACCCCTGTGTAATTTATTACTATAGAAATGATAATGTATTAGAAGCAGGTCAGCGCTATGGTGGTGTTGTGTAGTTAGCACAATGGCCTCGCACCTCCTGGGTCGAGAGTTTGAGCTCTGCTTTGGGCCTGTGTGCATATCTGAGTAAATCATGTTCTCCCCGTGCTTAGTGGATTTCCACCAGGTACACTGGTTTCCTCCCACAGTCCAAAGACATGCAAAGTATGATAACTGGCATTTCCAAATTGCCTGTAGTCTGTGTGTGTGCTTGCACCTTACAATGGCCTGGCAGCCTGTCCAGGATGTGCACCATCTCGTGCCCCGAGTTTCCCTGGATAGAATCCAGGCTTCCTGCAACCCTTTCCAGAATAAACACTATAGAGAGTGAGTGAATGAGAGTAGAACCAGGTCTTTAATTTAAATCTTGTAGCCTGGATTGCAATCAGAACTGCTTTTGTAGAAAAATAACCCAAACCTTTTAAACAATAATATTAAAGAATGCATGGAATAATAGAATGGTATAATAAATATGAATATATAAGAATGGAAAGTAAAGTAATGCAAGGTTCCTTTTTTATTTTTTATTTTTACTTTTTTATTTTAACTATACAGCTGTTACTTTTGTAATAATATCTCTTTTGCTATCTGTGGAAAATAAGAAAAATGAAAGTGTTTATTCTTTTCCTACAGGAATTATTCCACAAATGCAGTAGTGGTAAATGAATAGCGCCCGGCTGAACAGTGCACGTTTATCATTACCCTGTCATCCAATCCTAACACCTGTATTGTGTGGCACATATTGTGTCGAGATCATTGTCTGGATTAAATTAAGTGAATGATTTTATGTTAGAGTCATTAATATTCCTCACTTCTTCCCCCGACGGCCACCCAGTAGACAGCTATTCATACAGTGACATTTAGCTTTCTATGTGTGTGTGTGTGTGTGTGTGTGTGTGTGTGTGTGTGAGTGAGAGAGAGAGAGAGAGAGAGAGAGAGAGAGAATGACACCCACTATAAAAGAGCTTCTTTTGTATACACATGGTATATGTGTATGTGTGAGACAAGGAGAAAAAAAAGAGCCGGGGGGGGGGGCAAATTTTGATTTAACTTTTGTGTCTCCTTCCATCCTCATGTCTTATTCTCTGGCTGACATTTTCCACAGATTGGGTCCGCAGCTGTCTGTCAGAGCGGTAAAGAGAGAAAAGCAGGCGGCCGTTGCTTGCTTTGGCCCACTCGTCTTTGTTTTCTCAGCTGAAGCCGCAAGAACAGTCTGGAATAAATGCGGCCAGTGAGCTCAAGTCTTGACGTTTTGTCTTTCTGAATGACTATTAATTCAACAACGACAAAAAAAGCCCTGATGTTAGCTGCACTTCAAACATGTGAACGTAATGAGGTTTGATGTGATCATTTGTCAGGCAAGCGTGACGATGTCAGAAAACTGATACAAGGGATTTTTATTCCATAATAGCTTGTATCTTTCACCCCCTCCCCGATCCCCCCACCCTGCCTAAGAAGTTGACAAACAACAATCCTTGGTCCGTGGTTTGGATTGACAGCTGAAGAAAGGCGGTCTTGCTCGGGACGATCGCAGACGGTTAGCAGTATCAGTGCCGCTGCTGATGAGGTGCTTGATTATTTTGACGGTTTAGTCTCCAAAAGTCAGTCATGCAAATCAGCAGCGCCATAGCCAACAAGAAGGAGCAAGATGGAGATCCACCTGCTAACCATATGTCCATATCAACAAGTATTTATTCTCAAATGTGTGTCTATGTGTCCTCATTCTTTCCAACCCACTTCTCTCTGTGGGTTGGAAAGAATGAGGCAGCCATATGGATGGTTCCAGCAGAATATACTAATTTTCAGTTAGCTTCTCTTTTCTTTATTCTTTTTTTTACATAGTTGTTGCAGAGCTTGATATTCACCTGCTTCAAAATACTTTCGAGAAAGCCCAAAAAAAAAAAAAGGTCTCACGTTGATGCTCTTTTTGATAACTGCATAGAACCTTGAAGAAAGAAAAGGCGTGAAGAGAATAGGGAAAAAATTGAAAAAGGGAACTAAAGGAATCTGAGATTTTGTGAAACAGGCAGCATGGTGTACTTCTGAACCATGAAGTAGGGTAGAAGTAAGAAAAAACAGCATATTTTAGAAAAAAAGAAAAAAAAGTCAACAAAAGAATGGTAATTATAGGTAGGGTAAAGGGAATGGTGAGTTAAAAATGAGTGTGGAAGTGATTTTATGCAGAAAAGAAAAGTAAAATAACATAAGGTGAAAAAAGTGACAGAGAAAGAACGATGAGGAAAAAATAGGAGGTTGAGACAAACAAATACGATGGGGACATAAAGAAAGAAAGGGAAACAGAAAGAAAAAGAGGAAGACAGACACCAGGTTGCCTCTATGGGATTCCTCCTGAAGTGGCGGAGAGAAGAGCAGCTGTGGCAGCAGAATAAATTTCAATACTGATCCGCTTTAATAAATAACTCAGTGAATCAGAACACCTGGCCCTGCACTCCTGCGTGACTCCACATGAATGTCAGACTTCGATGAGCTGATTACACACCCGGCAGAGAGAGAGAGAGAGAGAGAGAGACAGAGAGAGAGAGAACAATCCCATTCAGCATTGTGACTTTAGTCTGTCTATCTGTCAGACTGCAATTGGTCATCATATCAGAAAAGGAAATGAGAGAGAATGGCTCCAAAATAGCGTCTGTTTCCCGGCTGAGCCACCAGCTGAGCACAACACACCCACTCACAGCAACTCGACATAAAATATTAAATAACAGAAGTATTATTAATAATTCCTATAAGTAATAGAAAAAAGTAGTAGTAATACAGTAGTTCAAGTAATAGCAAGTAATGGTAAATAATTTAAATAATACTGTTATTATATATGTACATACTATATAGTATAAAAATATAAATATATTTTATATTTTATTATTTATATAAAAATATAAATAGTATTTAAAAAGTTTTTATTTTCTGAACACTGAAATTGTAATTGTTTACATTTATAGAGTATTACTTATTATATAGTGTGTATACTTGAACACATAAACTGTAGGTTATTTGGCCTTTCCAAATTGCTCATAGTATGAGTGGGTATGTTCATGTGCTTGTGCCCTGTAATGGACTGGTGTACCCCACTTTGTGCCCCAAGTTTCCTGGGATAGGCTCCAGGTTCTCTGCAATCCTGCCCAAGGAGTAGGTGGTGAATTAACCCTCATCCCTAAGAAACAGACAGGTCTTTAGCCATCGTTTAAAGATTGCCAGTGCCTTATTTTACAGAGAGCGGAGAAGTGGGGTGGTGTGGGAGAGTTTATTAGGTTGAAAACAAGTTGTGCAGCAGCATTCTGGGTCAGCTGCAGAGGACGAATGGTGCACAGAGGCGGACCTGCCAGGAGTGAGTTGCAGCAGTCCAGTCTGCTGGACTGAACAAGCACTTGAATAGACAAATTCTTCTGATGCTATAATGAGAGAAAGCTTAGCAATGGTTGTGGACGAAGTTACCCCAAGGTTGTGGGCAGTTACTAGAAGAGTGAACTGAGTGTTGTTTATAGCTGCTAAAGCATGATAGCAGGAGCTAACTTGTTTTGTGGACATTCCACATTATTTAATTAAATGGGTAAAAAAAAAGATGTCATCTTTTAATTCTTTAATAAATGACAAACTTGTTAGCATTGACAAAAAGAGGAATAAAACACAGGACATTTTTCTATTGGTAATTAACCAACTTTTGATGGTAACATCGAGACACCACCTCATCTCTGATTGGTTTCTCAGAATAGCAGGTTAAGCAAAATAAAATCTGAGACATGCTGAATAAAGTATAACTAATAGAATTGATGTGTCACATGCTGCTTTTCAAAATGTAATTTTGCAGCTAACATATTATTCTCAGGGCTGTAGCAATTAAAATAAATTCAAATGTTTGTTTTAAAAATCGTGGTCCAAAAATGAGATAATGTTGGAACGAGTAATGAGCCAAAAGCACACACTTTAAAATGATTGCTAAACAAATGAATAAATGCAAAGGCATATTAACGAGGGTGGAAATGGAAGCGTGATTAATTAACATGCAATCAGCACTTTGATCATGGAGGATAAACATTAGACTACTGACTTCCTGAAAAAAGTTAATGACTGCTGCAAAAGTTTAAGAAGAAAGTTCATAAAAAACTATAACACAGAAAAAAAAAAGTGAGGTCTGGTTCTGTTTAATTGCAAGCTTGAATATCAGGGTTACAAATTAGCTAATGTAAAAATCTGTGCAGTTTATAATTACAGTGTACCGTACATGGTCTAATATAGCATTCAAACTTTTATCTATCACTAAATCTCAGTCTCTCTTCGATTCTTTCAGTCTTCATTCCATTTCCTGGGGTTTAGACCTTTGCCACAGGAACTGCAGTTCATTCCGCTAGGCGAGCTCATATCAGTCATTAAACTCATTTACCAAACACAATGAGGTGGACTAATAAGTAATTCTAATTAATATTCTCATTACTTTCTCATAATTGCTTGCACTTTGATTATGGTGCACAAGGGTATCGCACAGCTGATATGTGATAGAAGAGTAGCGTCATGTCTGATTTCGACATAGACTAACTTCACTAGCTTGCTGAATTCCATTAGCCTTTGGTGATAATTACGCATGGCCTCTATTAACTCAGATATTAATATAACTGAATATTTTAGTTTCCTAGGAAATGTGATGGAATTGCTTGTATGGATTTATTTTGCATCACATCTGTAACCTAAACCTGTACCTTATTTTTCTATGCACCGTTTTACTGTGTACACCTGTAAAGCTAAAAACTTACTGTGTGCACTATACACTTACAGATCACTTAGGAAAGGATGTACACTTGCTTGTTTATGCATTATTCCAAACAGTATAATTGATGTATACCACTCTCTCACTCATTGTCGATTACTTTTTCAGGGGACTCGGGACATGAGGCGGGGTACACACCAGACAGGGTGACTACTCACTTACACACTATAGGGAATTTGAAAACACCGGTTAGCTTACTCTGCATGCCTTTGAACTGTGAGATGAAACCGGAGCAGCCAGAGGAAAACCACCAAGCATGGGGAGAACATGCAAAGTCCACATACACAGACCAGAGGTGAGACTCTAACCCTCAAGGTGCAATTTGGAGGTGCTAGGCCACAGTGCTAACCATTATGCCGCCGGATATATACACTTTATGTTAATTGATTTTACTGGGTTTTTTTTTTTTACTGTAAAATATCTCTAACAAGAGGAACCTGGCCTATGCAAGGCCACCCTATGAAATCATGACATAGTTGATGATGCCAATTGGGTGCAAAAAACTAAAAACATGTTGATGATAGAGGAGCTAAGTAGAGGGCTTAATAACACTCTTTACAAACATGGTGAGCATGAATGTGGGGAACTGTAATGGGGTTTAAATAAGAATTTGATGTGCAGCAGAATTACTTTATGGAAATAAAATGACATAACTTATAGAATGTTACATCACATTAGCACCGAACTGGGAGGTGCCCCCAAAAATCAGATGGTTACAAAAATGACTGACTGACTAATGGTATATATATATGTATTTCTGTATACTCTGAAACAAGCCTTCATGTTGCCAGTTGTTAGCTGGTACACTAACGAACACAACTTTTCCTAATGTTCCTACCATACTGAACTTTATGGTTGATACGAAATATAGATAAAAGTGTGTGCATGAGAATGAGAAGACTTTACACATCATGTGCATCACTACAGTACGAGATGATGATGATGAGTGTGTGAGCTAACACTGCCGAAATGACAGCATGCAAGTTCAAGTCTGAGGCCTGCCAGCTCAGCACCCACATGTGCCATCTCCAAATGGCACACCGTATGTGGCGCTCTGCTCCCTGATGGTCTGATGATGGCAGTAGCAGGGGTCTTTTATCCCACATACAGTCCTCTCCGCAAGCAGCTTGTGAGCGGAGCTCCCTGTCATCGCACTGTCAGGCAAAAACAGGTGGGTCCCCAAAAACCCTTCATCTGCACCCCAGAGAGCCATCAGCACCCGTCCACATGCCCCATTGATGGAGCTCCAGGTCTGTGGGGAAGCTCCAGATGCATACTAGCTCTGGAAAGAAGGGTAAGGTAGAAATCCAGATAGAAGGTAATCAGATGATAAATTCACTAAACTAAACCAATTTACAAAGTCATAAAGAAAGCTGAAATTCTTATTTTTATACCTTCTCCTTAGATTAAACTGAAATAGGAACATAACTGGAGAATTTGTGGTATTAAGATTATGTGTTAATTGATTAAGTGCGAAATGATTAATGAGGTCTTTAAAATTGCCCCTGAGTACTACAAAGGTAGATCAGATATCTGTGAGTACAAAGAAGATTTACCGGCTGCCCTGTTTAGCCTAGATTGGTCTCCGATGTCAATCAGAATAAAATGAATCAATCACAGAACAGATAGTACAGAGAAGCTGTTCCATGATATTGCATAAGGAGCAGGTTAGTGGGAGTGGTCTTGATGGTTTGACTTCATGGCAGGAATGTTTTTGCTATAGGTTTTGCTGTGAGTTAAAATACAGTATTAAAGATTTTGTATAAAGGGTCAACTGTGGTTGGCAAGTGGTAAAAAAAAAAAGAGGAGTAATAAGGGGAAGTAGTAGGGGAATCATTTGCTTTAGATATCTTCTAAGAACTAAATTAAAACAAATAATTCATTCTATTACCTATAACTTTTGACAAATAGCTATGAATTCACTAGAGTGAGACCGTCTGGGTTTAAAATATATTTTATGCAGTCTTCCCACGTCTTGAAATGAGGCAGAACTATCCAGCGGGTGGGAACAGGCAACGACTAAATTGGGGATAATAGGCTAATAATAGAAGAATAATAAGTTCAACTATTAGCATTTAGTTTCTACTTCCATCAACCAAAAAAACACATACAATTATTTGATTTTTTCGAAGTGTGACAGAGCTGTAATTAAATTCCCCAAGGCTAGCCTGGAAGTGATATCACATAGTTCCTGCATGGCGCCTATAAATACCTCTTTTGTACCAAGGGGGTTGTTGTTTGTTAGTACTGTTAGAACTCATTACTGATTGACTAGAGGGTGAATTTAAACCTTTGAGAAGTTTATTTCACAGAGTACATTTGGAGTTTTTAACCAGTCAGCAAATATCCACCTATAGATACATCTCAATCATAAAGCAGTTCAATCAAAAGTTTTTTTTATTAACATTTTTATTAACTTTAAACACTGACAATAACTGGTCATTGACAATGTAGTATTGCGTATTTGGATTTTTGTTTAATTACAAAAGATCCCAACATCTCGTCTTGTGTTAGCATTGTAAATACCTTCTGGGGCTTTTTGGACCAATAGAGCTCAACCCTAGCATATCTCTTAAATTGACCTGGCAGGCACATAATCAATAAGAATCAGCCAAGTCCTGGCCTTTAAAGTCATGAGCTAGATGGTGGAGTTTAAGTTTGAGGAAATAGCTAGTGAAGAGTGTTGAAGCTTAGAGTTTGCTGGCTCATCAATATTGCATAATAATCTTTAAATAGCATCTGGTTATGCTGCATTTTAGCCCGCACATTGCTTTAAGCAAAGATACGAGGCATTAGAGAGGAGTGGGTCACGTTTATGTAAACAGAACACACGGATGGCTAATTTGATCTTAAAGTAGGCACATCGAATCGATTAAATCCAGGCAGAAAAAGGAGCTGTCTCAAAGAGAGCATCAGATTATGGTTTATTCAAATGTATGTATGACTGAATTTAAACATTTTCTATTAAAAGATGTGCAAAAGCTGCTATGCATCTGATAACAGTTCATCAAAGATGTAAAAATTAAAGTTAAATACGATGTGCAATACATGTGTTTCTTTTTCATGTGGATACAAACAGACATTAGCATTCTTATCAATTATTTTAACAAGGACACCAGTACACCTGCTCATGTACTGTAGATGTTTTCACCTCATTCATCAGAATGAGAAAAAAAGTGTCATGACATGGGCGCTGATGCCAGATGGGCTGGTTTGGGTGTTTCAGAAACTGTTGATTTCCTTGTATTTTTATTTTTTTACTTTACACAGAGCGGGGAGTGTGTGTGTGTGTGTGTGTGTGTGCGTGTGCGTGTGCGTGTGTGCGTGTGCGTGTGCGTGTGTGT
>JAOVVB010000046.1:10458640-10476748 GCA_028570985.1 Heterobranchus longifilis
TATACATATATAAATTTAAGTAGGCTTTAAAATAACACAAGATTGTTAACATCACATTGCTTTAAATTATTTTTATTTCTATTTTCTTCTCTGAAAAACAGAAAAACATACCATATTGTTTTTTTTTCCTACAGCTTTTTATTTCTGATTAATTAAATGATCAAATATTTAGAATGACAATTGTTAACGAATAATTAAAAATGTTCAGTGTTGTCAGCTATCAGTGGTTTCTAGCATCAGCTTTCAGTGTTGACAGGTTTACACACAAAGACTCGATCCTGCGAGAATCTCACGTCATCTTTTGACAGCATGAACTATTTTATTTACTGTAAGTCTTTACCAGGCATCACGGGAGAATAAGAATAATGTGGATTGAAAGCAATGCAGCCATGGTTGAATGAGATTGGAACCGTGGGAGATCTCATACATACGTACCATAAATACGCTCTATATGATTATACCTGATCTGAATGTTTTCAGTCTGTAAAGTATTGCCGATATACAGCAGTTTGAATGATGACGAGTGTACCTAAGAGTGGGAGTGAAGCAGGTTTATTGAAGCCAAGAGTCTCAAAGTCTCCCACTGTCCGTGTTCAACAGCTCCCGAGAGCCTGCTGAGTGGAGACGCTACTGATTAATGGCAGGAACATCTAGCCACACAAGATTAGTCTTCATATTCCAGATTCTCGAACGGTAATGGGAGCACTCGTTTAGAAGCTCGTACAGGGAGCCATCAGTCAGACAGGTTAGCATGAGCATAGGTCTAACATGTTGCACGTGTGGTTTGATAGGAAAAAAAATTCCGGGTGTAAGATAGAGGGACATCTTCCGTCTTTTTCTTTTTCTCCCTTTAGTGCCTTTAGACACCACTCACCATCTGCTCCAGCTGACTCTGCTGTTGTTCAGCGAGAGTCTGCCAGCTAACAGCTAACTCACTCTGACACATGACCACATACACACACACACACACCTGATGCATCACAGAGAGAGAGAGAGCAACAGACAGCAATAGAGTGAGAGAAAATGAAAAAGGGAACAGCTAGCACCATCAGGAGTCACTCAATTCCCTGCGGCTTTTGGTTTTTAAATTATGAGGAAGCCTAAACTGGGCCAAATGAGATTCTACATTTCAGTGCTTTTCTTCATTTATTGGTCAAATTCCATGGCCTACAGCCAATCATATCCCACCTGATGCATGCAGACACGCCAGCCGTGCATCCCGGCTTTGTCACGGTGTGCGCCAAGGTGAACACCCCTTCGTTCGTTCTGCAATTCTTCAATTGCATTTATACTCAGCTGGATTAAGACAGGCGCTAGCCACATAAAATTCACAAATCAAACTCCCGGTCGGGGGAAATGAGGCCCTGCATTGAGAAATCATTTCTGTGAAACAATACATCACACATCAAGTTACATTCACAGCTCTGTTCATTTTTTTGTGTGCATGTGAGAAAGAAAGAAAGCAAGAGAGAGAGAGAGAGAGAGAGAGAGAGAGAGGAGGGATGTGGATGTGAATAAAATATCCAAGTTTATCAGGGAGAGGGATTAGGCCGAGGGGCCGGGGACAGACAAACCGAGGCAGAGGAGATTGGCATCAGAAGAGAGAGAGGAGATAAGCCTTACTAGAGGGAAGAGATAAGACCAAGGCTGATTGGATGGGTGTGGAAGGCAAACACACAAGCGTGTGTGTGTGTATATGTGTGTGTGTTGGGGAAAGAAGGCGTCTGCATTTAAGGTGATGAAATTTGAGCACTGTTAAAGGTCAGGCTGAATGACACATCTGTAGCCTCGATGGAAGATGGAAACGACAAATGATAGAAGGGCCATGGTAAGTTGTTTTGACTTGACATTCGCATTCACGCATCCCCACATCAGCAAAGGCAATACTGTAATAAATGCTGAAGACACAACACAGCATCCCTCCAACGCAGTTAAGGAAAAAAATAGCATCTGTTCCTAGGTGCTGGACCTTTTTTTTTGCTCTGAATGTTTTCTTTCTTTGTGCACATTTTACTTGAATAGATGAAGGCTTAGACAGATAGGGAAGCATTTGTTTAAGAAGTGTTCAAGTCAAACCGGGACTTTTGATTGTTTAGAATAACAACACAGTTATACGTGTAAAAACTCCCTTTATTTCCTTCACTTATCCCAGTGTTCCACTAGTGCTTGGATACCATCGAGGTCGAAGGTGTTCTCAGTATGCCGAAATCATAATCGGACAGCCTGCTTCATGTCTGAAACGCTGGCCTCCCAGGAACTCCATTAATCACTCAAACATGTAGAAATGGTTTGGAGTGAGGTCAGGACTGTACGGGTGATGTGGCAATAACTCCTAGATGAGTTCCTGTAATGTGCAAGTAGTGTTGGTGAATAATTGTGAGTACAGTTCCTTGTGAGACAGATGCTTTTTCATCCGCAAGCTGGCGACAAGTTATCTGTTAATTTTCAAGGATCAGGTGTTCCACTCACTGGATGCTCACAGGAACAACTGCAATGGGCTCCAAACCACCTCGACTGGGATCATAAATCACGGATTTACAGGCTTCTTTAAAAAAAAAAAGTTTTGCAATATTCAAATGTTTTACTGCAGCTACAGTTGGAGTCTCATCACTGCGCTGTGCTTGATGTCTTTGTAAATGTCAATTGCTTTCATGAAACATTTCTGTTGTTTGCTGCTGTGGGAAATAATCCCCAACATAGTGATCTGATACACAAGTGTTTTGTTCCTGTCATATTGCAGTGATTACAATTTTTATTTTTATTTTTACATTTCATGCTTTTTACCATTTATACTGTATTTACATATAATGTTATGGAACACCTGATTGTTACCATGCCCGTTCCATAAATGTTAAACATACTGTAGAAAAAGCTTCACTATATCCATAATAATACACCAGTATTTGTTAAGTTACAACAGATTTGAAACCCATTTATTATCAGGCTTAGAGGCAAAGTAACTGCCATACGTTTATACGGTACAAGAGCTGTTGCTATAGAAACAGTAACGTATTAAAAGAAGTGCATTGACATAAACCTGTGATTTAAATTACAGCCAAATTGATAAAAAATGACATCCAGCATCCAGAAATACATCACAGCAGCTTTGTTCATTAACAAGCCTTTCCGCCATAAGTTTCAACAGCTATAATTTGGTGCCATTCAAAGGTAGGTCTCCTCATGTGACACATAAACCTTCTTCACTGCTCAAACAAAACAAGATCTGTCTCCACAACCAAAAGAGGACAAAACTGAAGCACAAATATGTGTATATATATATATATATATATATATATATATATATATAAGAAATCTCTCAAGTCCTTCCATGATTGTCTCAACAACTTAAGCATTATGAACTTCAACAACTTCTCAAAATCTCCACATTTACAGCATCAGTGGCGGCACAGCACGCTACAACTTAGCACCAAATCCAGCCTTGTTAAAGTACATCACTGTGTTTTTATTTCCAACTTGATTGACATCCTTTGAGTATTCTGCACCATTTGGGGCCTACTATTGATATTTCTAACAGCCGCGCCATGCAGAAAAACCCTATCTGTGTTAGCAATCTAATAACCTGTCTCTGAGTGTCATTTTTCACATTCTGCAGCAAGTTTCCATTTGCATGTCAATAGCTGAATCAGTGCCCTCTTTCCACATCAAGTGTTGATAGAAATGAATCTTGTTTCGGCAGAAATGCTTTGAGAAGTGTGCTTTTCTACTGTATGTGTCTCTGTCTTACTTAGTTGGAAGAAAAAGCAAGCCCAGTGGTAGCAGCCTGCTATTTGGAGCGTTACCATTGGCCAGTTATGATGATAAACCGAATCTTTTTGGCCCAATTACACTCTCTTAGACTACATGATGTAAATAGGATCAACTTAGGCAATACCAAAATTCATGCATCCACACAAATAAGTTGATGAAGTTTCTAGATTTAGGTGGAAACCACATGTTTGTTTGCCTATTTACTATCTTCCAAGGTTCCTTAGACACTCATCGCTGTGAATGAGCAATCACTTGAGGGAGTTTACTCAAGAAAAGCCAGCTAGCCAGCGCTAAAAGAACGGAAGTCCTGCTAAATCCTCCCTGTCTTTCCAGGAACTGGTAATCCTTTAATCAATATAACCAACTGAAATGTAGACGCCAGACATCCAGCAAGATTCCTCACCCTCGTTCACATGGAACAATAGAAATGTGAAGCAGAGCATGCAGACTGGGGTGGATCCAATCTCTGGAACATACATTACTAGATTTACAGCAAAGCTCAAAGAATTTGGATGCAGCCTAGAAGGAAGGACTGAAACTAAACAAACAAATCAATGAATGTGCCTGGAATGATAGGTGGACAAAAAGACTAAGGATTGCTGATTTCAATGTGGGACAAACATAGAGTGTGTGAGTAATTGGACTGCAGAACGGCGAGGACATTTGTTAAGTGGGGATCAGTGAAAACGGATTCCAATCAAGAGCCCAAAGTCGGGAGGATCAGAGCGCCTTATGGAGGGCTGCGCTGTTGTCGCATCTGAGACTGTGTTTACTATCAAGAGTGAGGCATGAAAGAATGGAGGAGTGACAGATTAGACTGCAGAAAGAGAGAGAGAGAGAGATTATGTATGAGTACGAGAATCCTAGAATGGCAGGAAGCCTGGGCTGCAGTCTCAACCACATTAAAGAGTAGCTGCTTTCAGAGTGTTTTCTTCCCCAGAGAGAGTAATAGAAGTCAGGCTGAGGCAGCAAACTGGGCAGCAAGACTACAGAGAAACAGGCTTCCCATGGGGACAAACTCCATGGTGGAAAATAGAGATGCCACATGAAACAAATCTGTGCTTCTGCTGAGCAATTATTTGATTTGCTGCTGCATGAGTCATTAACATAGGAGTTTGTAAGTTTGTTTAACTCTTTGTTGTTGCTGAGAGGACTCGGTAGTTAATGTGTAAGGAGTAAAACACCTTCAGACATCATGTTGATGGAAAGTAATCAACAACAGATTGCTTGTTACACAGCGTGATGCAAAGCACAGTTACTGTTACCACCTCGAAGTTGATTAGATACAGTACTGTGCAAAAAGCACCTGTGTTTTTTTACAAACTGTGTTATATATTTTTTATTTTAATTTTTTTTATTTTAGGATTTTTATTGTTGAGTCAGTACAAAATCATTTCTGATTTTCTAACATTAAAGCTACTAAAATATTTGCATGTCAGAAATCATAATATTATATAAGAAAAACTTTTTAGACAAAAAAAAAAGTTTCGCATGTGAAAAAGAAGCAGTTGCAACAATCAAAGTCCTCAGAAGAACTTTGGGTGGCTCTGCTGGATAACATAGTAGCTAACTTTCTAAAGGGTCTTCAAAGTGTCATCACACCAAATACTGACTTTGTGTAATTAATCAATGTTTACTGGGCTTTATAGTTTTTTTGTTTTGTTTTATTTTTGCTCTGCAGCATGTATTTGCATGTGCCTACAACTTCTGCAGTACTGTATATCAATTGTATATAAAAAAAAAACTTTGATAAATAACAATGCATCATAACACATCAAATACATTTTTATTCACTTACAGCTGCATTAAATAATGAGAAACAAGCTACATCCTGTTATCTGTAACGTTAACAGCCATTATGAACGTTTATTGTTTTTTTTCTTTTCTCTCCTGAAATTAATAAGACAAAAAAGCAGCTTATTAAGAAACTGCAGTACGCTCTCTTTCGAAGACGCTATCAGAAAAAGCATGGTTAGAGCTTTACCTACAGTATATAGTGCAGAAAGTGGAGACTCATCCCACCCTGCATCTTCTCACAGAAAACTTCACTGTATCAATGATCACTCAAATCTGTTTATGTGAAGTATCTGCTGTCTAGCCGCAATCTATTTAACAGAACTTTAATCTCCATATAAATGTAAATGTGAAATCTTTAGGGGTGCCCAGGTCAAGATTTAAGTGTTGGGGTGATCGTGCCTTTGCTGTGGCTGCTTCCAAATTGTGCCACGCCCTTCCACTGGATATAAGCTTGATTACTGACCTGACCCACTTTAAGACGAGACTTTCTTTCTTGTTTTCTCGAGCTTATGATACCCAATAGAGCATTGTCCTTTCTATACGTATATCTATAAGATTTTATTTATATTTTACATGTACTTATAATTGTGCCCCTCTGATGAATTGGCACCCTGCCCAGGGTGTACCCCGCCTTGTGCCCCAAGCCTCCTGGGATAGGCTCCAGGACCCCCACGACCCTGGATAAAGCGGTATAGACGATGAGTGAACGAGTGAGAGAGTTATAGTTGTGCTTTATTTGGGTTGTGGTCAACTTAACCACTATTTCAGTGCTATATTAATAAGGAATTATTGATTGAACTATCCACCATACAATTCTGTGTTACAGTAGTTGTTTTTATAGAAATGATAGCTTATTACTTTATTAATGAAAGCATTAATATAAACATTTGATTTCCCTTGCAGCTGGAGCTTTCAGCAATGCTGTGGTGTAAATGTATTTAATGTTAATGTCTGGTCTGCTGATCGTTCACTGTTTAGAATTATGATGGTTTCCACTGCTGATGCATTTTGATTAAAAACACCATTATTTGTGTCATGCAATTACCCTGGAATTTCCTATGTTACTCCAGCCTTATGCATGTGATGAAGTCGTGCTTTGTTTTGCCCGTCGCCTGTAATTAACCTAGGCAGGGCCGGCATGTGGCGACTGTAGGGTGGAAGTCCCCTGATTATTTCACCCTGAAGTCAAACACGTTGCACTGTTCAGACAGCCCCATTGAATGATGTAGAGCTACACCATGGCCTGTTTAAACTACTCTTCCAGTACATGACCAGCTGCCCTGTCAAGCAATTCACCTCTGCTTTCCACCTGCTGCCTTCACAATGAGCTTACTTTATTCTTGTGAAAAGTTCTACTGATGATGTATGGTGGTGACATATAAAGTAAATGCATGGCAGATGTGCTGAGTCCATACTGTTCTCATTACAGCATCTCTGTCTCTCTGGTATACTGTATCTGTAACCTTTGTCAACATGGAATTTTCAGGGTGTACAGTATATGCAAACACTGAAACACCAATTCTGTTAAGCATCTATTATGTACAAGTTGTGCGATTAGCAAAGACATAGATTTTGACACATTAATTGAAGTTTAAAGATAGTCATTTATTTGTTATTTATCAAGCTGGGTTCAAACAAATTTATTCATAAACCGTTGTTAATAGAATTTACACAAGGAATGTGGTGTTCATGAAAATCCAGTTGGTTAAAGAGGAAAAAAACACATCTATATTAAACAAGAGCTCCTGAGTTTGTGTAAATTTAACTTAAGGAAACTCGTTTGAAGCAAATCATAATTAATCAACTTCAAATCGTATACATACAACTGGTGCTGACTTACTGCAAAAACTTTATACAAATTACCTTGACATTTTTACATCAGCGATTTATTGTAGTTGTAACATGCAGTTGATTTGTAGATTTGTATTGAAAAAGCGCTTTGAAACAAATCCTGAAAGTAAAAATCTACACAAATCATAGATTAAAGTAAAGGAAATGGCCCCGACAAATAGAGGAAGAGTTATAGTGTGTACATTGTTGTCTCTTTTGTAAAAAAAAAAAAAAAAAAAAAACCGGAGATAGTTCTCTGTTAACTTAAAATGGCAATCTGTCTATTACTATTACTATAGGTCTCTAAGTTAGCTAATTATTTTTTTTGTTAATTTATGTTGTCATGTCAATCTGTCCTGTCTCAGCTAGCCAGCTAATTAGGTTTCTTAGTTAGCTAGTTAGTTCCTGTTTATTTATGTTGCATGCACCTTGGTTCTGGAGGAACGTTTCGATTCACTGTGTACTAAACTGTATATGGTTGAGTGACAATAAAAGCCTACTTGACTTGTACTTGACTTGATTGGAGCAACGAACTGCAGTGGCTGAGCTGCGGTACTGGACGATTTTGCATACACAGTGTGTAAAAGGCTCTTTTTGACTGTTTAGTCATCGTCATCACAAATCAAATTTAAATGAGTTGTATCATGAACTTGTTGATTGGGCATGTGTGTGTGTATGTATACATATATGAAAGTAAATAGACAATTAGTTACAGTTAGTTCAGGCTTTGTTCCTCATATATACATTAATGCACAGCAAAATACATTCTTTACATATTCCAGCTTGGGGGCTAAGTTCAGAGCACAAGGTCAGCTATGATACAGCACCCCCGGGGCAGACAGGGTCCACAATGGCAGCCTGTTCGATCCAATCTCACAGAAATGCCAATGCAGCTCAAAGTGCCAAAAAAGTCAATGTTGGCCACAACAATGCCTCACAGGCTGCCACACACACACACACACACACACACACACAAACACACACACACACAGGGCCCAGCAGGCAAAGCGCCAAAGTCCGCTGACCCAGCCTCCAAACTCCCCAGCTCTAGATCTGTCCGAGCATCCCTGGAATTCACAAAACAATAAAGTCTGATCCATGGATGCCCCACCCCACAACCCCCAGCACCCAATGGATCTGCTGCCAACATCCTGGTGCCAGACACCATAGTACACGGATGCCCCAAGGGGCCAGAGCTGCCCAGATGGCACAAGGGGAACCTACACAATACTGGGTGTAATGTTTCTCATTTTAATGTTACGGCTGAAAGTGTATAATTAAATGTGTCTTTATGGAGAACACACGTGCAAGGACATGCTTCAGTTTCCATCTTGATTTCACAAAACATTTGTGAAAACACAAATAACTGAAATTTATATGTTGCTATTGGAAAGTTGAATACATTTGCACAAGGGCAGCTTAGACATGGAAATTGAATTTATTTTAAATAAATTCTACAAATGAACCTTTTTAGCTAAGGTTTGAAATTCACACTTTCAAATGAATTCTGTAAATTAACCTTAATGCATTGAATTAAAGTGTTCCCCTTGATTTAGACTTTCTTTATGAAAACATTTTGAGTTGTCAGATTTTATTTTCCTTTTCTTAATGTAATCATACAAACAGGTATAACTGGACAAAGCTAGAGGGTAATGTTACTGACTTTAATGTAGGCTAATGCACCTATACAGAATTCTTGAATGTACCAGTTCTGATTTTGTGCAAATTTCAACCTACCATTCTTCAGCTTCAAGGGAAAAAAATTATATTAAAAGGTTCTTTTTGTGATATTGATATAGATATTATTTTTTATTAGTATTTTTTTATTTATATTATTTACTGTATAATGTTAATTTACACCCTCAGGGTGTGTATATACAGTAAAGTGTGTATGTTTGAGGTAACTGTATCTAGTCAGTAATGTCACACCATTATTAAATTATAGTGTTACTGGTTTGGATTATTATGTGGATCATGTACACACACACACACACACACACACACAAATCAATATGCTTTTCTACATAAAGTGAACCTGTTAATATAAACCTTATAATAACATACAGATGTCATGTGCAGGCTATGATGATTCTGTTCCTCACTATGATTGCTCAATATGTATAAATATTTATTTTTCATTATTAGGCTTGGAAAGAGTGGTTTAAACTTGGCACAAATTTACTGTAGCCAGCCAGCATCAACATTCATTAGTAAATGCTGTAATTAGCAGCAATTATCACTGCTTAATAAAAACATCATTACTGTGTTTAAATATGTGTAGCCAGAAAATAAATATTACAAATTAAGCAACCCATGTTATATAAAATTATTTCCCAGGTCAAATTATTACATAACAAGGTCAATTATCGCAAACTGAGCAATCAGATTAATAAAATTACTGAAGAAGTAATAAAGAAAAAAGATGTGTGTGTGTGTGTGTGTGTGTGTGTGTGAGAGAGAGAGAGAGAGAGAGAGAGAGAGAGAGGAGTTTGTGTGAACATATAGTGTTCATCAAATCAGCACTAAAATCTTTCCTTTCCCTCTTGAACAATTCAAACAAAACTAAATCAATGCTGCCATGGATTGTCATGGGTCCGATGGGAGTCTGGCCCTGGTTGTGACAGGCTTTGGTGCACTGGGTGTTCTGGTGCCTTTCTACCATATCGAGCATGGATTTTTTTTTATTTTATTTTTTTTTGCCGATTTGCACTACACTGGCTTTTCTGTAGGATCAGAATAAGCTTTTCCCCTCAAACCTGTCTTGATACCTTTTTGGTCATCACAATTCTCTTTAACTCTGATAACTCTTGGTCTTGTAGGAACAGGTTTATTTATATATTATTATAATAAGAAGGAATGACACTACATTAACACACTGGTCGAATCTACAGTTTTTATTTAACTACTGTATGTGTAACTGTTTGTCCCACGACTAATTCAGGGGGTGAAAACATATACTGTACAATCACACCTTGTATTTTTGTATTTTTTTTCAGTGCCCACCTTCAAGGCATGAAAGAGATTTGAATTCCAGAACATAATAGTCCAATGAATACTTATGCATGATATGTGTATGCCTGTTTCACTACAGCTGAAAACTCTACAACAATATAATTAACAATCTCATTCTGAAAAGGTTTTAGATATCTTTAGGTGGACTCACTGTATTTACATTTGCATTTCAGTATTAAGCTGGCTCCTTTTACAATACAGTGTTTTCACGGAAAAAAACCAAGTGTGCTAAATAAAAACAACCCTGAAGTTTGGGTTAAATTTATTTACATTTGCTAAAATAAAAGATCTTGGTGGTAAAAAGAACCAGAAATGTTTCTGGTTGTTTTCAAGAACTTTTAAAATCACATTGTATTATTTTGTGGATTTTATAATGAGCAACATATTTTATGGGAAAGAAGTATATTTACACAGGCTTAAGGTAAATGTAGCGTGACACTATTTTTTGAGGGAATTGGCATGCAGCGCCGTTTGTCTACTGTGGCCAGAGTTGGCAGAAGAACAAACTGCGGGTTACTGCTTGATCAGGGGTTGCTACGAGTAACCTAATAATGTGATTATTGATCGTTCTCATATGCATGATAATAAAAAAAAGGGAAATTTATTATGTTAAAACCGCAGAGCTCTGTTAAAATTTACCACTGACAGAGTTTCTAACAAAAAGTCAAACTGATTTTACTGATTTCCTCATTTTTGTAAAATTACAATCTATTTATCCGGCCTACCCTTGCTGTCATGAGAGAAAGCAATAATTCTTCTCGCTGCTGCAGCGTATGATTGCAGGTATTGATGGAACATGGAGAAGAGGCGGACGTTTCTGAGTTTGTTAATTGGAGGGTTGAATTTTAGGCAAAAGGAGTCAGGCAGATACAGATCACAATCAGAAGAAAATTATCCCAGCGCAAGCAGGTGCTAATACTCAGCACGCTGCTACAGAGACGGAGTGGGAGAAGAGAACGAGCGAGAGTTTGTATTGATTAGAACTCCACTCCGTCATCAGATCTTACAATAGACTAACAAACCCCCAAGTCTGCCCTAAACATCTGCATCCACTCATAACGGGGGGAAAAAATGCTCCATAAAAATTCCCCTTCAGCTTTTGTGCAATCAAACCCAAGCTGATAGATGTCCTGTTGTTCATTAAGAAACATTGGACTTATAGAAACTTTTCTCATGTGGAACTTGAATATGCATGTGAACGACATGTTATTGACGTCTTTTATATTTTAGCATGGAATGCAAAGGAAAGGCACTGGTCAGATGAGCTCAATCAAATGACCCATGGTACAGTATATAGTCATTCCAGGAACCTGAAACCACAGACACTTTCCTGTCATTTCTGCTCCAGTTATTTCCATCAAAAAGACTTTGTGATCCTAAGAGACAGTGACGTGTATTGATCGATGAGAGGTCAGTTGGGTTTTCTTAACTTTAAAATGCTCTGAATAACCTCCAGAGAGCTTCCTGACTCAGACACCTCACCTTCATATCTTTAATATTTATGAAATATGTACTGTCCTTGAAAGTGGAGCTTCTTTTTTTCTCCCTTATTTAAAAATAAGATGTATTGGATGCCTAATCAATAATAATAATAATAATAATAATAATAATAATAGAGATCACTACTTTTCTGCCAAACTCACTTTCAACATTAATAATTAACTTATGTTTATTTAAAAAGTCATATGTTTTTGTCTAACTGTGACATACCACTTTCATCTAATTCATAAAACACATCTGTTGTGAATCGGACACAGAAAGAATAAACACATATTTTTCTTTCCAATCATCTTTAAATGTTTCCTCATCCTTTTTATCATCCTTTTTCGTAATCAAACAAGAGTGCATAAATTAAAGTACATTCTGCCATGTTGGGAGAAGTTGAGAAAACTAAATTCACTAAATTATGGCCAGATTTTTTTTCCCCCCACAAAATGTTTATCAGCTCTACTATAGTACTTTTCCCTTGTATTCTGTTTGGTCTGCTGAAGATCTTGGCTGAATCTGTATCTAGCCCATGGTGCACTACTTACAGTAGAGTTAGGGTTAGAGTTAGGGATGATTCCTAAAACACAGCATAAGTGTGTAATTATGTTGTTCAAGTCTATACTCAGTCAGTTTCCCATTCTCTGTTGCCTTTACATACACCTACTGTAATATCCCTGCATTAGTAAAAACCTACAGTACCTGTAAATTCTGCCATGTGCTTACATCACTTTTCTCCATCCGTATACATCGTCCAGGCAGAAAAAAAACATCACCAGCAAAAATATTCTGAAAAGTTTTAAAAATTCATGCAAGGCAAAATGTGATATTAAACACACAAAAATATCTTACATATAAAGAAAGAAGATATTCATCAGTCCTTAGATCTCTACTCTCTGTGTGCCCTCATGTTTTTTTCTAACACTTAAGTCACAGGCAGATGAGGGTAGTGATGATTTCCCATTTTGATTATAAGATGCAAGATAACACAGACAAACACACATAACTCAGAGCTAGTGTTCCATCACACCCAATGCCGTCATGGTATTTGAGCACTGCGCTGGCTGGTACAGGCATTCAGTTGTGGTTTTGTTCCTTTGCACACAGTGAATTGATTCCTTTCCTGTGTTACAGTGCAGTGAACCTTCGCCGAGCCGCCCAAAGGAAGTCATCATACAGGATCTTTCACTTGGCACCCTATCAATCAGTAATTAAAATATCAACGAGGAGCATCCAAGACAAACTGGGACTTGTGATGAAATTTCTCATGATTGAAGGCGTAAAACCGATTGACATTTACAGGAGACTTCAAACATAGTACGGTGATGAGATTCTAAGCCGCAGTAAAATATCTGAATGGTGCAAGGCTGTACGTATGTCCATGTATGACGATCCTGGCCCAGGGTGGCTCAAAGTCCACTTCATTTGTTATACTGTATAGCAAAAGTCCCAGTTTCATTTGAACACCCCTTGCACGTACTTTACTTAGATTTTACGTAAGTACTTGTACGTTTGTCTTCTGAAATTAATTCTCCTGCAAATTGCTTGACTAAAAGAAATAATCTAAATAAAATTACAGAATTACTTTAAAAATATATATCTTATGTAGTCCATGCATCATCATAATGATTGATCACATGACCAGATTTATTTACTTCTAGAATATGTCTCAGAAATAAAATGTCTGCATCTAAACCAAATACATGACGGTAAACATTTTAAACTGAAGACAAAAACTATTTTTGCATCTATAATATGTAAAGGGTTTTTTTTATTGATTTTGGATTGTACCACCATATTTATATCATTACAGGAAAGTTTAACTTGTGAAGGATCACATGTGTGATGACTGGGATCTTACTTTTTCCACTCAACCACTCACTCAATCTTCTATACAGCTTTAGCCTGTATACTGGGTCTGGAGCCTATCCCAGGAGATTTAGGGGACGAGGCGAGGTTCAAGTTCAAATTCAAGTGGGCTTTATTGTCACTTCAACGATATACAGTTAGTACACAGTGAAACGAAACAACTTTCCTCCAGGACCAAGGTGCTACATGCAACATAAAATTCAAAAATTCTACATCTAACATAAAATTACAACATAAATTAACAGAAAACTAAACTAGCTAACTAAGAGGCCTAGTTAACTAGCTAGCAGAGACAAGACAGATTGACCTAACATAAATTACAACATAAATTAACAGAAACTAACTAACTAAGGAAGACTATCTACAGGGTTTTTTTTTTTTTACAGACAACAGACAACATAAAGTGCACGTGCAAATGTGCAAACAAAAGCAACAAAGTGACAGTGCGACAGTGTTTGTTCTGTGCGTGTGTGTTTGAGAGAAAGAGAGAGAGACTTTACACCAATCATGTAATTTTTCATACAAAAATAAACAGCATTAATACTTTATCTTTATGTCAAAATGCTACATTTGTTATAGCTAGAAAGCTAGAAGTATTGAGCTACAGTAGCAACTTAACCTGCGTTAGCTAGCTAATGCTACCTAGTATGCTAGCTCCTTCCCTACCTTCTCTACCAAACAAAAGCAAGAATGGACTACTAAACTCAATCAATTTGAATTCATTCCTTACCTTGTCTATTATTTCTATATTACATAAAAGAACAGAACAATAAGACCATATAAAAAGTATTTACATTTTAGCACTCAATGAAGTTAGCAGAGCAGCATGTGGGACAGGACAAAATCACAAAGCAAACGGTATAAAATGAGGGAAACTTGTAATTGTACTGATATGTGTCTAAATGTTCATTGGTCATTATCAAGTTTTATTATAAACCCTCAGAATTTCATTCTTTTGCTATTGATAACTGGTAGTTCATGATAACTGGATGATTTCGATGAGGTCCCTGAAGGCACTTTATAGTGATATTAATGAGTTTACATTAATGAGGATGAAGTATACTACGGATATGAAAAAGGACTGAGCTATGACATGACCACGCCCACTTTCTCATACACCCACATTCATATCCATGTACTAAATTCACACAATGGAAGTGCATGAAGCTATCCATCATGCATATCGTCCACTGTACTGTACAAGCCTCTGGAGGCAGTGTTACGATCTGGGTTTGATTGAGTTGGTCGAGTCTAGACTCAGCAACGTAATGTGGCAATAAAACGAAGTCAGCTGACGACCTGAATGTACTGAATGACCAGGTTATCACATCTATGGAGTTTTTCTCAAGTTGCCTTTTTTGGGCCCTTGAGCAAGGCCCTTAACCCTATCTGCTCCAGGCATACTAGGATGTATCATGGCTGTCCCTTCGCTCTGACCCCAGGTTATGCTGGGATATGCGAAGAAAGAATTACACTGTACAGTAATGTATATGTGACAAATAAAGGGTTAACTTAACTTAAATGCTAATTAGCAGCTGGTTAATATAACACACATACAGAACAGTTGATTCAAAACCTGTCAAATAATGTGTTCTGCACAGTAATTGTGCTGTAATAAGGTTTTAAAGCATAACAAAGCTTATAATTCCTCTACAGTGCAGATGTTAAATTGAAATATTAGATTTCCTAGAATATATTGTATTGGTTATCACCTGCAATGCTGAGAAACAGGATGAACCACCTCGGATCATGCATTTTTCCAATTGTTACATCTAGACTTAATCTTTACAGCCAAGGACAGTCACATGAACCTATGTTAGCTTGTGGGTACAGTATACAGGGATACAGATTTATGGATATATCACCGTCTGTTTATTTATTTTTTTCCCTTTAATTTCTCCATTTATTGTATAGAGCGAAGTGATGTGTTTCTTTAGGAGTGTCATGTAATATAAGCTTCAAGAAAACAATATAACTTTTAAGACAAACAAACACAGAGGACAGCGCTAATGAGATCAGATAACAGTGTATCTGAGGAAGTGCTGAATGAAGTTTGGAGCTGTAAATACCGCATGTCTGACGTTAAAATCCGTGATTTTCAACCACTTTAAAGAAAGAACCTTCACACGAAGCTCAAACAATATTTCATTTCCAGCAGGTCAAGTTCAGTAGAAACAAACATAGGGTGAGAACATAAAAGGAAGGAATGAAGCAGATAGAACCACATGCTCTGCATTTTTCTCTATTGGTCTCAAACACCACCACCAGCCCGCGCACACCAAGCCATAAAGCTGTCGCTTTTAAAGTTCGGAGTCACACCTTGTGTTACACAGCAAACGGAATGTAACCTTCAGAAACCTTGTAAAGCTGCAACCCTCCGTCTTCAGCATGCACTTAATCTTTACGAGCGTTCCGGTCCACACCTTCGCTAGAGGTTTAACCCCGCCTACTAGAGACAGGAGAACACCTATCTATCTATCTATCTATCTATCTATCTATCTATCTATCTATCTATCTGTCTCTCTGTCTGTCTGTCTGTCTGTAAATCTTACTATTCCTGTACATTTCATACATTTGACCTGCAACACATTGTTTTTTCAAATAACCTCATCGACCACCCATCATCCCTACACACACAGACACACACACACAGACTGATATGTCCTAATATCTATCATTGTGCCAGCCTGGCCTCTATTTTCCTGTCATTCAAAAGTAAGTGTCTAATCTACTTCTCCCTAAAGCAAGCATTTATCTCTCTCTCTCTCTTTCTGTCTCTCTCTCTCTTTCTCTCTCTCACACACACACACACACATACACAGACACCAGACGCACTGGTCTGCCCAGGCAGAGACAGATTTTAGGCCTGTGTGCCAGTCCCTGGTGCAGAAACCCAACTGTCATCTGTCGTCTGGTCAGCGTGAGGTTGGCAGATCTGGGAGCCACCATCATCGGAGAAAAGAAAGTTAGCAGGGTACAATCCCAGCGATCTGTAGATGTCATGCAGCCTGTCTGCTGGTAAATTTAGTCACATTTGATGTGTGTGTGTGTATGTGTGTCCGTGTGTGTGTGTGTGTGTGTGTGCGTGCGTGTGCACTCTGAGGGAACATGATGCCAGCATGCTTCTGACTCCGTCCACAGCTCTCTCTCTCTCTCTCTCTCTCTCTCTCTCTTTCTCTTTTCCGAGTCTCATATATCATCTCTCATACAGTTTATCGCCTTCCTGTCTACCTCTTCCACGTGTTATTAATAGACTCTCCTACATTCAGGCCACCTACAGTAACTCTTCCTTTAGCTGTCTTTCACTTTACTGTTATGACACGTAGATCGTTTCTAATAAGTGCAGTCCAGCCGGATGATTTACTCTATCATCCCTGTTTTTTCCCAAAAATGCATTTGGAGGAGAAACTAAAAGTAAAAAGTACACACATTGTACAGGTTTCTCAACTGATCCTTAACATCTGCTAAACTGTAGGTGCATTTCTCAAAACAATTAATACGACCAGCAGATCACAATGCATTACCTGCACAACCATGCACTGTAACTTGAACAAAATAGTCAGTCTATATTTTAAAAGTAAGCATTTAAATCAATTTATGTCCTTGTGTCATTGTTTATGAACCAGGTAGTCACAATGCTTAGTCATCTTGTCAGTATAACAGTGTACTCTGTAAGGATTTGATGACAATGATTGACAATCCACCAAGATGCACTTTGTCTATATGGCATTTATCAACACACAGTACAACGTTTTGCACATTACTGTATGTGGATGAGAAAGTCACTGTCAAAATTTAATATAGTGTTTTACCTTACACCACTGTACAGCAGAAAGACACTGCATAGGCAGAAAAGTACATGCAGCACAGTGTAAGGAATTACAGTGCAGTCTTTCTATACCTGATGTTCCTGTCTGTCAGGCCACATATTCCCGGCAACATCATAACACAGGACTGAAATTTTTTTTTTTAAGTGTCTTATCACTATAAAATATTTTGGAGACCCGGGTAGGGAAGTCAAGATTTGCCTGAGAGCATTTCATCATTTCAGAACACATTTACAGGAAAAGAAATCTAATAGAAATGTAGAGACGCTTGACAGTTTATGACGGCTGGAACCATTTACATGTAATTTTACACTACAATGATTTAACACCTTGGTGTTTTGGGTGTTAAGGCTATTTAAAAGAGAACAAGTAAAGTACGTTTTGATCAACATGACATAAGCAACTGATAATGCATGAAAGAGCAGAGAGTTACACACTGCAAAAATGACGTCTGAGCAAGTGAAATATTCTTGAATCTAGATTCAATTCTTGTTCTGTCATTTCTTAAAAGAAGTTTAAG
>JAOVVB010000046.1:10476848-10494902 GCA_028570985.1 Heterobranchus longifilis
GGCAGGAGTGTGAAGTGTGTGTGAGAGGGGTGTGTCCGATCAGCCACAATGCTGGTGGCTTTGCGGATGCAGCGTGTAGTGTAGATGTCCACATCTACACCATCATACACCAGATGAGGTACAGTACACCCTGGACACACAATCACTTACTTGATCATTCGCACACAACAAGCAATTTGGGAATGTCATTTATCCTTATCTGTATGTCTTTGGACTGTTGGAGAAAACCGAAGTACCCAGCGGAACCCCACGAGCAGGGGGAGAACATGCAAACTGCATGCACACAGTAGCTACCACGCTGTTCTAAATTCTTCATTGGCTGTTAATATTCACTTAATTACAGTAATCACTGTATCTTAGTTAGGTTCATGGTGAAAAGGTGGAGGCAAGAATACACACTGAATGCCAGTTCATTGCACCAACTTGAATAGGAAGTTTTTGTGCACTGGGAAGGACCCCAAAGAACCAGGAGGAAATCCACATGGACACAGGGAGAACAAAGGGAAACTGTCAAAGCAAATGTGTATGTTTGTGATAAAGTGCATCTGAGTACTTCAGCTAGGGAGAAGCAAGTACAGAAACCAGACCCAGCAGGCTCCCTCAGCCATATGAGAAAAGAGGTCAAAAGCAACAAAGGAGCAAGAGGGCTTTCTTTTCTCTTACGGGTGAAAACCCAAACGCCTTGTCTTCTCTCATTTGACAGCACATATAGCTCCTGTTAATTACAAATATGGCCGCTGTCTTTGGATAGCATTGTTGTGTCAGGAAGATGGCCAGGCACGCTCATTAGTATTCTTTTGCGGCATTCATGAATTAATTTACGGAAACAGGTGGAGCCCCGTCCTCCCTCACCCACTGAGAGATAACAGACCTGTCTTCAGTCGTTACTTTGCCAGACGCTGTTTAATTTGGCCATCGCTGGTCTCACTTTGTCCTTGCAGGCTGGCACGTCTTATGACGTTGAGAGAACCTGCATAAAGTCTTAGCAAATAGGGAACTTCATTTAGTGAAGTCATTTTTATTCACAGCTGCTGCTGGCATGCCTGTAGTCAAGTAAAGACAGAATGTCTTACAGAGGACTAAGGACTAAAGATTATTCAAGTCTTTGTAGGGAAATCTAAAAAGAATAATAATAATAATCTACATAAAATTGTATTAAATGATTTTTTTAATGCTTAAAATTTCAAAATGAGTTAATGTACAGTAGTCTGTGTACACTAAATATATTATTCCTGGCCAAAAGAAAAGTCACACACTCTAAATCACACTCAATCACCTTGAGCTTTGATTACAGCACACAATGTGGTTGCCAGTTCATCTGTAAAAGTATTCCCCATTGTCCCATGACCACAGTTTCACTGTTTGAATCCTAGCTTATGCCTGAATTATTCAGTACATTCAGGTCGTCAGCTGACTTTCGTTTTATTGCCACATAACGTTGCTGAGCTTAGACCTGACTAACTCATGCAACCCCAGATCACAACACTGCCTCCAGGGGCTTGTAGAGTCGCCCCTATGCATTATGGGTGCATTACTTCGTGCACTTCCCTTCTTACCCTGACACACCTCTTTGGAACAGGGTCAATCTAGACTCATCAGACCACATGACCTTTTTCCAATTCTCCACAATGCAATCTTTATGCTCAAATAAGAGCCTATTTTTTTGATGAGTATCATTAGCTAGTGGTTTTCTTAAGGAACACAGTTGTTTAGTCCCAATCCTGTGAGTTCTCATCACATTGTGTGTATGGAAATGCTGTTACTTTCAGTATTAAACATAGATATAGGTTAGATTTGGGTTTTACTGTTGGTTTTTTATGATGCAACACCAATGTTTAAGTGATCTCAATTCTCTCAAAAATGTACTGCCATTTACAACTGTTACATGCATTTTGTATACTGTAGTTCCTGTATGGGTAGCTGATAACTGATAATAAATCTCCCAATGGTGGGTTGCACGCATCACACATATCTCAAAATGTCACACCCCTAGTACACCCCCTATTCCCACTCTCTCTTATATACAGATCTCATTCTACCTCCACCGCCAGTTTAAAGGCTCAAGAACAATGACCCATCCGTTCTGTCTCTTTGCCTATCACACAGAATGGACAGATGGAGTGGAGGTGCACAGTCCAGCCTTGAACAGGATGTGTGAAAGAGGGTTATGATATACCAATCCATTTTTTTTGTAAGACATATTATAAAGATTGGGAAAGGGATAGGAGAACTGTGAAGTGGATAATGGGTGCGCTGGGGACAACAAAAAAGCATATTGTAGACACTGCAAATTAAAAATTCGTCCAGACCTTGGTGAACTTTTTTGCTCGTGCAAATACTAAAAAGGCAAAAGAACAAATTAGCAATTTGTAGTTGGAATTTTTGCTGACAGTTGAAAACTTGTCCACATGCAGATCCACCAGAGTCTAAGCTACTGAATTGAAATTGTAATAGATACTGTTTGTATCCATATTGTATCCATATTGGTATGCACTTAAAAGAATATATATATATATACTTTACAATACTTTAGGGAACTTGAGAAGAGATCGGGTTTCATTCTGTCAGTGTGTTTTTGAACACAGCAAGGGGCCCCTAATTTTTGTCATCCTTACGACCTGAACTTTAGCAGGTCAGGCCAAAACAAGGCTTCCTGGTCCCATTATATGTACAAAATTTGTTTATAATTGTTTATAATATCTAGGGGGGGGGGGGTACTTAATTCTGCCTAACATGTTTATAACTTCAATACATTTGCCCAATCCTTACTTTACACAACATTTTCAAAAGCCACATTTTTTTACTTAAAAAAAAAAAATAATAATGTATTTGTGATTTGTGACTTTATTAGCATCAAACACCTTCAAGCAATTACTCAAAATTCTTAAGAAATCTATTTTTTTTTTACAGATCTGACATCAAGGTTGAGATCTATCTGCTGTTATGTACACTTTGTATTGATCTAGGAAGCATGGCTTGCGCCATCTAGCTAGTAGCATTCATCCAGACCTTACGGTAAGCGGCACTAGCATGCTATGTACGATTTCATAAAATCAAAATAATGCTTTTTTTAGCTGCGTTCCTTATTCCTTAGTGAAAGTAGCACTGGTTTATAATCAGTAAACAATATCCTTTGTAAACCTTTCCTATATTTAATTTTAATAATTTATTGCAATGTAAGAGTTTATAGTTTTGTACTTTAACTTGAGGCAACAATTTGACGCTACTGTATATTGCGATGTTTTTCTACAGTACAGTATTTATTTAGATGACAGTATCCTTAAGTAAAGAGTTTGGTTACTTTCTGTCTCCGAGATGAACGGGGAATGAGAAAGGAATGAGGAACTGAGGCTCAGTGTGCTTTCATCTTGCCTTCAGCATGACACACACACACACACATACACACACACACACACACACACACACAGCTCTTACATAATGAGAGCAGCAGGGTCAGACCGTGCTGTGTAAACCCTCTAACCACAGAAACTTCATCTTTCATATGTGGTCTCGGTTTACTGCCTCTGGAAGAGTCGATGAAGAGCGTGGCTGTGTGGACAGAATAAACTACGGCTTAAATGGCTGCTTCTGAGGAGCAGATTATTGAGGAGGGCAAAATAGGGAAAATACATGGAGAAGAAACAAGGGTTAATATAAATGAAAAAAGTAATATGAAACCAAAAGTCACCCACTCACTTTCAGTAACCAGTTGATTCAGGGCATATTTCAGGAACACTGTGCAGGGGCTAGGAAATCACATTTCATTTAGTACGAGAAAGTTCCTGATGACAAATTAGTTTCTCTTTGACCAAATAGCCAAGCAACATGAGAAAACGTTATCCAAGGCTAACAACTATGTTCCTAATCCCACAAATGTTAGCTAGCATGATAATAACTTTGATGATAGAGACTAGCTAAAAATACTAAAAATAAATACGATGCATACAAAGCATAATTATCGAGAAATGTAGTTATATGTTTCAAAATGTATTGAGAGAGAAGTACAGTGGTACCTTACCATACGCCCAGGGAACGAGAGATTGCCCCACCTTAATAATTTTCGCCTTTTAAACTGAAATTTAGCAAGAAATTTGCCTCAAAGCTTTGCCTGAGCGAACGAACGTAGCCAAACGCCAGGCTAAGAGGCGCGCACGTTCAGAGGCCGTTCAAAACTTGTTTGACTCAATGGAAACCAAGCGAAGCAAGTTCACATTTTATTTTATTTTAATTATTTATTTATTTATTTATTTATTTTATTTTTATTTTTTTGCATTAGTGCAAGATCTAGTGAGGACATAGCACTATGGGTCCCAAGAATGTTATTGAGGACGGTAACAAGAAGAAAATGGAGCTACTTTTAATTTTGTTGTTTAAAGCATCTGGTGGCAACATGAGTCATACATTAAGGTTAAGTGAGGTTTAATGTCTATTGATTTCATTTATATGTCTTATATGATTATAGTGTTGGAAATTGTAAATATTTGTAATATTTTTATGTGGTTGGAACGGATTATCTGCATTTAATAATTTCCTATGGGAAAATGCATTTCCCCATACGAATTTTTGCCTTAAGAACTCGCCCCCAGAACGAATTAAATTTGAGGTATCACTGTAGAGATTTTTTCTTTTTTAAAAGTAATGAGTAAAACTCATCAGTATTCAGTGAAAATAGGAAACTCAAGGAAAGAATCTGAAACATCAGACTTATTACAATCAGAAAGTAATTTTTCTTTGTTACCTCCCTCTCTGTCGGGATTCAGTAAACCAGTGTTTGCTGCTAGCAAGCCAGAATGATAACGCAATTTACATAGTGTACTAAATTCATTTCTAAGTTCGTAAGCTTTTATAAAAACTTGCATGAGATACACAGACACTTTTTTTCATTACTAGAAAGGGATTTAGTGCTGAAACTATTGTAAATCTTCCCAGGGTTTTGGCTCAGATCAGCTTTTCTTAGCAGGCAAGTCCTAATCTAATCCCTCCATCCTAGCACCCCACAGGGAACTGTGCAGCTGGGTAAATTACAAAATTCAAATTATAAAACAACGGGAGGATGTAATCATAACCAAAACAAATGTACTCCACTGCACCTACTCAATAAAAAACTACTTTAAGCACTATGGATAGCTAATTAAAAGCAGCGAGCAAGCAAACGGTACTGAATGCCTTGGCTAAACATGCTTCTAGCTACAAGTTAAAATATTCTCTTTGGAGAAATTTCAACTGTCTTCGTCTGTAATCAACATCAGAATATTTCAGAAAACTATATTAACTAATCAGGAAGCAGTTTATACCAGGATTGCATACTCAGCTATGTAAACAGGATACAGGAAGTGCTAGCTTGATAGAGTAGGAGATAAGCCTGGGATTATTCACAGAATAAATATAGGAAAATAATCAGAATGTGTTGTGATCTTTACCATCCTGAAATTCTTAAAACCGTTTTGCTGAAAGTTTACTTCATCTTATACCACAGCAATCTGCTCTTGCTAATAATTCCTATTAATTTAACAACAGTACCCTGTGATTTTTTTTTTTTTATTCATGTAAAGTTAAGTTTACTGTTGTTTACCATCTGAGAAGTTAGTTTCTGTTATCATTTGCTTTGGAATAGTGATGATGAAGAGTCATTCAGTTAAGTATGGGGGAATTTTTTTTAATGAACTATTTTCCATTGTTTGCTTGCCTTTTCTATGAGCTGTCTCATCTCCAGAGAGTCCAAAATGTGGAAGCGTGTCTTCTTAGGAAGAACAAATGCCGAAGAAACATTCAGTCATTTCCCAACTTCACTGGTTACCAGTGAATTTTAGCATTTATTTGTAACTGGTAGTGCTTGCATCCTAGTCACTAAATAATGAAGCTCTTAGTTATGTTAGAGAATTGCTGTCTAATTGTTTTTTTTTGTTGTTTGTTTATTTTATTATTATTATTATTATTATTATTATTATTATATTAGGTATAATAATCTATATAATTTTAGGTCTGTAAAGCCTATTGCTGTTCATCTGTGTATTCTCCTTGTGACATTAAGGTTTTTACAACTTTGTCTTTACAAGCAGCACTGTTTAATGTATGTTTTTAGCACACTGTGTTGTCAAGGATTGCATGACAAGTGTTCAAGAAAAAAACGGGGCTTTTTTATGAATGAAGATATAATCATTTACAATAAACTTCAAGCACAGTACGATGATGAGACTCTTAGCTTCAGTAAAAGATGTGAATGGTGCAAATGTTAAAGAAGGCTGTCTGTCCGTGAATTAACCCACTGCAGTCATTCCAATAAACATTCAAGCAAGTTAAACGCCTGAACTTTACAAATCATTAGATAGCTTGTCACCACAACTTGTGAAAGCGATGCATCTGTCTGTGGGAGCTGTACACACAATCATTGACAAACGCCACTTGCACATTACAGCAACTCGGCTGGGAGTAATTGGCACATTCCCGTACGGTCCTGACCTCGCTCCAAGAAATTTCCACATTTGGGCCATTAAAGGAGTTCCTGGTAGGCCAGGGTTTCATAAGTGAAGCAGGCCGTCCGATCATGGCTCCAGCATAATGAGAAATCTTTCTCTCTTGATAGTATTCAAGCACTAGTGAAACACTGGGATTAGTGCACTAGTGTAGCAGGGGATTATATACAGAAATAAAGATCGTTTTACTGTTATAACTTTGTTCTAGTGTTTTGGAAAATCAAAAGTCCTGGTTTGAGTTGAACATCCCTTATGTTTTATTGCAATTAGGCTTTAAGAAATTGCTTTAAAATCAAAATGAACTACTAAAGATGCCTTATTTCTGGAGACTTTTGATGTATCTAAAGAGCTTATTAACTAATAATGATTTTTCTTTTGTTTGTCTTTCATTTAAAGGCACACAATTTGCTAGATGGGTTCTGGTGTAATTCATTATCTTCTGTAATGGGAACATTATAGCATACATGACAAAATTAAGTCCTATTGTGGCTAAAAATGTTTGATCCGTTCAATTTATGATCCATTCATCAAGTGTCTTTTGTTTTTCTGTATCATCAATTGATCATCATGATATCAGTGTGTTGGTTGATAGCAAGATCATCTATGCTAACAGTAAATTTAAGTAATACAGAATGCTTCATTTAAAATATTTGACTTTTTAAAAAGTCCACATTATAGTGTGGCTTAAGGTGAATAAAACACTGAATAGTCACAAAAGATGATGGCTGTGTAAGGCAAAGAAAGAGAACTGATGAATGGGATGTGTGTGGCTTCTTAGCCCCAGGCCGAAAAGTTCCCACTGAATTGCACAAGCCGAAACAGATGTGATGTGTCACTGTGAGCACATAAATGTAGTAATTTCCCCAGCAGGGAGATTATGTGAGTAAGGTGGTCAAAACAAATATTAAGTCATAAGCACAGCTTGTTATTTGTTTGTTTCTGTATAAGAACTTAAACTAAATGTAACTTTAAACAAGTAAAAGTGGAAGCAGTTTAAATGAGAAAGTAATTATTATTATTATTATTATTATTATTATTATTATTATTATTATTATTATTATAATTATCATTATTATTATTATTATTATTATTATTATTAAGCAAATTATTATCTGTTTGTGACAGTGGATAAATTTCAGTTTCAGATATCTGTTAAAAAATGCTGACTCTGGAAACATGCTTCGAAAAACAGATTGAGGAAATTCTTCTCTTCCTTTGTCTTACGTTGGTATTCATTCGCCCTGACCTATGATTAGAAAGAATTAAATAAACTCTCTGAGATGTTTCTCATTGACCACTGCAATGCATTTTATTTGTTTGTTTAAATAGTGATTGGGAGAAACTGGAATATGAGGAGAAATAAATAAAGGCATAGCAAGCCCTTCAGAACTATTTAAGAAAGGTCACATCTACTGTAAGTAAACCTTCTAATGTATTAAAATGTGGCATGAGGTTGTCGAACCATTCAGATTTTTTTTCAAAGAAAAAACCTTCTTCTGTATATAATATATGCTCATTTTTTATACATTTAAAATGCATTTAATGCACTTTAATTGGAGAAAAGCAAGCAGATAATCATAAGGGTCACAACTGGGACAGACGTGTCTGATCACGTCTTTCTACTAGAGTGTCTCATTCAGTGTGATTAGAGTCCATTCCTTGTGGCTCACTAATATTAAACCCATTTGTTTTACAACACTTAGGCCTTGGTGAGCATTATTTCATCTGATGATTGCTTCATACTGTAGGTACCTTCTTTAGGTCCCTGCTATGTTAAAAATGGCTCAAATGAATAGATTCAGACATGCATCATGTGTTAGAAATGCTATTAAAATTTACTATCCCATTAAATTCTACACATTTATTAATGCCTATACAAGAAACCACAGGAGGTTGTAAATCACATCGCGTTAACACATGCAGTGTATACAGTTTCGCACACCATCACATGCGTGATTGTTTTATTTTTATATTTACTGCACATTGTTCTTACATCTGAAACCACTCAGTTACTTTTATTACATTATTTCTATTTTACTGCATGTTCAGGTCCATTTAATTTTTAATCAGTATAGGTCATTTAACATGCTTTCTAAATATTGTGGCTCTGTGGCACCATGGATAGTACTTTCAACTTCTAGGCTATGCAAAGGTTGTGGATTTGAGTCTGACCAAAGTTGTTACCTGTCAGACATGTAGGGTGTGTTGCATCTTAGTTTGTTGTGGTTAAGACCTTACTGATTAAGGCATCAAACATTAAGACGTTAAGAAATTCGAGCACCACTTTGCTGCCACTGTTCGGCCCCTAGCTGTTAACCGCGCAGATGTATAAATGCAATAAAGATGTTCTGCATAAGGGTGTCTGCCAAATGCTGTGAATGTAATGTAATTTCACTCTGTTCATCTCTCATAATTGTTCTCAAATATAATCCCATGTCATGGTGATGTAGGAAGCAATTAATTAAAACTAGTTTGAAAAAAGAACCAGGGCAAAAGTACAGTTGTTTGCACAGCTGGATTGCCCACTGACCTATGCAGCTGATGCCATGAGTCAGAATTAAAAAAAAAGAATTTTAAGATCCCTTACTGTGTTATAGTCAATATTCACTAAATAGGAGCACCGAGTCTGTGGGCTCAGTGCGGAAGCGGGCCCATTAAAACACAGCTCTCCTGCTGTTTCCCAGTCTGCCCAGCAACAGATCATCCAGGAGATAAGGTAGCAGGAAAGATACGGTGGCACGGCTTCAGGCGAGAAAAAAAGATGAACATTTAAGATTTATCAGGTCTGAGAATAAGAGTGTGCATCTTTTCAACTAGGGGTTGTATCATATTCGAGATACCACATTTTTATCTCTATTTCACAATTCCTCCCTCGTCCCCCAAGTTAAATCATGCCATTGGCTAGAATCAGTCAAGCCAATCTGTCATTTCTAACCTCTAAATGTAGACTCAGGTGTGTTGGTCAAGGGGACGGATTCTCACATTACGAGGCAATGCTGGCAAGAAAGCAGAAGGAGCTTCAGATAAGACTCAAATGATTGCTTCATCCTGGCAATACAGAATTGGAATCCGTAGCGGTGAACAGCGGGGGACAGAAGTTTCCAATGAAAAAAAAATGTTTAATCCTGTAACTGAGCTTAAGCAAATGTTTATGGAAAGTTGTTGCACATTGATAAGGTAGGGTCAGAGTTAACACTTCGAGTGTTCAGTACGGTTCAATTAGGCTTAAAATAACACTGTAAGATTTTTTTCTTGGCAATATAAATATATAGTACTGTTACATTATCTTGTATTGTTCAGTTCTTGATTGATTAGAAGTTGTTCATTAGGTTCGTGAAGATAAATTAGCTGCAAGACCAATGTCAGGGTTACAGTACATCCATACACTCATTCTCATATGAAATCGTTTCTATGGTAGCAACATACAAATGGACTTGTATTGCTGTACTCCACATAGACAGGTTTAAAATGTGTATTGTAGATCTTATTTAGCTTTTTCGGAAGGAGTCTGGTGGCACGGCAGCGTAGTGGATAGCACTGTCGCCTTGCACTTCCAGGGTTCGGGTTCGATTCCCGCCGCGGGTGTGTGTGCGTGGAGTTTGCATGTTCTCCCCAGTTTCCTCCCACAGTCCAAAGACATGCAGATTAGGTTAATTGGCGTTTCCCAAAATGTTCGTAATGTGTGAGTGTGATGGACTGGCACCCCGTCCAGGATGTGCCCTGCCTTAAGTCTCTTGGATTAGGCTTCACTTAAACACCTGGTGAAGTTGCATTGTAACAAATCAACAGCTAAAACATAGCCATGTTTAATAGTAAAATTTTAAGCTTTTCCACACAGTGTGACCAGAACTCACAGGGTTAGATCAAGAAAGTCATCCAGCACAAAACGTATGCCAATTTGTGTGTGGATCAAGCATGTAAAGAGAATTGCCATTAATTTTATTGAATCCGCAGCCCATATCAGACTTTTTGATATCTCCTAGCATATCATCTACTGTAGTAAAGTATAACAACTATTGCTCTGAGGATTATACTTCATTCGTTTAATTAACATATTTAAGTATGTAAATATAATAAAATGACTAACATAAAAGAATATATTTGCCATTACCATCATCAGTACATTTAACAGTTTTAGGTTATGCGTTTGCACAAACAGCATAGTAAGAAGTAATGTCGACTTCTTTGTGTGTCTGACAATTGAATGATTCATTTTACACCCATTTCCTTTCAAATCTTCATAACTAAATTCAGAACAGCATCAACACCAGGTCTAGAGGTAGGTCACTTTAATTTATCAAAAAGTGCCAACATTTCTTACACTTATTAAGCAACTGCCACTGTCGAGTGACAATCTGAAATAAAAGAACGGCTTGGAAGCTGATTATTGTTAATTAACTTCTTCTGCCTTCTCTGGGTGAAGTCTATAAAGGATTAGAGTGAAGAAAGAGAATAACAGTGGATTTAGCTTGTCACCTGCATTTGGCAGCAGTTACATTTCTTTCAAGTGAGGCTTTGGCTTTTCTCGTAAACTCTTTGGCAACACTTGATATGTGCAGACAGCTTCTAGGCAGTAGTGTTTGAAGGTGCATTATATCTAAAAGAGGGTTGAGGAGATTAAGTGGAAAGGTTTCCTCAGAGAGAGAGAGAGAGAGAGAGAGAGAGAGAAAGAAAGAGAAATATGTAGAACTCTGAATCTCGTCATGTTCATACAACTCCAGCAGACCATGTGCCAGCTTCACACTGCCTGTGCATGCCGTGTCCTGATGGATCACAAAACTGTAGCAAAGAGAAAACTGATGAAAGGAAAACAATACACCTCTTTTGGCTCCAAGAATCATAACAATCTTTTTTTTTTTTTTTAGTTAAAGCTACTGCGTGATGTGATGCCAGAGCCAGATCCAGACACACTTCTACTGCTGTGGCGCTTTTTGCCCCCTGGAACTGATGCTCTAATTTCTGCACTTGCCTTCTGTTGTTGTTTAATGTGCCATATGCATATACTCTAAAGATTTGTACTTTCCAAAACATTTTCATATCTTCATGTCAAAATCTCATCCTTGTATGGTGGTAAGGTGGCTTAGTGGTTAGCACCGTTGCCTTGCAACTCCAGGGTCCGAGTTCGATTCCCGCATCTGGTCTGTGTGCATGGTGTTTGCATGTTCTTCCTGTGCTTATTGGGTTTTCTCCGGGTACTCCAGTTTCCACCCACAGCCCAAAGACATGCAGATTAGGCTAATTGGTGTTTCCAAATTGTGAATGAGTGTGTGAGTGAGTGTATGTGTGTGCCCTGCGATGGTTTGGCACCCTGTCCAGTGGCATTCCCAAATTGTCCATAGTTAGTGTGTGTGTGTACGTGTGTGTGTGTGCACCCTGTGATGGGTTGGCACCCTGTCCCACCTCGTGCCCTTAGTCTCCTGGCATAGGCTCCAGGCTTCCCACAACCCTGTATACAGGATATTAGACGATGATGATGATCTCGTCCTTATTTCAGTAGATCAGAACCTAAACTGACAGTACTAATGTTTCTGCAGTTGAAAGAAACAAAGCCACCCTCACAGCTACATTCCAATATCTAAGGTAAATCCTTCCTGGCAGAATGGACGATATTTTAAAGAAGGAAGGGGAAGTAAAAAAGGATGTTCAACAAGCAAATACTGTAAGAGCGTCACGATCAGGTGTCTACAAACTTTTGGTCACAAACGTCTACATTTACGTTTACATTTAGAGTACAGTATTTATCAGGCACGCTTTTTCAGAATGACCTACAGAAGTGATTTAGTGAGTTTATCAGAACCTCATTCTCATGCTGGGAGGGTATGTCTGGGAGAAAGACATGACCGGGCTAAAAGGAAAAGACAAGGCAAGAATAATTAAATGGAGTTACTATAATTTAGTTCCTATTAGACATCAATGTTTTCCAGATCAAAACAGATGCCAGGGGCAAACTCCACTCAGTCTGACGCAGATGGAGAAATGCCTTAACCTCACAGGACGACCTGCAGCCCAAGTGTCAATCTCTTGTAAACCTCCCAGGCCTCTGGCAGACGTGGGTTACCCTGAAATTAGTAAGGCCACCACCTTCAAGCACACCGGTGGGACAGATGGGGGGGTACGAGGGAAATCTGCTTCATCCCTGTCGTGTACCTCCTCGGGGTGGAGTATAACCTTTGACCTCCGGATCTAAAAAAGACAGGGTTTGTTCATTTTTACCCTCTCTTATTTCAAGGTATACAGATTTTACACATCTCTTGTAATGATGACATGAGAGGAGTCCAATCTTCATTCTCAGTGGGTTGTATGTAATGGAAATGTCCTCATAAATGTCCTCTATGTGTCATGTGACAGCTGAATGCATGCTCAAAGGACATGTTATTTCGCATCACCTTAGGGCGCCAGTTTGACCTGTGACCTCTCGAACAGGAATAATGACAAGTAACAATAACACAGTGTGAGGCTCTGACCCAAAGCGCCAATCATCCTGACATGCATGTCATTTCGGTTTAAGGGATTTGACTGCGGCGTGTGATTGAACAAAGATATGCGGGAATAATAAACGCCATGGAAGGAAATTTTTAGATAAAAGCTCTCAAGTTAAAGGCCTTGTCACACAAAAAAGAATAAATAGACATTGATTCTCCGATTAAAAGCTTTTCTGTAATTTATTTAATCTACATTGTCTTTGTGGCAATACTTTGTATTTAAAACATACAATTTTATTGTTTTTACATTGGGTGATTGAATTCTCAATCTGATTGGTCAAAAGGTGTGAAGTTTGTTTAATAGCAGGTCTGGCTCAAATTCCACACTCTGAGCAATAACAATGAAGTTGAATTTTATCTACTCGAACCTAATCTAATTCTCTTACTAGCTTTTAGAGCTTTACATGATGTAAGCTGAATCTAATCTGACATAATTAAATATGTTATTACAAAAATACATTTCATCTCTTGATATCAACAAACATCAGAAATAAAGCTGTTTATCTCTAACAAGGTGCATTATTGGCTTAGTGACTGTGGCTGCTAAAATGTAAGTGATGGAAAGGAACTAGTTTGTTTAAATAGCAAAAATTTGTTTAAAAAAAGTTTAAATTAACTGTTAACAATTTTTTTTTATTTTTAAAAAAAGCATAATTCAGTCATAAATAAATATTGTGGTGTAGTGGTTAGCACAGTCACCTTGCACCTCCAGGATCAAGGTTTGATTCCTGCCTCTATGTGCATGGAGTTTGCATGTTCTCCCCGTGCTCGGTAGGTTTCCTCCGGGTACTCCGGTTTCCTCCCACAGTCCAAAGACATTCAGATTAGGCTTAACTGCCAAATTGCCCAAAGTGTGAGAATGAGTATGTGAGTGTTCCCTGCGAAAGACTGGCACCCCGTCCAGGGTGTACCCCGCCTTGTGCCCTAAGTCTCCTGGGATAGGTTCCAAGCCCCCGGCAACCCTTTATATATGGTATATATGATGAGAGAGTGAGTGAGGACAGCCTCTTAGTGAAAAATAATCAGATTTGGGGTGCATTTCATGAGCTTGTAGTTGATTAGTTTTCTTTAACAGTGTTTCCTATAATGGTTAATTCCTTAGATAGTTCCTTTTTGAAGACTTGTTAAATGTATAATCTATTTTTTTTTTTAAGTTATTGAATTCTTTCCCAGTGGACCTTATGTTTCAACAACCTTGAAGAGCCGTGGAAGAAAAACAGAAAAGTAGATATAAATAAAGAAAAGGCATGTAACATTGGCAGGAATCTACGAGAGTAGCGTTCTCTAGGTGATAGAGAAAGAGAGGGAACGAGACAGGCATCAAGTCTTAAAGTATCTATGGTTACCTTGGCTTTATTGTCATTTGTCTTGGATTGCAAATGGTGTAAAGTGGGAGTGGGAGGGATGCTTTAGAACGTAGTGTTATCGCACGAGCATGGTTTCACACACAACCACAAGAAAAACAAAAACGCAGCACCCAGAATGTCTTACTATCTCTCTCCCTCTATCCTTCCCCGTAGTCTCCATCTGCACTGTTTTTATTATACACGCTACAAACTCATTAAAGTGGATTATGATTGTGGGGTTTTTTTTTTCTTTCTCTCATAATGTCCAGTGACATCATATATCACCCCATGTTTCTAATTAAGATGTAACACTTCAGGACAGACTGGTACGCTATTAAAGAAATAGATGGAAAATTAAGTGCCTCTTGCTGGCGTTTTGTCCGACATGGACACAATAAGATCTAATGAAATTTCCAGCCTGCAGTTCTTGATGTAGAGCGGGTCAGCAATGTAGGAAACGAAGTAGTCGCTCAGAAATCCCAAGGTGTAAATAAATGCATCTCCTGTTACCTAGTTTTAAATGAGAAAAGCCTGCATATGCACAGATATAAGTCTTGCTTTGATCATGGTGACAAGGTTTTAGAATCCCCAAGAGTGTAATAAAAAAGCAAAAGAATGCCACACACTTGTCTTTCCCAAAATGGCTCCTTCTAGATGGGGTCCACAATAACTGCCATGGTCTTCTAGATGAATCACTAACACACACACACACACAGAGAGAGAGAGAGAGAGAGAGAGAGAGAGAGAGAATTGCACAGCTAGCTATTATTATCTATTGAAAGGACACCATTTGGACGAGGAGCACAAATGCTTCCTACTGTGCTTTTCTCCAAATTTTCAGCAATTCACCAAGCTTTAGAGGAGGTCAAGGAGCAAAGCTGCAGACGTTTCAGCACCGGTTAATAATTTTTCATTAATGCAGCGCTCATATTTTCCGCGCTGATTAAGGTGCATTTTTACCAGATGATAAACTGAAATTATAGAGCGTACACCTCAGGTGATAACTCATCACGATGGGTTATGGCTAAATAGGATAGCAATATAATGCTGTCATAAATTGTGTCACAGTATGCTTGTCTAAAATAAAATTTATTTTGTTAACTGACTGAATAGGAAGATTTCACTGGATTTATATCTCTGTAGTTGTAATGGCATGTTGGAACATTTTATACAAATTGTGACGTTCAGTTTCATGAAGGCATGCTATATTTCTGTTAAGGGGAGGCGAAATAGTCATAAAGAGTATCATAAACCTGAATGTCTGATTTCTGAAAACAGTGGTTGTTAAGGCAAAAGACCATCAACTACAGTACATTAAGATTCCAGAGTGGCTTACATAAGTTCTTTGAAGTCTCTATGAATAAATATATCCTTACACTGGTTCACTAGGTTACTCACTAGAAGTACCATCAGTCAAACACTGTTGGAATTAAGACACAGATACGTCTGTAGACATTGTTTAATGATTGCAAGTGACTCATCTGTACGAACATCTAGAGGAAGTTCCATTCCACCACCTACAGGAGATGCCAGAAGACAAAACGGTCTAGACGCATTTCTTCCTCGATCCCTTGGAGATGTTGGACCAGTTGTGACCTTGCCTTATTATTTGATAAAAAGCCGGTTTTGGCTGACATTTGCTGTAAAACTGTTGTATGCTATAAAAAGAGTAAAAACATAGTCAATAAACATAGGCATTATTATAATATTATATTAAATGCAAATTCAATATAAGTTGGCAGCACAATCGCATAGTTGTTCACACTGTGGCTTCACACCTCCAGGGTTGAGGGTTTGATTCCCACCTTGGGACCTTGGGTGGAGTTCCTCCAAGTGGTCTCGTTTCCTCCCACAGTCCAAAGACATAGAGATTAGACTAATTGTCATTTAAAATTGCATTTAGTGTGTGAGAGCGTGTGTGTGTGTGTGCTTGTGTGTTCTGTGATGGATTGGCACCCATCCACAGTGTACCCTGCCTTGTGCCTGGATTTCTCTGGGATAGCCTCCAAGCCTCCTGCAACCCTGTACAGGATAAGGGGTATCAAGAAGCCAAAACATTATGGTGTAGGTTGCCCTTTTGCCACATAACTCCAATAGACCTCAGGGGGTGTGCTGTGGTGTCTGGCAACAGGACACTGGCAGTAGATCCTTTGAGTGATGTGAGTTAAAGTGTCTTCTAGGGCTCCAGGGATCAGACTGCGCATCCTATTGGTGCTCAAGTGGATTGGGAGCTGGGAAGTTTGGAGGCAGGATTGGTGGCCTTGGGGTCTTTGGCCTGCTGTGCTCCATATGTGACAGAGTGGGTATTCTGGTGCCTTTCTATCATGGCAAAGAATTGACTTTTTCTTATGATTCAACTGGGCAGGCAGGCCTTGGTAAGTGGGCATGGACGAATTTTGATTGATCCTGTCATGATCCTGTCATCAGTTTACTGATATATACAGTAATTGATAAACATTGCTACTGTGTAGTGGTGTTAAAGTGATGGCTGATTGGTGTATACATTATATATACTTTTGTGACGATACATGCAAAAATAAACCTATTAGGAAAAGCGAGTGAAAGGTTTTCTCAGGCACACTATATTTACAGCATATATTAGATATATTGTGTATTTAATACGTACATGTTTTAGGAAAGCGTTTACCATTTGTCAAATTACAGTAGATGTCATCTGCATCACCTTTATTTCCTCCCAGTGGAATTTGGTTCAACATAATACATGTACTGTCTGAGATGTGATATGTATTATTCGACTGCTACAGAGACTTGGTCATGATGATTTAAATTTACTGCTATCTATTGATTTTATGATGCATTTGCTGTCAAAATCTACAGTGACCCCATAATAAAAGCTGTTATGAAACTCTTGTCTTCGGTTATGAAATCTGAACCAACCTGGGCTCCAGGGGGATTATCTCTCAGATCTCAGTGAAACATTTCCACAATGCGAGTTAACAGTCCATTGTATTTCTTTACAGCAAGTATGTTTATCCTGCTTGTTTATCTGCAATCTCCAGGAAAGAGCACTTCCTCTGTTAGGGGAAGGAACTGCACTCAACCCAAAGCCTTTTAAAGTAAATGCAAGCAAATCTGACCTTATTGACTTTAATAATGATAAGTTAAGCGTTGCCGTTTGGTGCAATAATATGTATAATAGTTGGTACATTAGTACATTTTGAACCACATTCATGACCATGCCTTTGTGATTTCCCTTTCACTGTTGGTATGTAAAAGCTATGATATGGTTTTATTGACTTGTATGTATTTATTAAGGTGCTGTTAGGAGTGTATCAATATCTTCAGCTTCAAAATGAAATCAATTGCAAGTACAACTCTTCAGGGGTAGTTAACAATGAATGTATCGCTTTTTTTTATAAATTAAAAAAATCCTGTTTCCACCTTCTCATGTTCACTTTCAGCCAGTGTTCACACTAATGTTAGACAACAAGCTGCTTTTCCACACATGATCAATACCATAAGCTCTAGTGTTTTTTCTCTTTCTCGCTCCTTATGTATCCCTCTCTCAATTTCTCGTTACACTTTTCCTCCCTCTTATGGTTTGCATTATATATGTATTATAATTTCACTTTATTGATTTCTCTTTACATGGTGGTTTAGTGGTTAGCACTGTCGCCTTGCACCTCCAGGGTCCAGGTTCGATTCCCAGCCAGGCTCTGTGTGCATGGAGTTTGTTATGTTCTCCCCGTGCTTGGTGGGTTTCCTCTGGGTACTCCTGTTTCCTCCCACAGT
>JAOVVB010000046.1:10495002-10519475 GCA_028570985.1 Heterobranchus longifilis
TGTGCCCTGCGATGGATTGGCACCCTGTCCAGGGTGTACCCCGCCTTGTGCCCTAAGCCTCCTGGGATAGGCTCCAGACCCCCCTGTGACCCTGAATACAGGATAAAGTTGTATATACTGTATGATGAGTGAGTGATTTCTCTTTTTTTCTGGTCATCTTTATCTCCTTATCTGTCTGTCTCTTAGGACTTTCTTTCCATCATGTGTATTACTAAGCCCTCTATCTATCTATCTATCTATCTATCTAATTTATCTCCCTCTCTCTCTGTAATGATCAGTAGCTACTTTTCCCGAGCTCTTTCAATAGGTTTCCATTACATAGCCAGCTGATGGAATGCCCAAGCAGTTAGGATGGATGAGACGAGTGTCCTGCCACATTTATACATCAAATTGTCTCCAGAGATGTGAAGAGATCTTTCAGTCTTAATCAAGATTAACACTCTAATCTGGCCCTATTGATGTCTGCAATTACTTTCAATTCAGATTCAAAAGTCGACCACAAGCCTTAACAAGAGACTGTCCAGAAGCAGCATGCTCTGACCCTGGTGCTGCCGTGACAACAAATGCCTAGACATAGTTACCGTGATACCTGACGATTGTACAGTAAAGTGTTTTTAAAGGAACAGATACGTATAGCTGCTCTCACCATGCCCAGTGTGTATATTGACTCTGTTTAGGGGTTGCATATGATCCGATCTCTTGTCACTCATTCTCCTGCAGTGAGCCGCATGAAGCCTGGAACTTCACGTAGCGGTGCTTGTTAATTGCTCCTTGCCAGCCCTCAGGCCTATTAAAAGGTGTGATACCCCGTCTTTTTTCTCCCCCCTGCATGAACAGATGGCTCCAGCAGGCATCAGGATGCTGTTTAGCTAATTATCAGCTCCAAAACTCCAGAGAGGGGATACGCTGTCACTATGCTCCCTACGACATACCAGACACTCAGGGGACAAAGGTCAGAAGCAAGGCTGGGAGTCAGTACTAGGGTTTGTGCCGGCAGGATGATTGGACCCCTGTGACCTGTGACTCCTCCTTCACTTTAGGAAGAGAAATGAAAGGATTATCTATATAAATAAAAGTGATGTTTTGTCTGTACATTCGTCAGAACTTGCTCTTTCAATGATATATTTAGAGAGCATACATCATACATTGGAAGACCAGAACCCAGTCTCAGAAATATTTGTTTCTGTATGTCTGTCCTGCTGATTATGTCACGGCATCATGCAAAAGTGGCTCAACAGAATTTAATTAAACTATGCCAGTCCTTAAGTATTTGCCTGAAGTTAAATCTGCACCATAAATGAAATCAAAATGTTGTGTAGAAGGGACGTTACACAAAACTCAGTTGAGGCAATGATAGTTTACCATAAATACACAGTATGCGTAAGACACGATAACGACCACAATGACCCATGAATCCTCACGAAACACAAACAAACATGCGACACAGTTTACTCCAAAAAAGGTATGTAACTTTAGAAAACTGAACCTTCAAAGATGTATGGACAGAGCACTGTATGTTTATTCTTCCTGCGGGAAGCTTAAAGCCGGTTTGTCTCCTATGTTCCAAAACTGTGGATAATATTATATTATGAGGGTCGTTAGAGCAAACATATCCTCAGCAGTCCGAGGTGAGAGCATGTGAAACACCAGGACTGAGAGTGTTACACGCTAAAATCAATATGCTGCGTAAAAATGATGTTATGAACAGGTATGTCTGGGTTTAATAATCTACATTAAACAGGGAGTGTGTTTCCCTAACATCAAGTACAACTAAGTAGAAAAAAGGCGTAAACAAGGTGTAAGATCAAAATGTTATGTCTTTGTATTAATAAGTGATCAGAGAGTTCTGGCGTACAGAAAGACAGGCAGACATGTACGTGGGCTTTAACCAGGAATTATAATATCACTAATTACATAAAATCTGATTTAGCTTTAACCTTTTAACGATTTTTAAAAAACCCTTTAACCTTAAAAAAATGGGTATTAACAATGGGTATTATTTTCATTTATTTTTTATTTTATTTTATTTATTTCATTTATATTTCATTTAACTTAACATGATACTGAGCCAAAATTATGAGTATGTATTTACTTTACTTTGGCCTATATAAAAAAACAATACATTGTTATTGGGGAAAGCTATACTGGTCATCCATTTCTATCTTTTTTTTAAATGAATGATTGTGTATTGGTTAAATATATTTATGTAAATGCAAATTAAATGTCAAATTGAAACGCTGAAATGTGCTGCCTTTTTTTTTGTAAACACACAGTTGAAGAGGGATCAGAAATCAGAAACCAGAAAACAAAACAAGAAAAGCACTCTGTCATGTGTCTTACAGGAAGAAATTATATAAATAAACAAACAGTGAAAGGCAATTTAGTCTATGGGGAACTCTTCTTTCCTCTGGAGAGTGCAACTCTGCCACATATCTAGGTCACTAATATGTTATTTATAAACGCAGCACTGAAGCTGAGTATGGAATATTATATAATTTCATATATTAAGAATAATGGCTACAATTTTCACACACTTCAGTGCAACCCAATTGTAAGATAATACTCAAAACAAATAATTATCAAACAGCATGTAGAACTGTAGTGTGTGTGTGTGTGTGTGTGCGTGTGTGTGTGTGTGTGTGTGCGCACATGTGTATATATGTGGTAGAGTGGCTTTTGGGGCATGAAAAGCACAGATTTATTCATTGCCTAATGAACGTGACATTTAGCTGATATTTACGTGCCATGTGCGCTGTTACTTTTGCATGCAGAACACTAAGCAGAGATTAAATACAGCTTAGCAATTACACATAATCAGTCATGCACAGATATAGCTCAGATAACCCACACTGGCCCGACCGCTTATCCCTGACTCGTAATGCCACACAAGTCATTAAATGTGACACTGTGACCCGCCAGGCATACTGATACAGGCATTTCGCTGAAAGCATCAAATTAGCCGCACCGATCTAAACGCTTTAACTTGTTTTGATAGTTTATTGCTGTATCTCTTGCATGTAGGGATGAAATGTCATTTGTAGGCTTGTTTTGCACAGGTATGAGCAGGTGACTGTAATGGCCTTCTGTCACATTCTATTAGTTTGCTAATCATTCAACGCTGAACTCAAATCAAACTTCGGAAGTTAGCAAATGAACCCCGTCACGTGAATCTCATGACACGGTGGACATTTTGAAAAACCCCTGACATGTCATCAGATTTTTAATATGTCTAACAGAATAACAGAGTGTCTCCAGGTAAAGCTAACTGCATTGCAATGGTAGGTAAAGTGGACACTTTCGACAAATGCATGGCAGCGCTTCGGACATTTTTCACTGTAAGTTGTTCTGAAAGTACAGGATTTCCTGAACTTCCCTAAACTGAACTGAAGGTCTGATTGTTCGACAGAGAAAAGAGGAAACAATCCCAATGAAAGACTCCCCACCTACTTCTACTTTTACAAGGTAATGCATTTACAGAAAGAAAAAAAAACATTACTGGCTGATTTTAAGGAATTTTATATTTATGATGGGAAATGAGTGGACAAAAAATGCCTATAAATGACATAAAAAAAATCCGACAACAACTGAGGCCACAATCTCTAAACCACGACTTTTAATCAGGAATCGGGAGCGGCTTGGTGGTGTAGTGGTTAGCACTATTGCCTTGCATCTCCAGAGTCTGGGTTCGATTCCCGTCTCTGTCTGCATGGAGTTTGTTATGTTCTCCCCGTGCTTGGTGGGTTTCTTCTGGGTACTCTGGTTTTCTCCCAGTCCAAAGACATGTAGGTTAGGTTAATTGACGTCCCCAAATTGCCTGTAGTGTGTGTATGTGTGTCTCCTGCGATGGATTGGCGCCCTATCCGGAGTGTGCCCTGTCTCGTGCCCTAGGTCTCCTGGGATAGGCTACAGGACCCCTGTGACCCTGAATATGGGATTAAGCGGGATAAGTAAATGAGTGAGGAATTAGAAGGTGTGTCTAAACTTTCAAGTGATAGTGTACATACTTTTGGTCAAAGCAAGACTTTGCATTGCTTCATTCTGTTTGTCAGAGGGTTTTTCCGTCTGCCTCAAAAACGCTCCAGTTCTCACCACAAAGTAGCTAGGTGGACAACCCGTTACCTTGTTTTCCTATGAAGTAGCATTTAGCACAATACAAGATTACAGAAACACGGTTGTTATTGCAGTCATTAGTAACACCCAGCTACTTCTTACAAGCTAACCTGAGGCACGTCTCTGCAAGTCTGCAAAATTCATTTTCCTTTGAAAAAAAGGAATAATTATGAGGCTATTATGAGGCTTGTTGCCATCCTTTCTGACACTTGGATTTAAATGAGGGCAGTAATGCCTGGAGCCATGCTGCTTTAAGTGTTTTCCCCACTGAGGTCACGTTCATTATGCTAAAGTTCGACCACAACAGCTTGGGCTTGCCAAAACATCGAAACATATTTCTCTTACACTCTGTTGCTGAAAGTAAAGTGCCTCCATTATGTGATTAATCTAACAACAAAAACTCTTTCTATACGTTCGCTTGTGGTCTTGCTTTCTTGCATTACACCATCATAAGAGCCGGATTCTAAAGGCCTTTGTCTTCTGAGAAATGCCATGTGTAACCCAGGTGTTTAAGGAGCTGTGTTCTGATCTAAATGGCTTTGTGGGTGAGAAGCACAGAGTGCCGGTGCTGCGTGGCCACAAGGGTCGGGTTGTAGGATTGCCTTTGGATCTTTATGGCGTGTTTATGTGTTTGTGTGCACCGACAGAGACATGTGTATTCTTGTGTCCTCCTGAGCTGCAGAGCCTCTAATTAACCCTGACCCCCTGGAACTCTCTCTCTCTCCCTTGTCACTCTAAACCCCTCTGGCTCCTCTCTAACTCTCTTTCTCTACCCCCACCCCTGGTTGTTCCTTACTTGTTAAAAAAATAAAATAAAATAATGACTAGAGCAGTCAATTAATTGGTACCATTTTGGAGACATGAAAAGAAAGGTAGTTAGCTCAGGAAATGTTTTCATCTCAAGGTCAGAGCAGAAGAAATACAGTAGAGCAATGCATTGTGTATTTGTTCTGCATTGGATTCTGGATTATTGTATGCTGCAAAGTCAAAGCCTTATCAGCCTGTCATTTACTCCCACTCACGGAAAAGCAACGCAATTACATTTTCTGCACATTCTCTTTTTTAATATCCTCTCTAAACGAACTGATTATGTGATGTGTCGAATTTGTAGATTTGTAGATTTAATGGGCTCAGTTGCAAAAAAAGAACACGATTGCAGACTGAGGGTCAATGAAAAACAACTTGCCCCATAATTCAGTATTAACTATTTGCCAGAAATTGGCTTTTGTAATGAGGCCGAATACTGATGTGTATGTGTTTTTTAAATCTGAAAGCACTTTTACAGTAATTGTGTAAAATTCACAATAAAGGCGTAAAAAAAAAGCAGATAAACATGTTGTCTTTTATGTCAGTTAAAGCAATTTGCATTTTTAAAGAACAGTTATATCTAAACAAATAAATTGATTGACAAAGAGGCATTCCATGAGTGATGTAGAGCATAGCATCACTGGGATGTTTAACTACTGAGTCGTTGAGTGATGGTCACCAGCTTAACGCTAGTTCCACAAGTTGTGAAAGTGTCAGCAGAGAACTGGTTAAATAAACCAACAAATTATAATCTGTTGATAATTAATGGTCTGTGAAACTGTTGTATAAAATCAATAGCACACTCAAGGCTGTTGTGCTGGATATCAGCATGACTGTAATATCTTCATATGATATCTGATATCATGATACCTTACTGATGTTCAGTACAACAGCACTCCCTTTTGTGTAATATTGCTTAATTCTAATCTTTTGCTCGTCCAGGTGGTGGTGATGTTTCCGAAATCCGTCCCAGAAATGCTGGTTACACATCAGGAATACGGAAGCCCGTACATTGCCATTCATTAGTCATAATATAAACCTAAAATGTCAATTTGTTAAGTAAAGGCTAATATCTTTTTGTCAAGCATTCAAGCATAAATATCAATGCAGTTTAAACTCATTAAGATAGATTGAACCATAATTAGGCCTCATTTACAAACTAACCCCATCTACTGCAACTATATCAAAATGCATCAATGCTTAAATCCTGATTTAAGATTTAACCCACCCTTATTGAAACAAACAAGCTACAGATTTTTTACTTATATTACTTATATTTTTACTTATACGTCCAGCACTTTGGACATACCTTTTTTTTAATTGTGCTTTATACATAAGATGTATTTACTTCCAAACTCACTCGCACACTCACACACTCAATCATTCTCTGGATCCAATAATAATTAATGGGGTGCTGTTCTTGTGTGTCCAACACACTTCTGTTGAAAATATAAAAATAAAAGCTTAGCCAATATCCAGCAAGTAATAAATCTACATTTATAAGAGCATGTGAGATGCAGTGAGGCATTATTAATTACCACATACACGTACCAGTGTGCGGTCGACCATGCCCGGGCACATTCTGCATAGCAATCAGCAAAACGGCCCAAAAGTAAACAGTGAAAATGGCATCTTGTTAAGGAAAGGCTAGCAGTTCTCTGTCTTTATATAACAAAAGAAACCCACTGTGAATTGGGGAAGATTAATCCAGCAGTAATTAGGTCTTAGTTTTTATACACTGACCCCAACTGATTGCTTAGACAAGCACTTTGGAATAAACAAATGTGGCTTTAATTAATGTTGTGCTGTAATATTAATTCATGTTTCCGTTTTATGTTTTCTTTTGGCTGGTTTGAGTTCAAATTGAGTTCAGATGTTTTAGCCGAAAAGTTTCTTGAACATCTCGATAATCTATCTAAACAGCCAGCCAAATGAGTTTTCTTCATTTATTCATCTTCAGTACCTTTTTTAAAATGGTAAGGAGGGCAACGCATCACACATGACATGGAATTCACACTAGAACCGAAAACCAGTCCATAGACACCATGCATACTGTACAGAATGTACAGTACATTCATGCATAGAGGCAATTAATACTGTAGTGCAGCCAATACATCTACTCACATGGTTTAGGGTGATGAGGGAAAACCAGAGAAACCCTATATGGACACAAGAAGAACATGTGAAGATCCATATTAACCTGAGCTTGGGATCAACACTACAATAGAACCCTAAATCTTTTCTTTTAATCTAAGCAAACAAAATTTCTTTAAACTAAATCTTTAAAGAAAAAGGCCTGAATGTACTTAGAAAGTTAAATCTAAGTTAATAATGATAAGGCTAATAGATGTATACAGTATATGCCATGTGCTACCGTAATTACCCCATAATCACCCCATGTGTACATTCCTGCAGAATTCCGTCTTTCTGAAAGTGACAATGCGTCAGGAACGTCTCTGTCTTTGAGAGGATGTGTGAGTATTTGTTTGCTGCTTGTGTGGCATTTTGTAAACTCTGAAGAGAATTCTTTAGCTCCAGTGAACTTTTGAACCATGGCTGAAGGGGCAAAGGGTAAACGCAGACCTCACAACACACATACACAAAAAGGCTACTTGTTAACAGCAATTAAAGCTCATGTTTGCATGTAACTGCCACTCAGGTGGGCTTGAGATCATGTGTCTTTCTGAGCTCTCAGTTTAAAAAAAAAAAAAAAAAGTGATAAATAAAGATAAAAACCTGATTTCCAAATGGAGAATAATAATAGTATCGTGTAAATATTATCAATTAAAAATACCAATGCTGGAAGGTTAAATCAAACTGTACAGCTAGGTCTATAAAAGTGATCCCAGTAAACCTATAGTGGGCCACACATTGTAAATCGAGCCGTTTGTTGATGTTAAATATCTCACTAATTAGACAGCATTCATAGCAATCGAATCTATTGTTGTGCACATATCATGTGTCGATTATTGTGTTAGCCTTGGGTATCATACGTACATAGTTGCTACACAGTGGTCTTTTGTGTGTTAGAGGTTCATGCACATCCTAATTTTAGATGCTGCCATAAGGGCAAAGTCTTCGACTGAACCCCGGGGTCAACAACTAGTGTAATAAAATGGGGCCCGAACACAGACAGCTCAAAAATGTCTCAGAAGACGGTGACCAAATCGATCAAACTCAATGTTAAGATTTTGACCTCGGAGCAGCTGCGAAATCATATCCAATGTAATTGATCAAAATTAATGAAGGTAATATAACAGCAAGATTTAATTCATATAATCCAAAGTAGAATGTACAGGCAATTAAAAAAAACACCAAATCAACCATCAACATTAAGCCTGGCAAATAATTCTACACACCTCCAGTTAAACAGTCTCTACACACTCTATACATTATTAGCTGCTTTCACTTAATTTGGATGTTACAATTTAAAGCTGTTAAAGTTCTGTAGATTACCTCCTATATAGACAAACATTTCTATAACATCTCTATTTTTCTTCGCCTTTATTTTTATACACCCGGGTCCAAAAGTGTTAAGACACCATATGCCATGTATTATAGTTCTCCCTGTGCACAAAACAGGTGGTTTCACTAATTAGTTTTTGCCTATCTGGCTGAAAAGTTGTGAAAAACTAGTGAGAAACCGGGTATGTGACAATGGTGTTGAGCTTCTGGAGCCATGGCCTGGGTCATCTCCAGACCTGAAGCTGCTGGTAAATGGTGAAGATGGCAGTGGCATACAATAAACCATCTTCTGTACCGTATCTTCAGGAAGTAATCAAGCAGGTAAGGATTAAACGAGTGACACCAGAGTACTGCAGACGTGTTTTTGACTCTATGCTCAGCCGGATCCAACAGATTTTAAAGAATAATGGATTTCATGGTATTCATAGTAAATAGTGATTGATGTATAGCAGGTTCACTGCATAAAGTAATAAATAATTCTTCTTATCTTGATTGTGATTATTATTTTTGAGAATGTCATTTAGAATTTAATTTTACTTTTGTTTCAGTTATTTTAGCCATCACTCTAATCCAGTTTCAATCCAGTTATAATCTATAACTGATTATACATCTATAGGGTATTAACTCAATTTCAAATTAGGTTTCTGTAGATTTTATTGATATTCCTCCATTTGTATGTCATGTTCTTGAGATTTCCCCACAGTAGACTCCTCTTGCAGTAAAACAAAATGCTGAACAAAGATATTTCTCATCCAAAATGGGCACAAGGAGTACTACTTTGGACTACATACTATTTTATGGTATATATACTTCATATGACCTTCCTGTAGGCACTGTAAAATGATTTGTTCCTGTACATTGTTTCAACAAGATCATGTATAGGAATAGTTTGTATAAGCTTGTAGAAGCAGTTTTTATAACTTAAATCAATTAGATTAATCAATTTCAAGGTTAATCTTTTAATAAATATGACGATTTCTACTGTCTACATGAGCATACAGGTAATCTTCGTACTAATTAAATAAAATTAAATTAACTTGAATGTGACCGAATAAATAAATAATCTTAAATCTGCATACTTCATAACCTTTTTTTTTTTTTTTTTTCGAAACTATTTGATGGACTATTATTCTGTATAATCTTTCCAAACCTTTTCTAACATAACTTTACCAGTTCTCATGGAAACAAATGACCAAAATATTAACCACTTTTCATCGATTCAAAGAATGTGATTTTGTTCAAAATACTGCATAGACACTACAGGGTTTCCCAAAAGTCTCCATACATAGGGGAAATTAACATAATTAAGCAATTACATGCATAACACCAGATGTGTTAACACAAGTTCATCAAGAGTGGGAGAGCCGACTCTGCGTGTGTTTACAAAGAAATTGCAATCATGTAGAGGATGTTTTGTAAATACATTTTACAGTTACATTATGATAAAATACAGTCACGCTTTGCTAAGTTTGAGTGTTGTAGAGATTAAAATGTGATTTGGTTTGTAGACTTTTGTTGTTGCCAGTGTCCATTATTGTCTAAAACCCCTGGGTCCTTGGCTTTATCCTGAGCCACGCTACTGTACGTGTGTGCGTAGGTCTCCTTTGGGTTCTTCCATTTCCATCCACCTTTTAAAAACTTGCTGATAAGTACTGTAGATTGTCAGATTTGGGGTGTTTTCCCAGCTTGTATCTGGTTTTCTTAGGATATGCACTGAATCCGGTGTGACCCTGACCAAGATAACCTGTGTCTTAGACATTATTTATACACATATCCCAACTTGCCCCTGCAGGAAAACAGCTTTTCGGAGATATATATCACGATGTGTTTGTTCTTAATGACAGAGCACAGCCGTATTCAAGGTTGCTAACTTTAAGATAATACGATTAGATGTGACTGCTTGTGTATAGACATAAAGGCTGAGATAAGCAGAATTTTTGTTGAGGTTTGGATTTGTTTTATTACTAAAAGCAGAAAAGTCCATGCGATATAGACGCAATTTATAAAAATTCTAGAAAAAAAAAATTACTTTATCAAAACGGTCATTTCTACCTGTAGTGTCTTGTTTATGTACTGTTTCTGCATTTTATAAACAGGAAAGATTATTCTGCAAAACACAGTTCACGTTTCTGTGTAATTTAAGCATTGATGTTTAACCACAGTAGTGATAAAACGTTTAATGAAGACGAAAGGAGAGCATAAATCTGATACCCTGTTGCAGATAACAGTTACATCTATAAATGTTCAAGATTAAAAAGAAAGAAAAGAGAGAAAGAAAAGAACATGAGCAGGGGGTGAGTGGTTCATTCTAATGGCATTGCCATGGAGACTGTAATTATTGTGCTACATTTCCACAGATGTGTAGATGGCTTGAATGAGGGTAGTGACGCTATGGAAGCACGTCAGCGAATATTCGAGCCCTCAGCGCCAGTAAACAAGTGCCTGCCATGCAGCGAGCATCCTGCTGAGCACTGTCTCTCTCTCTCTCGCTCCGTGTTGCCTTGGAAACCAGGAAGGAACAGAATGCCCCTGAATGTGTGCCAGAGCAGCTGATAGGCCACGTTACCTACCGAGTGAGTCATGTGACCTTGCATGGTAGAGCATGCATACTGTACATATAGTATAGTGACCCTTATGTAGGATGCTGTACACCCTGAGGACTCACAGCTCACAGTTAGCAGGTAGGTGTTAAAATGAAGGAGCTCGTTTGCTCAGTAACAAGGCCCGGTTCAGTCTGGAGTGAAAAGTAGCTGTTAACTAGAGAGCCACATGAGTCATTATTTGTGCACAGGGATGCATTTTGAACCTGGGTGAAAAAGCAAGGATATAGGCATGCTTGTTATGGACAAAAAAAAAACTGGCTGTATATCTAAAACCACATATTGTGCTCATTAGAGAATAATTTAATAAATCAAACTTGAAAATGTAGAATAGACCATCCATGACATCCCACAGTGCACTGCAGTAGGTTAGTATCCAAAACACAAATACAATAGGAAGTAGATTACTCATAATTCACTTAGGGCCTCCTCTGATTTCTAGGTGTTTTATGGGGTGTGGTATGTAAAGGATAAATCATGACAGGATGTGCCGTAATAAGCAGGCAATCAACAATAGGGAAGCAGTTCAGTGTGAAGCGGAGTTACCGTTACCTCCTTTCCTACAACAGCACATCCAGAAATGTGTAATCCTCTAATAGGACAGCTGTCTGCCAATGCAAACCTATTTATTTATCAAAGAACAATATGTCATAGCTTTTATCGAGTTATAGCCACATTCACCCCTGTGGAACATCCATGAATCAAATTAATTTCTATTTTAATTTTCTATTTCTACAGCATATGTCTTGATGACTTTCCAATGCATGAAGGAATTCCAATGACTTTTCAATGTTACAATGTGCTGATACTGGAGATAACTTCCATAATGTCCATAATACGAAACTTCTAATAAACATCTTTTCATTAAAAATGTCAGTATTATTAAACCCCGTTTGTGTGGAAAACCCATTAAGTCACTGTGTAAGTTGTTACTAGTTGTATTTATAATGTATTAGAGTTAGTACATTAACATAAACCTGTCATTTGCCATCCAGCAAAAGCTATTGTCAAAACTGACACCTTCTAATGAACACCTTCTGACCAGTCAAAATCAAGGAACAGACAATGTGGTAATCTATACTTAAGAAAAGTTGAGCTGTTTTGTATGTTTTGAAAACATTTCATTGGACAGCATCTGAGCCTCGAGCTCAACCTTAATTCATTTAAAAGCATCTTCAATATTCAAACCCATAACAATTATTACAATGACGTCTCATGCTGAACATGTCTGCGCCTAGCAGCATATAATCAGCCACTTTGTTCGAGCTGTTATTACTTCCGAGAAGACGCTGAAGCAGCATCCAGTTCACAAACGCCGAACGTCGTGCGAGAGACGCTCCTTTCCACTAAAGGCATATTCGTCCTGTCAGACGCCGCTATTGTGCAGGAGACTGCTGATGTCTGGCTTTCTTTAATTGACAGGTTGAAAGCTACTGCTGCCCTTGTGTCCTTAATCACTCCACCGTCACTAATTAGCCATTTCTCCTTACTGCCAATTAAGCTTGTCTAAAGGGAGCAAGCAGATGAGTCATCTGGTCCGGGCCCCACACGTCTCCTGCATTTGCAGAGTCTTTCTCAGCCTGGGACCTGCTCCTCTGTTCCATCGTTTCAACCAATTAAACACTGATCAAAGTACTTCTTCATGTGAAATGACAGGAACCCAGGAATAAAGGTAGAGTTAAGGATATGTGATTAATATAAACAATAAATAAATATAAAACATGTATAAAACAAGTATGATGTTTGGTTTTTATTTTTTTTCCAAAAAAATGTAAATATATGAATGCAATATGATCCAATTTTAACACTAGCTCATTCTCTTTATTGCTTATCCTGTACAGGATCATTTGGCACGGTGGCTTAATGGTTAGTACTGTCGCCTTGCACAAGCTGGGTCCAGGTTTGATTTCCTGCCAGGTTCGATTCCCACCATGGGTCTGTGTGTGCATGGAGTTTGCATGTTCTCGCCATGCTTGGTGGGTTTCCTCTGGGTACTCCGGTTTCCTCCCACAGTCCAAAGACATGCAGATTAGGTTAACTGGTATTCCCAAATTGGCATGTGTGAATGAGTGTGTGTGTGTGTGTGTGTGTGTGTGTGTGTGTGTGTGTATGCGTATTGTTCTGTGATTAATTGGCACCCTTGTACCCCACTTAAAGCAGTATAGACAATGAGTGAGTGAGTTTACCGGATCACATGAGGCCTGGTGTTTATCCCAGTGGACTTGGCACGTGGTGGGGTCCATCCTGCACATGGTGCCAATCTATTGCAGGTATCACACACGCACACATACAAACACACTACTGGGAATTTGATAACACCATTTAGCCTAATCTGCAGGTCTTTGGACTGTGGGAAGAAGCTGGAATACCTGGAGGAAACCCACCAAGCACAGGGAGAACATGCAAACTCCATGCACACAGACCCAAACCTTCAAACCCAACACCCAGGAAGTGTGAGTCCACAGTGCTTACCATGATGACATTGCAAATACATGTTATATTACTATGTGAAAAAGACAGCACTACATAATTTTCATCGACTCTCGTGCAGTATGTCCTAATGTGTCCTAAATGTACTGGATATTTCTCTGTAGCAAAGTCCTTGTTTCTAAGATAACTATTTAAAACCATTTCCCGAAAAATACCTATTTATTGAGTCTATCATGTGATAACAATGTCAGTATGCTTTTATGTGACCTTAGACTGTATCATGATGCAATAATCGAAAACATCTAGCATTCAGTGCACACTTCTGCTTTTTCTATGTTTTTTCTTCTCAGTTTTATTTCATAATATGGAGATAAAGAAAGAAACACATTTCATCATATTGTCACAAGCTTGGGACGTGTTCCGGAATATGACAAAAAGATGTAAATAGACTGCTTAAAGATCCACAATGGGTAAAACTGCAATCATAAATAAAAATGTAAACATGACTAAAAAAATATCTTACAGTAGTAATCCAGTTGTCTGAATACTTGAAAAACCTGCTATTTTATATATGTCAAAAGAAAGCCAGTTAGACACTGTTATAGCAAGAAATATTTTATTGTAGTGTTACTGTATGATGGTGGGACATTGATTAATTAAAATATAGCAATAACGCAAAAATTGCATACTCCTATTACTATAAAAAAAAATACATATTCCTATCTTGCTCAATGTCTATACTCTGTATGTACAGATTAGATTATGGGTTTTAGTTCATCAGTTTATCAAATGTTGGATTGAGGCAAGTGATGGCAATCCCTGATGTGTTGGGCCAGATCTTGACACAGGCAGGTTATGGTGTCTCACACATTCTTTAAACAATTCAAGAGTCATTTGTTAGTTAGGGACATCATAGAGACCTGTCATTTACAATACATTTGTATGAGTTTCCAAACCTAAATAGGTTGAATAAGTGTGTTACTGAAAGCCATAGACAGCTTGGCAAGGACATTTTATAGACACGGTTAGTGCTGTACTTGTGGCGTCCATATTAAAGAAAGCTGGCCTTCAATCCTGCATTTTTTATTTGTGAAAGGAGAAGTTAGTTATTTAGTGGTTTCTTAACACTGAGTGTACAAAGATTTCAGGTTTGAATAATAATTCAGTCAATTAATATTAACTGATAAAAAGGCTATGATGGACCTAACAGACATTACCATGGAAACATTCAGTGTATATTCATTGAGCCAACACCATGCACCTTAACCACCAACTCTCTCTCTCACACACACACACACACACACACACACTGAAATAAAAGCTCTTGCATCTGCTTGTAGAATGTGAAGCACATCCTTAAACACGAGCTGTCAGTGCTCCTTCATGCTCTGTTTGTCAGGATCAGATGAAAGCAAGCACCTCTGGAGGACCTCAAAAAAAACGCCAGAGATCTCTTTATGATTAGCTTTAATCAAGCAGACCAAAGGGGGAAAAAAGCATAAAGAGTTCACACTCCTTTAACTTCTGCTCTACGCGAGCTCTTTCTACACCACAGCTTTTGTCACCAGCACTCTTATCTGTTGGTAAAATGATACGATTGTATGAATTCCTTGCACGTTTTAGGAGTTCTTTCATGTACATGCTTTCTTGATAGGCTTTTAAGATAGTCAACCGCAAACATGATTCATCTACTGTTGTGCCTGTATTTCCATCTTTGGTCTTAGGCCAAAGTCTGAGCTGAATGATCAAAGGGACAAGTTTCTAAATACTCAAATAATAACGTGTTCAAGTGCTAGATATGAGAAAAGGATTAATTTGCAAAGTCAAACCTTAGGTACAACTTACCCGGTAGCTTGGTGTGTTAAGGCGCTGAGATACTGATGAGAAGGTTGGCAGTTTCAGGGGTCTGTCTGTTCCAATGGTGCTGTATCCTGTGTCCTTCACTGACCCTAACTTTCTAACTGGGATATAAAGTAAGGTATAGGTATAGTATGTGACAACTAAAGGTGTAGTCTACCTTTTTAAATTTGTGAGCTGATCAGTGAGTGCAAGATATATAGTGTATAAATCTCAGGTGCTTGACAGTGAAACTGTTAGGGTTGGGAAATGCATTATAGCACAAGGTATGATCGATTGAATAATAAGAATGATGTGGGGGGAAAAAAATGACCTCACTAAATGCTGCTGGATTCATGATTTTTAATTGTTTTATGTCTTTCAAGTCCATAATGCTCTACTGGCTTCATGCCCTGCTTCTTCCAAATACTGTACTAAACACAGCAAGCAGATTGTTAACGGGTGGGGCTACTGGTTAAAGCTTTCAGATAGCGATCAGAAGGTCTTGAGTTAAAATCACAGTATTATAAAGCCGCTAGGTTTAAGTTGTGCTCAATTGTATCCTGAATCAGTTATGAATTGGTTTGGATTAAAGAATCAGGCAAAAACATGACTGAGTATTCTGCCTTTTTTGTAATTTGTACCTGACTAGACAATATCTGATTAGTAACTACTTTTCATTTTCCATCTCCATTGGAGCTCTGGAGAATAAAAGACAATAAAGTAAATCCATTGTCCAACTAATTTACTCATATACAGTATAAATATCACATCCACCTTCTGAGTCACTACAGTGTTCAGGTTGATAATGATAGCCCTGAGGGGATTGTTTGATTCTGTATACAATCATCTGACATGTGTAACTGTTACTAATAGGCTGCTTGGACCTACAGGCTGTGCTTGAAAGAAATCAGCCCCAGTTTCTTCATAGTTTTCTGTTTAGTTTCTTTATAGCCAGTGGTGGTGCAGTTTCATTTGGTTACATAAAAAGTACAAAACTGTCAACCACAGGACCACAGCAAATAACCCGGTATGAATGCCAAAAAATCTTCACCTCTATTATTCATTTTCCAAAGAACAAAGAGAAATCTGAAACATCTGAAAAACACAAAGAATGATCATCATGGAAGACTGTTGTTTCTCTCGCTCTCTCTCTCTAAAAAAAAACTCAGGTCTCATCCATCTCATTTTTTCTCATTTTCAAGGAGACGCGACACATCGCCTATCTTGCTGGGTCTATAATAAGAAGCAATGGCTTCTTTTATTAGATAATGTTTAGCAGTGCAGCTTCACAGCATGCCAGACCCACACCACAGAACCTCCATGCTAGGTGCTGACAAACCTTAAGAATCTCTCGCCTGCTCTTTTATCTGTCCCTTTGGAAGATAATTACCCAGAGCCGAACCGGCTGGAGGTCTATCCATAGGAAAGCTAAATCTGCAAGATGAAAAGACCGTATATACGTGTCTGAAAGAGAATAAGACACACAGAGGGAAGAGTCTGAATTAATACTGCCTATAACAGAATTCAAGTGTATGTGTGTGTCTGTGTGTATGGATGTGGTAGTTCATCTATAATGTATCAAGAGAGGTTTAGGCAAGATATCACTTCTCTGTCCTATTCCCTTCCTCACTCTGTCTTTCTCTTTACACTGTATTTCACTTTACTTCTCACACACCTATCTATCTCTCACACACAATCCATCTCCTGGACCCACACACATCTGAGATAGTGCAAGAGGGGTGTGGACAAAAAAAAAAAACATGTGAGACCTGGTGAGAGATGCATAAAGCAAGGCAATGCAGCTGCTCAAATATTGATCATTCTTCTTTGTTCTGGGGCCATTGCTCGCAGTCAGAAGCTCAGGATCCCATCAAGATGAGGGGAGGCCAAAAGGCCACCGAGCACAGCCACATAGAGCCGCTCCATCATGATGCACTATTTAAAGAGCCTGACATACACACTCATTTTACATGCATGCCCATACACATTTTGTCCACTGGGAGGTAAAAGTCTAGTAAAATTAAAAGCCTGGGGCAGTAAGTGTCCTCCTTCACACACTGTCCTTCATACAGAGTTGCTGGATTGTTCGTTAGTACACTAGTATACCTTACAAATAGAATTTTTGAATTAGAAGGAAGTGCCTTACTGTATCTAGGCAGTATCTGTGTTTTTGCCCAAATATTTATGAAAGTTTGAGCTGATTAGTGCAATGCTCCTCCTTATGCAATGCCTTCATAGAAATGATGATGAGCATGCCAATGACTCTCACATGGTTTCTTTGGATAATCAATGCTGCATCATCATATTTAAATCCTTTAAATATAAATATAAAAATAAATATTAAATATATATCATATATTGTGGCATGTTTTTCTGTTGTTGTCTTTTTAACATGTTCGGGAAAGCAGAATAGTATTGTATTCTACAGTATAGTACAGTACAGTATAGTATAGTACAGTATAGTTATAGTATAGCACTGTATTGCATAATACTGTATTGCATTTTACATTATAAAGTACAACAGTTCAATCCAAGCAGTTTGATTAGACAAGAGGCATTTCATAAATGCTGATATAGTGTATATAGATAACAGCATTAGTAGGTTTAGCTATATGTACTACTCTGCGTCACAGGTGTTCTAATGATCATTAAACCCTTAGGGCATTACTTGGTGTGTGGAACAATGGATATAATGGATAATATACACCCTACATAGCACACTAGCTTTCCATTTTACAACCCTTGAACCCCAGAGTTAACGGAACTGATATTAAAAAGTGGAATAAGTGGAAATATAAAGAGAAATTTACCAGATAAACAGGACTGTCCACCACCTTGTATTATGTCCTCACCTATAATACCTGTAAAAATTACACTGTCGTCGTAATTAATTAGTCGGTTGCTAACTGTCGGTCGCCAGTATCAATTAATAAGTACATTAGTCAGTTAAGAATAAGTGTTTGTGAGGAAAAAACTGGTTAAATAAACAAAAAAATCATAATCTGTTAATAATAAATGGTTGTTGTGGAACTGCTGTATAAAACTAATATCAGACTAAAGGTTGTGCTGAATATAAGCACAACAGGATTCACTCTCAAGTGATATTGCTTTAAATGCAAAACAGCATCAAGAGGAAGGCTCTGTATGTACTTTGTACAAGCACCACGTCTAACAGCTAACTAGGAAAATATCCCTCGATAATGGAAGGCAAGAGAATTGTTTCCATTTAGCCCTCTGAAAAGTAAAGAATAAAGCAGAAAATCTAAATGAATAATATTATTTTAAGTTTAACCAATTCAGCTTCTTACATTCCAGACGTAATGTCATTTCTTTTTGTGAGCAGGTAATAATAATGTTCAAACCAACTTCTAAAATTATTGACTTGCTTTGCTGAGGCTGACTGAAGCACATGATTACACTTAAAGGACTGACACAAAAATATTATCTTAAAGCCCCAATGTGGAAAGGTACATTTGAGTTAAAGTGAAGGTATTTGGACATATTTCTACCATCTGTAACCATTTCGCCCTATAATTCATTGCCTATCAATTGAATTATCAAAAGAATTGAATTCTGTGTCCATCAATATAATGACAAATGACAATTCATTCAAAGTGACAGTTGTTGTTTTTTCTTACAGTGTGGGCAATCCCACAATTCTTTGTAACCTGGCCAGAACATGGAAATTGCTCACCTTGTAAATGATTAATGCTTACATTTGATTTTGTAAAATAACAGAAGTCATTGTGTAGTAGGAAGCATGACTTAGCTATGTTATTCAGTTAACATTAATGCAGCTGTAACTAATACCAGGAAGAAAAATCATAGTTCGTAAAACCAGTAGCATTCTTTTGTTGTTGTTAAAATGCTGTCCAATAAGACAGGATTAAATGAAAGATGTGTCTATGTATAGTACATGGTTACTGTGTATAGATGTTGAATAACAAAGACATTTCTGCCTTGAACTACACCTGTGATTTTTACTTTTTAAGAAATGTGTGAGTTTGGAGAGAAATGATGTACAGTAGCATCTCCATCCTGGACTAAAATTAAAATCTGGCATCTTACACAATGTTAAATCTTTTCACTATTGTGTCTTATACGTGCCTTGGTATTGTGACAACACATCCCGTCTACACACTACGCACACAAAGTCCGGTCCCACACCACAGCCGCAGGTGTGCATGCCTAATAACCCTTTTCCACATGCCTCAGTGGTATCCCTGATGGCGGGTGGCAGTGAGCATTTGGCTGTGAATCACCATGCCCGTGTCCTCCCCCCATCCGCCAGTGGCTCAGACGGCCCACAGAGGCTATGAGTGGCACCAGGTCCCTCACCTCTGCACCCTGGACCTCTGCCTGACCATCTGCTGCCTCTGCTGCAGCTGCCAATCACTGAGGATAAGAAAAAAAATTAAATTCTTTGCCACTAAGGACCTCAAGAACAAGTCATCCAGATCAGCAGCCTCCTTTCGCACCTCTTGCCCATGACCTCAGTTAATCTGGCACTAGTATGTATACTATCTGCTAAGTATTGCCTTTGTCTGCTGCATAGACTGCTAATTCTTCTTATTGTTTCCGAGCTTTATTCAAGGAGAGAAGAAAAGGGCAAATAAACAAATAACCATGAAGTACTGTACTTGTGAATATATGCTGTATAAAGTTAATTCTAAAATATGGGAGAAGAAAGTGTTTACTTGACTGATGACCTATTTAGTCATTTAGGAAACCGACAGTACAGCACATCAAAGATTCCTCCAAATAGACAGATAGCATTTTAATGTGGTATTTTCTTGGTTTTACATTCCATTAGCTCACATCCATGAGTCACTGCTAATGGCTACAATCTTGGCTTTTTGTTGATTTTCTTTGAGATCACCAATTCTTGGAGGGGGTATGGAGCTTGACTCCTTTATTTTCCGCCTTGCTCATCAGAGGAAATGAAGTAACAGGGAACAAGGAACATGATGTTTCTCTAATTTTGTGAACCCGTGGCATCATATGACACAACTGCTGGGAAAGTCACTGATCCATTTTCTATAGCAACACAAATCCTTTATTGGATTGAAAAACGTTCAGGAAACCTTAGTGCTGAACACAACCAGAGAAATGTCCACTTGCTGCAACCTGAGTCAAGTTACACAAAACATGGAGATCAGGTGAATTATCCATGGGTGGCCTTAACACCACAGAGGGATGTAATTTCTTTTTACACTTGTGGCTGTTAGTGAGTTTGATATGGAAAGAACATGATGAAGCATGACCTCTCACAAACCAGAATTTCCCTCCTCTCCAATACACAGATGTTCTCTTTCTCCCATCACTCACTTTCTCTTGTGCGCTCTTTCTCTCTCTTGGAATCATCAAAGCCATGCTTGGCTGCAGATTTTGGAAAGGAATGTAAGCTTAGTGTTTGCTAGGCTACCCAGTGGCTACTAACATTCTCGTGCAATCTGAATCGAATCAGTTGCATTTAGGAATGTCTCAGGGCAAGAATATCAACTGTCTTTTAGCTTATATTACCTTCTAGCCCTCATCCAAGAAGAAACATGGCAAATAAAAAACTTTTTAGGTCTTGTTTTGATCGAGCCCCTGTGTGGGGATAAGCTTAGGACAATTGTGTGTCCAAACAAATAAGTGATATCATCTCTCATTTGCAAAAGCATGTCCTTTTATTTATCCGCGCACACACACACACACACACACACACACACACACACACACACACACACACACAACAGGACAGCTGTTTAACGTTATTCTCAAACTCTTTGTTCTTTTATTCTTTACGAAACTCTGCGTTGCTGTGCTCTCTGCTTGTTTTGGATGCTCTTTATTTTTTTTCTTGACGTTTTAAACATTTACAGTGCGGTTCTTCATCGGCAGAGATAACAAGAGGAAACGTAAGCAGTAAGATAAATGTCACAACACTTCCTATTCTCCTCTCAGTGCACAGATAAGGCTGGCCACAGATGAAAGAGCCGGCTGAAATAAAACAGAGGGAGCCGCATTTGTTCTGATCACGATAGCATCTCTGTAGCACATACAGCTGAGATACACTGCGTGGATAGAGTTGTGTTCAGATGAATGTAAATTCCAGGAGAGAGTGTTACACTTCAAACGCAAGAGGTGTGAGACCAAATAACAGCACAGGGTTTGTGTTGGAAACGGCTCGGTCGTATGTACGTAGTTCAGTCTGTTTCCAGGATCAAATTAGCGCGTGTTTTCCTTCTCTGTAACACATCAGACTGAACTAATAAAATTTATTTATGAATGTTTTAGAGCAGTAAACAGTGTCTTAAAATATTGTTCAGGGGTTCCCAAAGTCATATGTTAAGGAAAAATCGAAAGAAAAAACATTATTTTGGGCAGGGTTGGAGCTTTGAATAAGTTATTGTGTTCATGTATCATAATATGAAAAGAATACAATGGATCATGCTGTTATGGGAAAATAATCAACAGTGTGTGGTCAGACATGTAGCAAAGGTACAGTTATCCCAAAGATGATTCCCACCCCAACAAAGGGCAACCTCCAGTTCTGACGAAACAACGTCCTTCCAGGATCAAGGTGCTACATACATACTGTATGTTGTTGCATGTATGTAGCACCTTGGTCCTGGAGGGACATTGTTTCATTTGACTGTGTACTGAACTGTATATGGTTGGAATGACAATAAAAGCCTACTTGACTTACTTGACTTGACTTGACACGGAAGTGTCAAAATGTGCAGTTCCTCAAATGCCCACTGGGGACTGGCCCAGAAAGCGAGTCAATCCCCACATACCGTCATGTTAAAACACACACAAATGAACTAAATAGAACAATAAAAATAAACATGTTTACAATCTGGTACAAAAAAAAAACAAATAGTTAAACTATATATAACAACTATACAAGGGTATGTAACCTATCATTTACAATTATATTAAGTCATAAAATAACGCTGATTTCAGTGACAGCTGCGATGCAGTTGCCAAACCGCTAGCTGTCTGCTATGCATCACTGCAGCTAACAAGTCAAGTGAAATTGTTGAAGTTTAAATTACAGCAAGAATTTTTTTTTTGTTGAAATGGGACAATGTGCAGTGTATGGATGACAGAGTTCAATCAAATGCATTAGCGTATAAATGAACATTAGCCACCATAGCATTTTAGTCAAGCTCAAATGAAACTCGTTAGCTTGTCGGAGGTAACTTAGTTGGGAAGGCGGGTTCCCAACGAAAGCCAGAGTCCGTTTGTTCAACTTATTTGTTCATTTAAGCGGGGTTTAGACAGAGTCAGCTCTGCCTGATGGGTGACGTCATTGTCCAGTTCTTTTCCATACAGTCTACAGTAGGTTTTTGCCCATAGCACCAGTGTTTTAGATCTTTTATCTCAATGCATTTCCCAGTGTTTACACTCATACACACCCTCCCTTTCGGCATGTTTCCTACACTGAAGATGTTGCTACGGCGGAAAACTTTCTTGCTGCTACAAAGTGCTGACACTCGAAAGTTCTTTCACAAAAGCTAAATAATAGATGTCTCCTTAGAGGAAACTTCAGCATATCACAGTTATGCATTGTTCCATGTTAAATAAAGCTTTACTTTGTTAGATTATTATCCTGTGCAAGTCAGAAATAATATCTTCTAATGAGGACTTTAATATGCACTGACTTAAGAGCAAGCTGCTCTTATAGAAAATTAATCATCGACTTCTAAACAGAGTCAGGACTTCAACAATGCTGTGGTGAGAATGCAGTTAATAAAATAATGTACTGGTTATTTGGAAGACTTACACTCCCTCTTTGATGTTCAGTGATGTGAAATCTGTCCTCAGTTGAGAAGATGTGGCAGATGAAACAAAGCCCGTTGATCGATTTCACCAGCAGCTCTTGGAAGGTGCTGGAAATGCCAAGAGTTTTCTTCCAGCAGGAAACAATCTGTGGTGATTTATTGCTCTTTTAATATTGGCTTTCAGCCCTATTGCACTGCAATACAAAGAACTAAACACAGTGTTGGATAGCAGTTCCCCCACATTCCTTTCTTCAAAAGGGGGAGGGAAAAAAAAAATCTAAAGTGATTTTGGAAGTGCATGCTCGAGGAGCCGTACTCCTACATCCTGCAGAGTTTATGTTAGACAGGATCTAGAGTCTGGCTGCCAGATGCTTATCTTATCCAAAATGATTTGTGCCCCTGTGTGAACCTATTAAACATAGTGATAGTTCTTAATTAAAAAAAAGTGCTAGACAGGGAGGGCCAAACGTAAAAATAAATTAAAGATAACTCTGTTTGATTTTAACAGCACTTTTGTTTTACCATAGTGAGTGACACTTGAATTAACCTTATAAATGCCTGGTGTGTATACACAGACTGCATTCATTAATGTTTGCCAGGCAAAAATGTGATACATCTCTCACCCCCAACCTAGAGCTCTTTCTCTGACTTACATGAAGTTTGTCTGTGCGATGTTTTATCACAATAACTTTTCTTTCAGGATGATAACAGCTATATAGACAGTTGTTCAGCCAACTTAGGAGCAAAATATTATTATTGCACTTTATTATTTAGGCATTAGAAAACAATTTTCATTTTAAATATTAAACATTGTGCATGCTAATTGTTTAAAAGACGTTGGTTTGGAAATTTCTAAACCTTTTGACTAAATAACCAGCATTTTAGTTTTTCCTTGGTTTTTATTGTCATCCTTGTATATCCAGTCAATGTCAAGTAACTGTTTTAGCGTATTTTTGTGGGTTTTTTTTTTTTTGCCTTATGTTGTTTGAGATGGCAATAAAGGCAAATATTGTGCAGCTACTCGTAAAAAATTTAATATCGTTTGCTTAAACCCTCAGCAACACACAAAGAAGTAACACACAGAGTACATCTACATGTTTAGAGCAAAACTGATGATACAGTAATCACTTTTTGAAATGAAAGAATGAAACAAAAGGGAAAAAAAGAAAAGATGCACTTTTCTTTCTTGACCCCATTTCTAAATCAAGGGGCCTGGGTGGCTCACATCAACTCATCAACTCAATGTGTCTTTCAAATGAAACAATCAATCAAGCAATCAATAAGTGAGCAAGTAAGCATGCCACGCCAGTATTCTTACTTTGTCTGGTTATCTACCATTTTGCCCGTGAAGCCTGATGAAATCATTCAGTAGTTTCAACATGTGTAGGATAAGTTCTATTTAATTACTAAAACAAGCCAAAACGGCTAATCATTCAAAACAATATTA
>JAOVVB010000046.1:10534569-10544596 GCA_028570985.1 Heterobranchus longifilis
GGCGTATATGAAGACCTGAAGATCATTAGAGCATAATGGTGCTGTGGTAGAAGCTCTAGCTCTCCTGCACAGTGCTGATAGATGGTTCTTGTCGCATGCACTGCGTTTCGACACCACTGTTTGTGTGTGTGTGTGTGTGTGTGTGTGTGTGTGTGTGTATCACAGAAAACAATGGGAAACAAATTGACCCAATCATGAAGTTGCTGGCGGCATGTCATTTGTGTTGCAAGAGCTCATGGGAATGCTTGAAGTGATGAGTGTCCTCTCTCTCTCTCTCTCTCTCTCTCTCTCTCTAGCTCTCTCTGTGCTCTCACACACACTGCATGCAGGCACTGATTCATCACTCTCTCTGCCAGTGGGGGGTTCTTGCAATGCCAACAGTGTTGCTCAGAAGGTTCCAGTTATGTGAAATGGAGGTCAAGACATAGGGGCCGACTCTCAGGATGAAGCAATCATACAGTAAGAGCTGCGTACAGCCTGCCATTAGGCCGATCAATGCCTTAGATTTTACAGTGCACTCAAAACCACTGACATTTTCTATAGTTTACTATAACTGGGCATAATAGATCACAGTGCAGAAACCATTTCCCGGATACATATACCGTACATGCCAGGGTTATTTAAAGGAATATTTCTGTTGTTTTTTTGTTTTGTTTTTTTACGTTTTGACTGCACATGTAGTGTAAAGTATGTGTAAAAAAAACAAACAAAAAAAACAAGATAAGACTTTCACGTCTACTTACTTAGTTTTATGGAAATCTAAAGACAGGCTGTCAATAAACAAAAAAAATCACCAATTCTTGTGTCAATAACTTTAAATCATGAATTTAGCTCTGAAATTGTATTAGTTATAATTTGTATACAGAGAAACTGCACCGTTTTCACCTGAGCGAGCATGGATGGACTTGAGAGATGATTTTTCAGAGGAGCAACAAAAGCTTCACAAATAATGAATTAATTAATTAATCGACTTTAAACAAAAGATTTATATACTCTACATTTCCACATCAACTTTTTACGTGTTGCATGTTTAGTTTTCTTTTATTGTTCACATGTTGGAAGAAAGATCAAATATCAGATTAAAAAAAATTAAAAATGGAACTAACTTTAACTAATATGGAAAATATATGTTTTTTTTTGTTAATAATATATTTATTAATTTATTTTTGGAACTGTAGGTCAGATGTGAAGAAACTTACCTTACTTCAACGACATGCACGGTAGTCTGATTGGTGTTTCCAAATTGTTACTGTATGTGTGTGTGTGTGTCACCTGAATTATGCAATGAGTTCCCCAGGATCCTTACACTGGATAACCAGTATAGAAAAAAAAAATTAGAATCAGGTGTGTTAAACTCTGTCATGCTGTTACCCATCAGGACTGAAGACTGACAGTGCATGAGTTTAACAACTCAAACAAAATGCTGTACGTCCACTAAGTAAAACCAGTGTATCTAAGTTAAACACTATCAATCGTCTTCCATAAACACTTCCCGTGTGGGCCGTACCAGCCAGACACCCTCAGAGGCCTATAAAGCGTCTCGACTTTCTCACGCCACCTGCCATTATGAAGCTGCATGCAGGGCCGGTCTATTAGTGACCTGAGGGGATTTCCCCCATTACTCACTTAACCATTAACCGGCAAGTGAGTGTGTGGTGTGGAATACGTCACGACATGTTTGCGAGACCCTGATAGTGTCTGCATGTCTGCGGCCTGCTCACAGAAACCAGGTTTGGCCTGTAAAAGCTTGCGCAGACAGATAAGAGCAGAGCCACTGCACAAAGGCAGAGCAGGAATGACGAGTGTAAACAGCCGCTAATCAGTCAGCATTGCTAATTCAGTCACGGGCTGATAGTGGAGCATTTATCGCAACCCTCATTTAAACGCACAGCGCCGCCTGATTTGGCTTATCGAAATTTAAAAGTGCTTCGATGAAGTGAGTGATTTCAGGTCAGCCAGAGAAAATCGTACGTTAATAGCTCGATGCCGGCTCTGGGTTCCTGTGGATTTACGTCCACAGTTCATTCTGATAGTGGACTCTATTTATATGCCCCTTAAAGCTGACACAGTGTTTAAGAAAATCACCATTTATGGGTATGTTACATGTAAACCAAGGTAATGTAAGAAGCAGTAGTGATCACGTTAACAAAAAACAAAAAAAACAAAAAAAAGACTTTTTTAGTCTATTAACAAGAGAGTAAATGGCTAACATCAGCTAGCTGAGCAGTCAGTCACACTGGTTGCATGAATTAAGGCTTAAAGCTAAATTTAAAGTATTTCACAAAGAAATTTTGTCTCGTCTTTGTGCTTTGAAAGCTTATTTGAACACCGACCACACTCGTCAGTCTTTTGAAATATTTTGGAATCTGAATACAAAGTCAAAGTAATGAAGTTAACGTCTAACCAAAGTTGTGAAATTTTTATACAGTACTATATACAGGGTGTGGATGTCTTATGTATGTATTAGGTATTTAAATAGGGTATATGTGGTTATATATGTCTGTAACGAACAATAATTGTGTAGTGGTAATGTACATATGATGTATGTGTAATATGTAAATACTATATATGCATGTCTTTATGTATAGTGCAATATCAGCCTTAATGTTAGAATGCAAAACATTGTGCACAGTATTGAGTAGATTCACCTTGTGCCGCCTGGGCAGCTCTGATCCCCCCGAGCATGACGCCACAGGACCTCCGGAGCTGTCCTGGGGTGGGTGGCACCAGGATGTTGGTTAACAGATGTTTGTAAATATTATATAAAGAAATGTGATAACTATCAGTTACAAAAGTCAACAATTTGATTATTCTCTTGTTATTATTAATAATTATTTACGTTTGTTCAACTTATGTATTAACCTGAGTGGAAATCATGCCCTTAATTGAATACATGACTCCATTTTCAGGTTATTTATTCACAATTTTTTTCAATTTCCACTGCATTATCAATCAATTACACCAAAGTGCTTTGGAATTCTTGCTTCTAATTGGTAGATTAATTTTCCCTATCTGTAACTCTGCCGGGCGTTCAAGCTCCAAGGTGAGTCAAAAGTTTATATTAATCTGCTTGCTCTATACATTTCATCCACAGGTACATGTATGTGTATTCCAGACATACCATATATAATGCAGACATACCATAATAATCCGATTTAAAAAATAAACCGTGCAATTGCTATAATAATATGATGATGCTTTCCTGTAAGGAGATGTTTACATAAGGTTAACGGAAAGAGTCTCCAGGATTGTGCGGTGTCCTTTTTGTTATTGCTGTGGTATAAGGGAAAGAGAAATAAAACACTTCAGGATATGCTGTAATTGAAAAAGAATCAACTTTGGAATAGAAATAGTAACTCTGTATCTATAACTCTGCCTCACACCTGGGTGTCACTGAGGATTTTAATAAAACTGCACATTCTGTCATGTTTTATTGCTTATTTATTAGGCTAGATATAAAAGTTCTCAGTGTGAGTCATGAATAAAGCAGCAGAGAAGAAAGCTGGAACAGAGCTTTAACTTTCTAGAGACAGATCTGATCCAGTATTGTGTTCTTTCATCCTAAGTTACCTTTTACTTTTTTCATGTTTTATACATTTTTGCCCCAGTTTAAATATTTGAAGAGCAGATACCACAGTCCTCATTTTTCTAGGAGTTGATAGATAAATAAGGATTATATTTATTTGACTTGCCGCTATTTCCTGCCAGAACAGACAGCACACGGAGGCGCTTTATTACGGTGCAAGAGAGAGCTTAATTTAAAATCTGTTTGCTGAACCAAAGTGATTATTCCACTGTGGTAATTAAATTGAATAAGATATCAGGTTATTATGTAGCTTTCACTGCGCAGGGGGCGAATCCAATAAGAAAACAATGTGTGGAAATACAATAAAGCTCCTCAAAGCCGGATGTTGTTTTAAACAAAGTTGCCTCATTGTCTACCAAACTAATGTCATGTCTGCACTTTATTTATTTGTGCACTTTAAACTTTTTTTCCTTTTTAATATAGACCATGTCAGCAACACGTCCCACATTTCTACCAGGACATTTTGTCTGTATCAGGGCCTTTCACCAGAGTCCACCTTATCAGAACCCCCACAGTGACTCGCAGATCAGATCCATCAGCTCACACACAAACACACACACTCAACGCACAGAAGCCCAACACACACCGACATGAACGTTCACAGACACTCGCACTTATGAGATCATACGCACTCACATTCCAGCTTTATCTGAGAAATAACACTGTGTGCAATGATAAATGTATTCCCTTGCAAAGAAAATTATTTGAAGGAACAGAGCAGCTTTGGGAGGTAAGCATGTGTTAAATGTCCAGCTGTAGCAAATTTTCCACATTTGGGATCTGCCAGTCGGGCTGAGACTTGTTTCTAACACTTCTGGGTGATTTTTTTTTTTCTTTTTACCATGTACCGAAAAACATGCCAGCGCAAGGTAAACTTGCTGTAAACTGTTAAAAACCCTGTCAGATAGATGAAGCCGACTGCATCGTCTAGCAAAAGAGTGTTTCTCACTCAATTAACAAATGCGTCTATATATCAATAAACAGCCACAGTTTTGTTTTACATCCAATTTTCATGTTTTGGAAATCAGTCCAAACTGTGAAAGATGAATGATGGGTAATTGAGAAAAACATGAGATTGAACACTCGAACATTCGGCGTCTCTGCTTTATCGCGTCCCCCACAGAAATCTTGGCCGGCGTCATAGTTGGAACGTTTTTTTCTGGAATGAAAACCCAACCCAATCTATTTAAAGGAAAGAAAAAAAAGCTTACTGAAAAGTTGACTTTCTTTATCTGGACATTCCGATGAAGCACAAAAACCAGCTGGGATCACAGTGTACGTTTTCAGAGACATCGGGTTTGCGTGCTTATGATTCCAGTTTTACATGCCTGTCTAAATTTATCTGCTTTCCATAAAAAAAATTTTTTTTAAACTTTCACCTTTGTCTAAGACTGAATCAAACAGAACATCGAATCAGCAGAACTCATAACTCTCATAACTACATTTTTTTTCAATGAAGTTGAATGATAATCCAGAGTATTAGCGAGTTAAATCTAAACGGTCGAGCTTCATGAAGGTTAGTTAAGACAGTCACTATGCACTTCAATGTTCCACTGGGCTCCCAATGTAGATTAAAGCTGTTCTACCTGTGCAGTTTAATACAGCTTCCTTTTGAGAGCTAAATCCAGCTTCCTCTGTGCTCCGAGACATCCATTACTTCAATTATTCAAGCCTTACTAATCCAGTCAGACCTCCACTCTCAGCCCGCCCTCGCTTCCCAGAAATACATATCTCAGAAATACCGACACGTCCGAAACGTTCTGTTCGCAAATGACATGGTTTGAAAAGGTCAACCGGGCGAATTATTATGATGTTCTAAAAATGCTAAATAAATCTTCTCGCAGAACACTTCAGATTATCAGACCGTATCACCCACATGTCTAAAGGATAAATAAAGCATTTTAAGGAGGATGTCTGGCTTAGTGTACTGTAAGAATGTGTTAATATAAACCATGCGGCCGTATTGTCAGAGCTGCTGTTTTTGAAAATTAATCAACACCTTCTGAGTTCATCAGCGCTGTACTGTAATATACGATGCAATGTATTGTTATCTTTGGTCTGACATAAAACTGAAAGAAAATGAAAGGAAAAGTGTCATTATGTACAGAAAAAAAGAAACAAAAAGAATTCTGAGCCTCCGCTTCAACAGCTGATCTTGCAACTTTTGATTTCACTATTAAATATGACTCCGTCCTTCTTCTGGTCCTCCTCCTCAATGCATTCACCATCCACCATCCTGCTGCCTAGTTGTTTTTATTTCAGTCCTGTCAGACCACAGATAAGACAGGTCTAGTCTCTGGAAGTCTGACAGTAACAAAAGGCGTCTGTCAGACGGCTCCTGGGCCAGGCTGAGGCAGTGGCAGGCGAAAATGTTATGAAGATAAGGTGTCACAGCGAATGAACATGATGCTTGGACTGTCCCACCAGCTCCTCGCTTGGCAGCCTGTTTTTAGTTGATCAGTGCCAAGAAATCCCTGAGCGAATTGTTTTTAGGAATTGTTTTTGGTAGGGGACAAATCCAAATGACATTTGGCTTCTTTTTTTGTCTCAGTACCATAGAAGCCGAGCAATGACAATAGTCCAAATGTCATTTTTTAAGGTTTGCTAGAAGAGAAAGAGTAAGAAATAAAGAAAGAGAAAGAGAGGATGCATGCGTCAGAGCCAAAGAAAGCTTCAACAATAGAACCTGCAGTTCTGTGTTCATCTGGATTTCATTGAGTTATTAAGCAAAAAAATGTTTATTATGATATTTCCATTTCTCTGAAGCAATGGGAACATAATCTAATAACATCACCACAGTTGGCGGCGTTCATCTTATTAACAGCAGATGAGAATACTCAATGTTTACAACACAAATTATATGTCCTCTGTAATATTTTACGATCCTTCTCGGCTCCACATGGACAATATTGTTGTGTAAGCATCGTGGTGTTCCAGCACTTTCTTCTATGTCCTTTTAGCTATTCGAAAAAAATGTAAATGTGAGAAAATGCCTCCCTGTTCCACTCGCACAAAACCTGGAGTTTTTCCAGAAGCAAAAAAGAGCAAAATACAGTTTTTGTGAAAAGTAAATAAAGGAAAGAAAAAGGACCACTCCAGACCATGTTCAACATGGATGATCAGGTTTTTGTAGACAACCTTGCAGCTCGTGAGGGAGTGTAGTTCATGGGGTTTTGGTTCACACCTCAGTTTTGTTTACTACCCATGAAATTGCAGCAGCTACTAGAAAAGGAACTGACTCGTCTTTTTTTAAGCCTGACCAGTCTGAGCAATAAAAAATGTGAAATTAAATAAATAAATATTAAAAATACAAATTAAAAATTAAACTAAATGTACAACATACAATATAGTTTAGCAAAGTAAATTTGAAATAGTCCTGTAATAGACTTAAAATGTTTTGCTTAGAATTGTCAGGATAAGCAAGTAAGAGACTGTAATGAATCACTTGTTTCATTTTGATATTTAACCATTAATTATCAGTTTATGCCTCTAAATTTTTTTGTTTCATTACCACCTCTTCATACTAGTGCCACAGACTCTAAACAAATGAGATACCTGTTTTGAATTCAATGCTGGGAAAATAAGTCTACACTTATCAGCCATAACCTTACAACACAAAGACAACTCTGGCCTCTCGGTGCAGAACTCCACAAGACCTCTGCAGTGTGTTTGGCAATTTGTGCTACATTAGCTTTTCAGTGGGATCAAACCACACGGGTTGGCCTTTGGTCCGCATTGGCACTGGTGAGCCTTGGGTGCCCATGATCCTGTTACCAGTTTACTGCTATATAATTTATAATCAATGTTATTCATTTCACCCGATTTTTGTTTTTTTTTTGTGTGTGATTGTTGTAGATGATTGATTTATTCTTCTTTGTCCAATTACAGGGCTTTTTCCCCCTATTTGTCACACTTAAATGATTGAGATCATGAAACCCAATTTTCATTTTACACCAAACTAACCTGAATAAATACAAAATGCAGTTTTCGAATGATAATTTCATTTATAAAAAAAGGAAAAAAGTTGTCCAAACCTACCTGGCACTATTTGAAAAGTAAGTAAGTGCCCCCCAAAACTAATAACCAGTTGTCTCTCCCTTGGCGGCAACAACTGCACTCAAGCATTTGCAATAACTGGCAATGAGTCTTTCATGTTTCTGTGAAAAAATTAAGGTCATGTCACAGCAAATATTTTTTCACAGCACTGTATGTGGCAGCACAGTGGCTTAGCGGTTATCACTGTCACCTTGCACCTCCAGGGTTGAGGGTTCGATTCCCACCCTTGAGGTCTATGTGCATGGAGTTTGCATGTTCTCCACATGGTGGGTTTCCTCTGGGTGCTCCTATTTCCTCCCACAGTCCAAATATATGCAGATTAGGCTAATTGGTGTTCCCAAATTGCCCATATTGTGTGAATGTTGACTGGAGGTCATGTTAAACACGGTCATAAAAATGGGAATGAATTTAATGGTCACCACTTGCCTCCACGATCCCTAGTTGGACTACAGAGATTCCTATATGGATGACACACTGTATTACTTAATTGTAATTTTTTTTATTAAACAAGCTATGTTAAGAGTTCACTAGTAAAGTCAAAGAGAGCAAACAAAATCCAAATAAAAAAAAACGGAACTGTTTAGAAAACTAGAGTCACTGAATTATGGCTATTTAATATCACACATTTATCAGCTCTTTAACAGTTTTTTTTTTTTCAAGTCCTCAATTCATACCTCTAAAGGTCCACCAAGAAGATCAGAAGGTTGTCAGTTTGAGCCTCAGCTTCGGGCCCGTGAGCAAGCCTCTTAACCCTGTCTGCTCCAGGAGCATCATATCATGGCTGACCCTGAGCACTGACCCCAGCAAAGCTGGGATATGCAAAGGAAGAATTTTACTGTGCAGTAATCTACATGTGACAAATAATGGCTTATCTTAACTGATGACCTCTGACATAAAACATAAATTAACAACATGTTTTGTGTTTCATTTGCAAATACAATATACTTTTTTTTCTCTCAAACAGATACAACTGCATCCATCTTCCTTATCCTCAGCTTATCAGGCAGATGAGAGACGCACATTATCGTGCTATACCAAATGATATTAGTGATGCCATGTGTCACTGTCAGAGGCTGCATGATGCATAATCGATAAAGGCTACATTCACAAGGGTCAGTCTGTGGCCTGAGAACTAATAACCATCCAGGAGACAAATTAAGTGTCTCCAACATCCGCTCTCTCCAAATCGGAGATGACGTTCACAGCATCATCCAAACTGGATTTTCTTGTTTGCTGACATTTAACCAGTCTGTTCTGATGTGACGTGACATTGATCACGAATGTGTCCTGTTTGCAAGATGAACACATTGGCTCAACTGTGAACACACACTCACTCAAGCACAAAAACACCCCAACCTGATAAAACAGACAGAAGCGTATTATTGTACAAGAGATCTATGGACAAGACAAATGGGGTCACCGGGGGTCAGTGACATCATCGTGTCAGTCAGCAGGCAAGAGCTTTTTTCCAGTGATGTTTCTTCAGCACCACGGTTCACACATAGAGGTGGCTCAATGGTTAATTCTCTTGGTTTTGATCAGCAGGTCAGGGGTTCAAGAGCCAGCGCTGCCTTGATCCCTTAACTCTATCTGCCGCAGGTTTGCCAGATCATGGCTGACTGCACCTTTCTTGGATTGGAAGAAAATCTTCCTGGTGGAGAAATGAATTGCACCATGCTGTAATGTATCCCAACCAGCAAATACCTATAACACAGTGCGTCAAAGAAAACAACATGATGTGTGACAAATAAAAGCTTCTTCTAATATAAACTGCCTTTTAAATGTGTGAACAAAAAGCAATTATTCTTTTAAGCAACACCCTATTTTAAATCTTAACTGTTTAGCTGGTAGTTCATTAGTTCCTTGCTCTCTATGACTGAAGCTCTTTGACTGAGACTCACCTGACAACATCCTTGTGTCCTTCATCCATATACATTTGAAGCATGCAAAGCATCGCCTCCTAATCTTCTCATACTTCATGAGGCATCCTTGTCAAGTGGTTCATAATTAAGGCATAAAAAGGAAGCCAGAGATTGAACTATGCAAGTCAAGAGACATTGACCTTTTTGTCTATCCCCTCCAGACAATACTTTAAGCTCTCTGTAATTCTCCAAAACTGTCCACAAGGGAAGTCAAACGAAGATGGCACAGAGTCGACAGGAGCACTTTAAGAACTCAACTTCTTTGACATTACGCCGTTCTACCCTTAAAACAACAACCTCCTACAGCTCAGACTTTAGAGATAATGGCAGCATGTGTGAGGCGGGAACCCTCTCTCAGGACGTACCAGAGGGCTGGCTTCACTGATAACCTCTGTGTGTGTGTGTGTGTGTGTGTGTGTGTGTGTGTGTGTGTGTGTGTGTGTGTGTGTGTGTGTGTGTGTGT
>JAOVVB010000046.1:10549470-10561927 GCA_028570985.1 Heterobranchus longifilis
GAAACATTTAAGTGTGGCAAACATGCAAAAGAATAAGAAATCAGGAAGGGGGCAAATAGTTTTTCACACCACTGTATATCTATACATATAGAAAATAGATCATAATGACAGTTTTGGTTCAAATGTCCTGGTATGAAATGTTGTATTATTTCAATAGTACACAGAATTTCACATAATCTATTTAAATAAGCCTGGTATGATTGAATTCCAAAGGGGTTTCTTTGGACCTGGTCATTGTGTATATTAAGACATTTTACTTTACCAAAAAGAAAGTAAAGACAACACACAGAATAATTTCTAAATAAATTTTACAGTAGTAGTAAACACTAGAATATGTTTCTCGACCCTCATAAACTCAAACTCATAAACTCATCGTTTGCATACAACTACAGTGGGCTGTACCATGTCTTACATGTTTATGCTGCTTCAATCTTCACTTTATTATTAAATACTACTTCCTAGCTAGTTAATTAGCTTTAAAAATATTTTGTAAATTAGCTAATTTAGTCTTGCTTTTTAAACAAATAGTTAAATGCTACATTCATTTGTTAGTTTTTTTGTTTGTTTGTTTTTGTTAAACGGATGTAATGCATGTTTAATTTAATGAAGTGTTGCTTGATTGGGGGACGTGAGGCAAGACGCCTAGTCTAAGAAATTTTTTATTTATTTTTGTACAGGATGTTTCTTGATGAGGCTACTTTGGTAGATGAAGTATATAGTCTTATAGTACTGTAATATTAATGACAAATTGTGAACATTATTAGTTGTTCAACATGAGCATCTCGTCCCATACATGGGGCAAAACATCCATAAACATCTTACCCCATTAGTTCTCAGCAACATTTTCATTAAATGTTTTTGTGTATGGGAATAATTTGCTCCTTTTTTATATTTAGAAATTTAAAATAAACGTGCATTATTGTTAAATATGCAGCAGATACAAAAAATTTTTAAAAACTTACACTAAGACTTTATTTGTGCTTGAATGGACAACAGGTTGTTTGCACAGTAACCCCTTAAATGGCAAAAAACCTCACCAGCAGGTCCAGATTTCTCATAGTTCCCCAATATCTGCCAAATAATAGGATTGAAATGAATATATAAGGGATAAAATACAAATACTGCCATTATTGGAAAATAATTAAGGGAGTGGTAGTGTAAGGCTGTTCCTCAATACACATACACAAAAGTTATCTCAACCCCAAATCTTTCCTTTCTCTTATACCACCATATCATAAATATCAAAATAAATAAATAACTACCTTTAATGTTGTAGAACATCTGAATTACAAGCTAATACCTTTTAGCAGTTATGTTATAGCATCTGTGCAGCAGTTTCCTCATCAACCTTTCTGTTTCTCTCTCCTGAAGTTAATATGATAAAAGAGTCGTGCATATGCCATGTTACTGTGCAACACATAAACCAGGATGAACTTTATAGCTTTATGAAGACTCCCTCCAAAAATGTTAAGGGAGTGTTTCATTTACCAGAGAAAACTTTACAGAATCAGCTATTTTTATTTTTTTATTTTTTTTATGTGGGACACCCACCATACAAGTTACTGTAGAAGTTGTTAACATGAAAACCATAAAACATTAAAGCAAGTGCATTAATATTAACCTGGGATTTGGATTATAGTCTGCACTATTGACAGAACTGCTGTTAAAGGTTATTAATCAATCAATGTAACATTTGAGAATTTAACTACTCTGTGGAATAAGTGATATAATAAGTGAATAAGTGAATAATAAGCTGAGAGTTTAAGCGGCTAACTTTTCCTGCCAGCTAGTTAATCTGTAAACATCACAGCTGGGGTTATTGCAGTATTGCTGCCTGTGAAACGAGTGTGTCCTTAAATATTGTTTCTCATCAGACAACGCAATGAGAATGAAATCTTTTGCCAAACAGAATGAAGAATGCTGTGCAAAACCAGGCAATGCCGAGGTTACTAAATCAGGCTAAGATTTAAGAGGAAGATTATAGCTCCAGACCTTCATGTTTATGGTGAGACACAAGCCAACCTTTAGAACCTTCCTTCTCTTTCACTGCACATGCCAGTCACATGGATTAGCTTTTTTTATAATGTCATTTAAACCAAATGTGTATGAATATTAAAGGTTCTTTGAGTTAATTACTATTTTATTAGCAGCGATGGTTCATGATGGTAAAAATACACAAAACAAGTCTGTGATCTCGATTTAGGATTGGCATGACCAACATTAGCTCACAACTGGCATCCAGTACCTTATCATCATCAGAACTGAACATATGCTATTTACTCAGTGTGGTCATCAGAATGATTTTTAAATACTCAACCATGCCATTTTATTTCCTGTAAGTTTTATGTTAAATGTATTGACATTCACTTGCCTTGCTTTTTCAGTGTTAACTTTATGGAATTAACGTCAAATTAACGAAAACTTTCAGTAGCAGAGGTTGCTTTTGTTCACTGGTAATCATTCCGCAGGACTGTATTAAAGATCACTCCAGATATGCAGGAAAAAATCCTGTAAATGGGCTCTGCATTGTTGCCGTGCAATCACCATCATTTCAGATATGGCTAGTGTAGACCTTGTGAAATTACTCGGTCCCATTGTTCCAGGCTCCTATTCCTCTCAAGAGACATCACTTCACTTAAAGGCACTGATGGAAAAGCCTATACCAGTCTCTCTCTCTCTTTCTCTCTCTTTCTCTCTCTCCCTTTCTCACACACACACACACACACACACACACAGAGACACACTTCCCATGCTATTTGCAAAATGAGCGTAATTACCCATAGCGAATGGTCATAAATGAACATGTCCCTTTGTTCCTGAAACATTACATTACTGGGTTGAGATGGCATTTCTTAAATTGAAGTGCTCTTCCCAATCACATCAATGTACACAGTGGGATTGGATTGTCATTTCAGAAAAGTCTGAGCTTTATCTCCATTGCAGTGTTATCACTCATGATTTATAGGGTCACGTATATATTTCACCTCTTTTGAGTGCATTTTCAATCTCTAAAAGGCTCAGCATCTGCCAAGTAACTGAAAACAGGCCTTTTAACAAAAAGTATAATAGAAGTAGATTTGATGGTCCAGATGAGTCGTTGTGATGAGCTCACGCTGACTGCTGACTGCTGACTAAAGCATTCGTATTTCCTTCACGAAGAAAAACAAAGGTCAGTGACCTGGGTGAACTGCACCACATGGGAAAAGAGTAACAAAAAACCCAGGAGGTCAGGCACCTCCATGAATCATCAACCACAAACCACAAATATTTTTTTCATTTAAAATCCAAGAATTCCTTGATTTTCCCTTCATTTGCTTGTGTTTTACTTTCTGAATGTTCTTTTATGGAACGATGTATTGTTAACTCAGCCTTTCATGGAACTTCGTGAAATAAAGAGGTTATTCTCAAAAGATTTTGGGTGCCCCATACAGAAATGTCAAATCTGTATACAGATACCATGGTTGAACCTAAATTTCCAGTGAGAGAGAAAGAGAGAGAGAGAGAGAGAGAGATAGATAGTCAGTCAGTCAGTCAGTCAGTCAGTCAGTCAGAGCATATCCCGTCATGGAAGGAAATTTGCTTGGTTTGCCCCAAGGATCAACAGTGACCCCCTGGCAATGATGGGGTTTAATTCTACAACCATCTGATCACAGAAACTCAAAGCCTGAGCCCAATCCTGCACACAATGCTTAAAGTCACTGTAAACTTTCTTTGTTATTGTTTTTTAATTGGTTGATGTTAAATTTAAATCAGCATCATGTCCTAGAATGTATTTAGACCAGGTCCCTTATGTGCTAAACCATGCAGAGCAAATATTAAGGCAATATAGCAATGACATTATACTGTATGGCCTTTAATTTTAAACCAAGGAATAATTCAGATATTTTGCAATTGCGAGTGTCCTATATGCAGTTAGGTGGCACAACTGGATAGTGTGCTTCTACCAACAGAAACAAATGGAACGACACTTTACCTTTCCTTGTCATTGTGGTGCAACCCTTGTTTGTTGTACCTATGTACCTAAATAAATAATAATAAAAAAATAATAGTAATAATAAAATAAAATAAAAAAAATAAAAAAAAATAAAAAATATATATACACTGTATATTATTTATTTATTTATTTATTATATACATTTTTTTTTGTCTGTCCACGAGCCATCTGGCACACCGGCCGACAGATATTCCCCACTCTGGAGATAAATAAGGCATTTCTGTGGCAGTTCACATGCTACAGTACAGGCAATTTTAGAATATCAGTTAGCCTAATCTGCAGGTCTTTGGACTGTGGGAGGAAACTGTAAGAACATGGGAGAACATATAAACTTACAGACACATAGACCCCAAGGAAGGATGCATCCTGGATCTTATATTGTGCATTTATGCATTTAAATACATAATTGGACCATAATGACCTTTTAGAGTTCTGAATACAATAATGACTTTCTAGGCAAAAAGGTACTGTGCTTGAGGGTACCAGCCAAGAACACCAACTGATACAGATTAGCACTGACAGTGTACGCCCTTGTCCATCTCATTTATGAAGCAATTTATTTATAATTTATTAAATATTATGGAGGAAGAAAAGCTTAAGAAGGCATTTAAAAATAGCAATTAAAATCAGTGGGGGAAACTCAAGGGTGCACTAAAACATTTCACTCTCTCTTTTTGAAGGACTAGAGGCCAGGGCAGCGCGCGTGCTCGTGCTCGCGCCTGCGCTGGTGCCCTAGGCGCACGCACCCATTTTTATAGCGCGTGGCTGAACTGCTGCTAAACCCACGCGCACTAGTGCACAGCTCTACATCTCTATAGAGAGCGTGTTTCCTTCAGTTTACCTCCAACCTGTAATCTCAACATAATTAGAGTTTTCAGCGCGCTGAATCAGGTGTGCGAGATAGATGCAGGTTGGAACTAGACTATTGAGCATAATCACAGCACTGCAGGAGGAGGTTTGGATGTCTGTGCACTGCACAATAGTAGCCCACAGAGACACAATAGTACTGCAAAATAAGCCATGGGTAATCGGTATGTCGAGCCTGTTGAGGTGTTTCTGCATTGAAATGCATTATGGGGCTGGGGGAGTCTTGTGCATTGCAGGGTGCAAAGAATGCGCATTGCAAAGCTCACTGTTTTTCCCCCCACTTTTCTTTCTTTGAGTTTCAAAGAACTTAATCAAGTCGGCGGAGAGTGGTTTATTACGTGCAGGACTGCTGGGATTTTCATCCTGCATGTGACTAAAGATCCTGTCTGAATCGATTTGTCAATCACATCTCTTTGTTTGACCGTTGACAAATATTGGGCAGACAGTTGGCAAATACGTGAGCAGTCCTTAATTACACTCCTGCCCCTGGACTGTCTGATCTGCTCCGTAACGATGTGGCAGCTGTCAGCCGGGAAACTGGGTTTGTTGTTGGAAACGCGCCTGGGGCTCATCACCGTGCACCTTCATGCAAATAAGGTTTAGAGCAAGTCACCGTTTAGGTCAGGTTACCTGTTTGGGATACAACTGCCAACAAACGATCATTCATTTCAATGATGCCTTTCTGTTTTTAGGAAATTTTTTGCATAGCTAATCTTTAGAAATAATTCCAAGTCGAGCTATGACAATTCACATGACATTAGTTGTTTCATTGGTTCGTTGTTACCTCCTACACAAATTCATATGAGCATCACTAAAAGGTGTATTCTGACTATATTTTATCCCATGCAAGCAAATTTTAAATAATAATTATTTGAATGGCTAAATGTTTAAACAAGGCACATAATTGCTTAAGACAATTTGTACAACTTATCAAATATCTGGAAGTTTTTATAATATGCAAATATTTCTTAGACGTTTCTAAACATGTCCTAAAGGAGAACTTAGTCATGTGACTAGGGCTAGTTGTAATATCTGAGAAAGCTACATAAGACGAAAAAATAGGGTAAATTGGCACCAAATAGTTTTTACTCAAAGTAGAGTTTTGGTTAAACAGTTTGGTTAACATAGTTTGAAAAATGTTTTTCCACACTCCATATAATTAGCATGGATTGATTTTAGCTATACTTCTGGTTTTGTGAAAATGACACAAGTCAAGCAGATTTTGAAAAAAAAAACTTTTATACAGTATGCTGCTTCATATTTATTTTGCATCTTTACAATCCCAAATATATCTTATGTGTCTTATTTCATGCATATGCGAAAATGTTAAAGGGTCCAAAAAATCAGCAAGATAAGCTGAATACACCTTTAATTTTCCAAAATGCTTTCCAACAAAACAAATACAGAACATGGTGCTGAATATGCTAAAGTATTAATGTGTCATCAACCCATTCCAGGGCGGTGTCCCAAAACTGCATCATACAAAAAACACATCATTCCTACAAATTTCTACAAATTGAATTGTTTGTATGTAGAGAATAAAATACAATAGAGGCATTGTTATGGACAATTAATCAACAACAGGGTGGTCTGATGAGTTACTATGGTAACATTGATTGTTTTCTAATAACAGCACATCCTTAAGTGTTTTATTCCTTTAACACCATAGCAGTTTATCAGTTTGGCAATGTTAACAATAGTGTATTTACTACTGAACAGTATATACATTTGGTCTATTTACCTTCGATGTTGTGGAACTTTGCAGAAACAGGTTCCAGTCACCGCTTACATTTTAGCTAAACACTCATTTCCTCATCAACTCTCTCTCTCTCTATTATGCTGTTTCTAATAAATTTCCTAAAAAGCTCTCAGTTTGCCTATAAGATAATTGACACAAACTACAGGTAATGTAACATGTACAGTAAATCACCAAAGCTTACTTTCAAATGCACTTTGGTACACCTGTATACTTCTGTGAAATTATTCATTTGTGACCAATCCACAGAAACCTCACACCCCACAAAAACAGACTAGCATGGCTAACACAATAACCAAAGGCAATCCAAACACTTAACTACTAACAGGAAACTAAAAATCAATTTGTGTTACAAAATGTCATAAAACTATGTGCAGTAACAGCCAGAATAGCTAAACAGCCTGGGAATCATTCAGTTGGCACATTCTTAAATTGACCCAAGAATGCAACAAGATTTTAGAATAACTTAGCAAACAAATTGAAGCAAGATTACATGCTAAATTCTGACGTTAGACCATACACTATACCATGAGTATCCTATAGTTTACTGGTAATATGATTAGAGAGACCAACATTGTAAATAAAGCACTAACATTTGACTGAAGGGAAATTACAGCTCTAAGTGAAGAAACTTGCTTCCTTGTACAAAAACACAATGAGACAATGTGTCATACATCATTCACATTTTAAAATGGCACTACTTGTGCTATTTGAGATGGAGTTCAAAACTGAAGTGTGTAGCGATCAGCACTTTTTGCGTTAAAGGACAGAACCAACCTTTCAACCAATGATGGCAGTTCCACCATTTGACAGCGTTCCTTTTATGTACTTTGTGACATTTGCGTTATCTTGGTGTTTTAAGATATGGGACATCAAAGTTTTGACATTCCAGCTAGCAAAACATTGAAATATAGTGATTTACATTTACATCTCAACAAAGCCTGGATTTTAAGGTTACTAAAATTTACATAATTGCAGTTTTGAGACATTTATAAAGTATACTTCTGGACAGCAGATTGAATTGTGAGATATGAATGTATGAGATATTAATTTGTGAGCTTGAAGGTGGAAAAAAAGAAAAGTAGTTGGAGAAGAAAAAAAAATAAATAATAATAACACTAGGAGAATAAAGTATTCCCCAGCTATGAAGTTGTGGTGAACAAATTTTTGACCAAAATGCCCCAAACCAAGGTCATAACATTAAAAAAAAAAAAAAAAGATTACTGTATGCATATCACACTGAGCGTAACCTGGTTGCTATGCTAAGTATAGTAACATCCATGGTCAATTTAGTACCAATAATGGTTCCTGTTTTTCCCAATAGAGAAACCTAAAATATTCCTGCAATGACATGTTTCCCTGTTAGAAAGGAAAGCTAGAACAATTTTAAGAAGCTAAGCATACTGTACTTTATATTAACCTTGGCTATAGTGAAAAGAAAAACGTCTGAATAACGCTTTTTTTAAGTGTACTATAGGGACATGACATTGACATTTCCTTTACATACCCTATTAACTATTAGTGTAGAATTTGAACAATTTTTTTTTTCTATCGAACCAACTTTCGTGTGGATTTAGACTACTATAAAACAAATAGTCTCAGGGATTATGTCTGTAGTGTCCAAGTCCTTTCAATGACTCGAGCTCTTATTAAATACAGTAGTAGAGTGAACAGATTACGCCACCTGTGGTAATTATGATGATGGTCACCTATAGTGGTGGTACTGCTGTTGGTGTAGGCTACTCTTCTGGCACACTGTGAGCAGGATTAAGACATAACCAGTGTCTCCTCTCTCTGCCTGTGTGTCCATAACACTGTGTTTGTGTGTGCGGGAGTCAGTTACAGAGACACGAGAAGCTTTTAAACACTGACTCCGAGTCGGACACACAGATCTGCTGAGTCTGGTGTTTATGGGTTTTTTGGAGAGGATGGAGCGCTTCCCTGGGATTTGACTATTGCGATCAGAGGAGCTCGCATGGGGTTTTTAAGGATATAACAAAGGCAAGTGGTTGTTGGTTTATCTGAAAATTAATAGCCTGTTGGGGTAGTTAGGGATGGCATCGCCGACTTGATTGTGTGCTCGGCTGTTAGTGCTATCCTTGACTGCAGATTACTGACACTAAAACGGCACAACAAGGTGGGATGTGCATGCATGTCGTTTCTCGTCGTTCTTTAAGAGCACGCACTGTGTGTGTATCTGGGTCTTACGCGCTTTCGTGCTATAAATATCATAGTCTCTGTGCGTAAAAGCCAGAAACGAGCATGACACAAAAACACCAGGACTTGTGGCTCGTATAGCGTGTAAAGATGTGAGGAAATGCAGTTCTATTGTTTAGGCAAATGCGACTGAATGATTTGTAAAATTGGACATGCATCTAACAATATAGGATTCGGAGCATCCCCTAGTTGTGATTGTGGTGAACTTGCTTTTCCCTATTCTCTCCATACACCATACTGATCATGAGCGCAGCCGTTCACAGCCTTATATAGTCCAAACACACACACACACACACACAGAGTGAGAGAGAGAGAGAGAGAGAGAGAGAGAGAAAAAAACGATTGCTGGATTGAGATAAGTGTGTGTCCGCTCCACTGGGTGTGAATTAGGTGACAATCCTGAGATAGAAAGTGGAACCTGTTGGGATTTGATTGTCCAGCCATGTGTACACAGCTCTGTGAATTTAATGACTGGCTTTAAAGTTGAAGGATCCTCCTCTTGGCCAGATCAATTTTATCCACAGAGTTCAATTTGTCACACAGAGAAGCTGCTATCTTTGCATCCGCTGTGTGACTCAGAGGGACCAAACTGAGGGCTGTGTGCTCATTCATCTAGGACAAAGGCTAAATGTGACACACACCCACAAGAGTCTGCAGCCGGTGTAAAATGTGATAGCGGAGTTCACAACGTACTGAATGTTCCGGTTAAAGCGGTTGAGGGAGTTCCACTTGGTTTTGGAAGGATGAGAGTCAGGTGGGAAATCAAGATTGATAGAGATCATTAATAAGCAACTGGCTGGCTTGTAGTGCTTCCATTTCCACAGAGGGACACTGGATGAGACACTCACACCCACACTTACAAAGGCCCCACACAGCATGGGTCATAAAGCAGCTACCTCTATAAATTGATTCTTTCAACAAGCTGAGCTTGATGGCAAAATCCATTTCCAGGCTCGGTTAAGCCCCTCATTTTGCAGATGAACAGGAGGGAAAAACAAACAGACTTTACTAGAGACCATCTTGTGATGGGGTCACACCAGCCAGGATGCCAAATCAGGCCAGGGGCGTGAAGTGTGGGGGCAATGGCACACACACACACTCAGTCGTGGCTGGTAAATATACACTCATCATGACAGCCGCGTTGATAAGAAAAATACTCAGATCCAGTTGGGGGTCGGAGAAGCCATCGCTGGCTAGAACCCCAGTGGAGAAAAGGAGAAGAAAAGATAATAAGAGAGGAGGCTTGCTAAGTACAGGGCTTCATTTTCCAATCCATTAGCATTCATTAGTAATGAATGTCCCTGTTTTTCTTTTCCTCCACACAAGCAAGAAAAAAAAAGAAACATATCCACTAATGGACACTGTAAGGCAGATCCGGAGAGAAACCAGGAACAAACATCAGCCGTGGCCATTGATCAAGGTCTGCTCAGCCAAACATACTAAATTAAACTCCTGATGGTCAAACATCCACTTGAAGTAGACATAGTCTGGCATCAGTGACAACAACACCAATTATGTTGATGATGTCTAAAACAGCCGTAGCTTTCTATACCTTCAGCTACTGAGACGGGTAATTCTTTGTGCAGGATGCAAACATCAAGCATATCTCTCTGATGTATGGAGCTGTAATGGGCCTCTGCAAATTTAAATCAGAAAACACACCATCCATCTATAATGGGATCTTGTGCCATGTGATAAGATTAGACAAAAGACAAATACATGTGTCTCTTGGGACTCGTATGAGGAGGTGGAAATGTGCAAGGAGCGCGGTAATTATTCAAATACCTGGTTTCCAAACAGGTTGAATCCATTGATGGCCTCCAGAGCAGCTTTAGCCAGGCCCACAGAGCTGCGAAGAAAATTAACACTGACAATTACATGACACATAATGAGCAAATTTCACTGACACTGAGTATGTTTACATGCACACTAATATTCCACTATTATTCCGAATACGACAATTTGATACAGGTCATGCACACAGCATATTCTGTTTGGATATTCCGAAAAAGGCAGTTTTCCAAATATAGCATTTTCCAATTAAGACGTGGGTTATGCTGGTAGTATTCGGGTTTCTAAAACGGGCGAGGTGATGTCACGGCCGGAGCCATGAGCCGCTTTCACATGAAACCTTATGAAAAGTGGATATGAGCAAACATCACAACGCCGACCTTTTCAAGAAGGTGATTGAAGGAATGAAAGAGAGGGAGGCTGTGTTTGTACGAGTCCTCCTCCGGTGGCAGTGGCGATCCTAGACTCTGGGGGCCCCAAAACAAATTAGCCCATCAAAGTCCCCCCCCACACCCCATAAAAATGCAGTTCAGTCAAAAAGTGCATTCGGTCAACTGTGCTTGATCAATCGTTATAATCAAATATTAAAATATAATAAATAACACCATGCACACACTCACGTTTGAACATCAAAGTAGCAAGAAGGGGCCCTACTTAGTTTTTTCTTAGGTCAGCGACTGTGCACTGTATAGTGCTTTCATGGGATGTTTAAGGGGGTTTATAGCTGTCAATGCAAAATGTGCCAATATGAGTGCCCTTCTTTTTTTGGGGGGGAGGGGGGCAAACATTTGTCTGGTTTGCCTCTCCTGATGGTGCATCCCTGACCACTGGAAAACTTTAAAAAAAATCCTATTTTGCATGGCATGTAAACAGGAATATTAGTGGAATATTCCTTTTCATTTGCCATGTAAACAGTTTAGTAGGAATATTGTCTTTTTCAGATTAAGGGCAAAACCCGGAATATTGTGTGCATGTAAACATAGTCATTGATGCACTGTAGGGCAGATGTGAAAGAATATCTTGCATTTTCATGTTCAAATAAAGTAACATAAGATAAGATAAGATATGTCATTTGTCATTGCATAATAAAATACAACGAAACATAGCAACATAACATAGTATAAAGAGCGACAAAGTCTGCAAAGGAGGAAGGTTGGGGTGGATAATATAGAGCCTGACAGAGACTGAGACCGATTTTAGAGGGGAAAAATTCACTGATTACAGATATGGCTGCCGGTATAGTGAGTTTTTGAGCTGGAATGAAAATAGAACTTTTATATGTGGATTGTGCAACAATTTTGCACCGATTTTGCACCTTTGCATAGTCATATGCAAAGGTGCAAAATCGGTGCTTTCGTAAATAAATAACTTCATTAATGGATATTTACCATTATTATACATTATTCAAACAAACAATTCTAGAAATGAACACTGAGAAAATAAAGAATAAATAAAAATAAAATAAATTGCTAAATTAACATCAGTATTGTGTGTTCAGTATCAGTCAATTGCTGACCATTTAAATAAAGAGCTATATAATGACACCATTTCTGCATTTTATGTTCTGTAAAAACAGTTGTCATATCGGCACATATCAGACAACATATACGCTGATACCGATAGATACTGATATATCTCTGACAGGCCAATATCGACAAACACATGACTTTTACCCAGGAGACTGCTGTTCATGTCCCATGTGAAACCAAAAGTCAATGTTGACTAAGTTACGTATGCTACGTCAGTTAACTTTCTTATGTAACCTTCTCCATGTAATGTTCTTAACTGACGCCACAAACGTAAGTTAAAGGCCCTACAAGGACTTTTTGACT
>JAOVVB010000046.1:10592164-10603393 GCA_028570985.1 Heterobranchus longifilis
TCTTTCAATCTTATATGAAAAGCATAAATCTTTTTTCTTTTTTTTTTCAATTACACTCCTTGCCCATTTCACCCCAAAGCTTGGACCTGCATGGTGGCCCCTCATCCATACACCATAAACACTGTGGTCATGGAGCTAAACAATATGGACCACCATGTATTTCCGCTGCTGTTTACCCACCCTTTTGTTTTGTAGAACAAAACAGCACTAAAAGGAATTATTTCTCTTTCTTCTTTCTCTCTCCTCCCTACCTTCCCAACCCCTCAATCATCCCTCTTTTCAGGTCCAGAATGCTCGAGAAACTTCACCTCCAAAAGCGGGTTCATCAAGTCACCTGGTTTCCCTGAGAAGTACCCTAATAACCTGGACTGCACATTTATGATCTTCGCCCCAAAAATGTCTGAAATCATCTTGGAGTTCGAGAGCTTTGAGCTGGAGCCTGACACACAGCCGACCGCTGGGGTCTACTGTCGGTTTGACCGCTTGGAGATCTGGGACGGTTTCCCTGGAGGTAGGAAACTGTATACTCTGTGTACAAGCAGCTTCACCAGTGTGAAGCAGAAATCTTTTATAACCAATAATGTCACAATCTGAAATGCATACAAACTCGCACTCCTTCCCCACTTTGAGTAACTCTTTGCCCTTGTTGTTGTTCCTGCCCATAACACAGCCTCTCTGTCCTTTAGTTAGTGTTCTTTTGGTCTGGCTCTGACAAACACAACAGAGATATTGTGGTCTCTCTCTCTCCAGTATTGGGCTAGAGGTCAGCCGGGAGACCTTGTCCTTGCAAATATGCACATTTTATCAGCGTGAGTAGATGCTATCGCTCCTGAACAATGCACTGTGATTGATCTCTGGGGAGAATGGAAGGAAACTCTGGTCTTAAACCGATGACGCAAAGCGAACCCCCACCACACTGGACTCTAGATCATGTCCCCCCAACACACACTACTTTTACACACACACACACACACACACACACATATATATAGGTCATATTTAACTTCCTAGACATTCTAAGATCATTTTCCCCCTGTGGATACGATTATTTTGAGAACAGATGCATGATCCTTGACGTGTACCCTGCAACTAAGGCACTTGATGAATACAGGCCATTTTCTTTCGCTGTAATAGAGTCAGTAGAGAGGCTGCTAGGCTGCTTGAGTGCACATAAGCAAGCCATCACATAATGATCAGTGTGTGCTTTTAAAGAGCTTCCATTCTTTTAGTCCATGAAAGATTTTATGAAAAGCTTGGCTCCTAATAGTTTGCACATAAAAAAAATTAAAAAAAAAACTCATTCACAGCTCAAGAGGCTGTGTTCAGTGTCTGGTGCCTCTGATCTGTGAACACTCCCGCAAGGTAGAACAAACGAACCGGCATCCAAATCAGGAGTGAAGACTGTGAATAGCTACCTGAAGTCTTGTTCTAGGTTTCACTTTATTATCACTTTTTATTTTTAGAGGTGCAGAAGCTGACGGAAAGGTGGCACTTGTGATTAGAAACAAAGTGGGCTCTCAGTCTTTAATAACCAGGCATGTCATCACTGACAGTCTAATGGAGTAAACCGTGCTCTGTTATTTGACTGTACAGCATTACAAAAAACAAAGTGGAACAAAAAACAAAAACAAAGTCGAAACAGATATAGATCAATGCACTGTCATGAACATGGCAAGGGAAAAAAAACACAGCTTAGGCCAAGCTGATTAAACCAGTTGTCAGATTCTGATAACAATCAATAATTAAATTTGTACTGAGGGAGTCTGATTAATTATACAGTTAAATGGGTGCAAACTGTTTCAGGACATCTGCAACAAAGGTTTGGTTAGCAATCAGGAGCTAAATGTAATTACAGTAATTATAGCAAACAAGAAAATTTTCTTCGCAATTTAGCAACACACCCAGGAAAAAAAACTTTAGTATTTTAAATATTTCTGTCCCTTTGGTCTGGTTGCTGTTGTCATTATGGGTTATAGTGACAAATTCTTTTACAATATGCAAAAAATCTTTTAAAATGCTACTGTTTTTTGTAAACAAATAACGAAATACTCTCATTTTGTGAGATTATCGTTTTTTGTCCTTTGCCTTTTTTTGAGTTTATTGGAGGTTGGTGAAATACCACCACCTACTGGACGGGAGTGTGAAGCAGATGATGGGCGGGAAATTTTTGTAGGAGACCTGACATTTAAACAATCAACAACACAGGCTACATGGTATTTTAATGTTTATGAAATACGTTAAATTGTTTTTAATACTTTAAAACCTGTAAGAATTCTTGTGATAAAACACACAAGTGTTATTGAATCAAATCAAATTTAAAAAAATAGTAAATCCACAAAAAAATCAACAATCTACCCATAAATCACTGCTCTTTCAGCAACTACAACTAAGATAGCTAGCACCAACTAGCTCAATAATTAACCTCAGTCATAAGCTAGGTTATGCTGGCTGACTGTACTTGCCAGTTGCCTAGCAACAGTTCAATATAAGCACCTAAATATTTCAGCTTTCAAAGTCAAAAAGAGAAAAAAAAATACAAGTAGCTCCTATTAACACCTTCTAAATATCCAAAGTAGAAATATTAATCTTGCATTTTATAAACTGCCAAAGAATAATCTATAGCAATGAACAATTTAGAGTTCAAGTTGTAATAGAAGAAATTAAGTTTAAGGGCAAAAGCAACAAAAAAAAAAGAAACCCTAGGAAAATTACACCAGGAGGTCATGCCTGTGTCCCATGTGTGTTCGGTTAGCCAGAACAAAAGGATGAGTGAGGGGAGAAAGCATGGGTTTACAGGCAAAGCTTGGTGCTCTGGCCTTTGGCTGCTTACTGGTCTGCCCAACTCAGACAGCCGCTGCATTACCTGTGGAGCCTCACAGATCAATAGTGCATTAGAGTGGAAAGCAAAAGATGGAGCTCCGGAGGGAAAAAGCCGTCCCGGATTCCACGGTTACTCTTAAAGCAGTATGTGCCCGGCAGAGAGAACTATTCCCAACTGCAAAACATAACACTGTGCAGAAGTCTGGGTAATATTAAACTTTTTAAGCTTAAGTGTATGTTTTGATGTTGAGATGATTCTGGTGCTCAGAACCTGGCCATCTTTGACATTAACCACTCACACAAACACACACACACACACCTGGAGTGTGTTGTTGAACTTTCTGTGAAGTCATGGTAAGATTAATCTATCTGGTCCTTATAAGAACACACACACACACACACACGCACACACACGCACAAAGAGATAGAGAGAGAAGAGCGAGTGAGAGAGAGCGCGAGAGAGCTGACAGCTTTTTCTTTCATCTCTGGATGCATTTGCTGAACGATGCAAGAGTCTGTCACTCGCCTCAGATCACAGAGCTGCTAATCAGAGATAAGAGCCAGAGAGAGAGAGAATAAAGAAACAACAAGACGGAGAGATTTAATGAGGACAGACAACCTGGCTAGCTAGCTAACCCTCTTTTTTCTAATTATACTCTTCTTTTTTTGTATCAGTCTCTCCATCTCTGTCCTCCACTTTAATCTCTTTTTAGCTACTTTTCCCCCCAACCCCTTCTTTTCTTTTCTTTTTTTCTTTCTCAAATCCGATGCTCTGTTCTGTGTAACATGTCTCCGGGACCTCTGTTTACAGCTGTTCTTTCATGCATTTTGTTTATCCTATGCCCTTCTTTTCTTTTCTTTCGGAGAGAGGTTTGGGAAGTCACTGGGCTGTGACCAGAGTTACCCCAAGACCAAACCAGACTCAGGTTGAACAAAGAGGCCAGGAATTTATGACGGTGAAGAAGCGTTTGCCTTGTGCTCAAAAGCACGTTTCCTGTCATAGCCTTTAAAGTTAAGGAAGTTAAGGAACGTCAGCGCCTTTAGTATTAGCGTGTCCTTCAGCTGTTACAGAGTGGCCTTAGCAAGACAAATTCCTGTCTGAATTCTCTGACGCTATTATTTCCATGGCTCTTTAGCCTTGAGCGATAAATGTTTCACTATTTCTTTATTTATTTGACTAGAATGTGCTTCTAGCTAGATGAACCTTTATAAAAGGTTAGAACTCAACTAAATCCACCCACTCTTATTTCTTTTCTTTCTGTGCAGTTGGCCCGCACATCGGCCGCTACTGTGGGCAGAACACTCCGGGTCGAATTATCTCCTACACCGGAATATTGGCCTTGACAATCAACACGGACAGTGCTATCGCTAAGGAGGGCTTCTCTGCTAACTTCACAGTAGTGGAGAGGACCGTCCCCGAGGGTGAGTAACCACCACAACCCTAATATTGCTTTATTTATTCATCTCATGATAAAAAAAAGAAAGAAAAAAAAGTTGAATAGGGAAGTGGCTTTCATGCTTCAGTTCACACACTTTCAGAAACATACACTTATCAAGCTATTTGTAGCCTGGGGATGCATATATATATAGTATAGTATATATATAAATATATATAGTATACACACACACACTTAGAGGCAATATGTATGAGAAATGAACACACTCACACACACACACATACACACACATTTACAGATAACGATGAAGCTTCAGAGGAAGTTATTAAATGCTCAGCTGCAGCACTCTTTCATTAAGGGAATGTCTAAGAAGTCAAGGCCCATCTCTCCTGTTTTATGAAGCCTGTCTTACACCCGCACGCACGCACACGCACACACACACACACACACACACACACACACACACCTACATATTACCAGACAGATCCCAGCTACTATTTTTACTCACTCACCCAGAGGATTCACCTCCTCATCTGTAATTTAAAGTATGTTCTAAGTAAATAATGCATTTTCATTCTCTGAACACACAACTAACATGGCACCTTAATGGTGCCTTACCTCTCTTTGTCAACCTTTTTCTGTTTCGGCCAAACCTGATCGTTCCATCTCATATATTCCTGGAGTCGGCAGCCTGGACTTCTTAAGCATTACCTTCAATGAAACCTTTTTAGAAAATGTGTAACGTGTTACTTTGTCTCCATCAACAGTTTGTTGTGTGTATATTACTAGTTTATTGAGATTTACTGTGGGGCACTGGGATCGAAACAGCAGCTTTGTCTTCACGGCTCGTTTTCAGCCCTTGCTGGCGAACTATTTCCGTGCCGAACAGGAGCTGCGAGACGCAGACGCGAGCTATCAATTATTTATCGCCTACATAAATTTGCATTCCACGGGCCTCCCTCCTCTCCTCGGTGCCTGAGCAGGGTGCTGCAGAGGACGTGCTCTCATGGTGGGGAGACGGCTGTGGGTTAAGTGTTTATATGTGAGAGACTGAGAAATGTAACAGATTTATATGTTTAATCGGGATTTATTATTTCTTTGTTAATTACATGATAAACTACTGGATATAACATGAATATGATAGTATAACTATAATATACAATAGAGAATGTAGTAGATGGACATAGACATGCAAGAAGTAAATGGATAGCTATGATAAATTGTATGCACTGAAATTTGTTGTGTTTTCAAGAAAGTAAGATTTAGCTCTTAATACCTTATTAATACTTTTTTAACCATGATTTAGTGGCTTTAAGAGAAACGACATGCATAGGTATAGAATGAAAATGCTGTTCTCAACAGATTGTTGAACAGCATGAAGGCGTCCTTCATGAGACCCTGGTCGACTCTGTTGATGTTTAAATTTTTTCCTTAAGTTGCTCTATAATTCTGTTAACTGTAGAAATGGGGATTTCAAGATTCCTAGCTGTTTGTCTCTGGGACTGTCCACCCAACATTCTGATTAGTTTGAAAATACTTACATACAGGTGTATTTCAGTCTGAAATAAGAGACCAAACGAAAATCATAATAAGAGCAATTTTGGTGCACACCATTTATCATAAATCCATGGGTGTGTATTTGGTTGTTGCATGTCTGTGTTTATACAGTGGTGGCCAAAAATATTGAGACAAAAGTAGAATTTTTTTTATATATATATATAATAATTAGAACAATTTATATTTTATGCAAAAAATTGCTACACAATAATCAATATAGTATGAAGTACTCTCTCTGGTGTTACATGCTCCATCCTTGCCTGCTTGATTGCTTCCTGAAGATCATATACAGAAGACGGTGTCTTGACTGCCACTGCCTGCTTCACCACCGTCCAGCAGTTTTCTTATTAGGTTTATGTCTGGAGATGACCTAGTCCATGGCTTCAGAAGCTGATTATCATTGCCACATAGCCAGTTTTTTACTAGTTTTTCAGATAATTAGCACAACTCTTCAGTCCGATAGGCTCGAACTAATTAGTGACATCACCTAAATATACAACTATACTATATGGCATATGTTGTCTTAATACTTTTGGACACCAGTATATGTATGTATGTACAGTATGAAAACTTTAACCCTGCCTTACAACCCTGTCAACCTTACATCACCCTTCTGTCCATCGCACACTTTCAATCAGTTTTGTAGATTTCAGGATTAAAGAAATCAGCAAATATACTCAAAATGAACTTTTTTTAAATAAACTTGCAGCTAGTTGCTAAACTGAACCAAACCCTTTAAACTTATTATTATTATTATTATTTTTTTTTTTTTTTTTACTTTTCATTTTTCATTCTTCCATGACTCCGCTGAGGAGCTCCACTGTCTGTCTTATTCAGTTACTTTTATTTACTCTGTTGTTTTATTGACAGGATCTGCTACGCTTTTGTTTACGGTATCAGGAGTCGGGTCAAAATCTCCGACATTGATACGTTCTTCGATCGGGAGGCGAAAAATAAGTGTGCTTTTTGTTTTCTACCAAATGTAGATTCCAGCTGGCCTGAAAACACCAGAGTGAACTCTGCTGTGAATAGTAGTGTAATATAATCCTGGCTTTATTAAAAGAGAAGGTTTTTAAGGAGAAAAGAAGAGAGAGCGTAGGGGAGAGTTGATATCTTAGTGTGTGTGTGTGAGATGAGAGGACGGAGATGCAGTGTGTGAACAGTCAGTGTGCGCAGCTCAAACTGCTGTCTATCAGATAACACAGATGCTCTGTCCATCTGTTAGTAGTATCCAGACCAACGTAAAATTGTGTGTGTGTCTGTGTGCAAGCACTATGAATGCTGGTTTAGCTGCATAGTTAAGCAATGTGAAAATGTACCCACACTGCATTAATGTGTGTGTGTGTGTGTGTGTGTGTGCGCGCGCGCGCTTGTGCATGTGTCTGGGCGTTTGGTCTAGGTAATTAACTGCAGCGTTAATTAGTGATAATAAGTGCATCATTGTGCATATGTATGCAGACTACTAAATTAGCCTCATCTCTCAATCTCTCAGCTCCATCATTTCTCTTCATCTTTGGACGTCTGGGCAGTGACCCTCCGGGGTCAGGGGTTGAACTCTGACTGACCTTTTCGTCCCTAGCCACCAAGTCGGCATGCCTCTGGTCGATTGCTCCACAACAACACAAACAGAGTAGGATGCCCACAGTCTGGGTGGCAAGGCGATCAGAGTGATATATGGTCCTTTCTCTGGCTCCTCATTCCATCAGCACAAGCCTAAACAAACAAGTTTAATGTTTGCCAGATACATAATGTTCCAAGAGGGAAACTTTTCCATCCAGGTGCAGTCGTTCCTCATGTTCTCAAAAAAAAAAAAAAAAAACTCCTCGTTTTAAGCTTAAAGTTAAATGTTTTATGAAGAACATTTTATGTGTTAATGTGGTCCACTGCTAGAGTGCCTCAGTTAAAAACATTTTTCTGTATAGTCAAGAAGAGTGTGTGTGAGTGTGTGTGTGTGTTATTCTGGTCACCAGAGATAGAAAGTGCTGCATGCATGAGTGGCCATGTCCCTAGAGGACGGCTGCGCTTCGAGGTCGCATGGGATGCATACTTTATTCCGAACGCACCTCTAACTTTTCCTCCTCCGTTTCGATCTCTTTCAGACTTTGACTGCATGGAGCCGTTGGGTATAGAGTCCGGTGAGATTCCCTCAGAGCAGATCGAGGCCTCATCGGAGTACAATCCCAGCTGGTCTGCACAGCGTTCCAGACTCAATAACTTTGAAAACGGTTGGACGCCAATGGAAGACACTAACAAAGAATGGATTCAGGTAAAAGTTAAAAATTTCTCTTTGGCAAAAATGATGCTAAATGCTGTTTTATGTTATACAATGTCAGGCAGATTGATGACCTTCAAATCATCATAGATTTTTCTGTGTTAAACCTTTACTAGATTTGAAGCTTGTGCTGCAGCTTATTGCTTTTGTCAAGCATTTGGAGATTATTTTTGTTAGAATAGCCTTTTGTTGACTGCAAACCCCTAAACCCACTGAATCCTTGAAGGCCACATGATGATCCCCAGGCTTTAGGATACTCTAACCACAACAGTGTGTACGTGATGCCTGCCATCTGCTGTTGTCTGAACTTAGTATGGATTTGATGTCGAACGGGATGCTAGGATATATTTTCTTTCATGCACAACAAACTTCTTCTGAAGTATGTTTTTAGTTGTAAATGCTCAGGAAGGAAACATTATGTGACATCAGGGTACATACTTTTCTTCTTGGAGCTTCAGTTTTGCTGAAACTCTTGGCTCGCAGGCATTGTCAAAACCTACACTTGTTTATTTTACAATCTTCACTTCTCCAGAAAGTTTCAGGCCTCATTCCTCAGGAGGCTAATATCCGAGCCGGCCCTCAGTCAAATATTTGCTGGGGGAGGTCTACAAACAGTCCATAAAAGATCTTTTCCTTATTGCTATCAAAATATTGTCCTGGAGGCCCCATGTTCTAACTTGCAGACTAATTGAATCAATATAAGGAGCTTTTTGGTTCAGCAGGGAGGAGGAACTGTGATGTTTCAGGCTGCTTTTGATTCAGGAAGAGGCTCCAGAGTGCTTCCTATGAGGCAGAGGTTTTGTCCTGAGGCCACCATGTTAAGAAGGGAAATTCCTTTGTGAGATATAGTGAGAGAGTGGAAAAGCAAAAGAGAGAGAGCCTCTAGGGTACAATGTGAATGCCAGACATAAAGAGGACTGACTGCAGTACGTCTGCTCCATCTCTTTTCTCTATCCCTATCTCTAGCTGTCCATCTTCCAGGTTCTTCCCCTATTAAAAATGTCTGCCTTGAAAGACTCCTCAGCCTTGTGGTTTATTGGATCCTCTGAATATGGCATTGATTAGGTCTTCAGTCTTACAAAATGGACTTCACTTTAGACTCCTGTTCCACTAAGATGTCGTATGAAAGACAATCGATAATTGGCTTTGCTTGTTTTAAAGACCGCAACTAAAGGGACTAAATATCTGTCCGATTACTAGGTGCACTTGTGTCTGGTGTTATGCTAAAAACTAGACTTTGAAATCTATAGCCAGAAAGATATGGAATGTATCTAAGTGCAGAAGAGATCTGAAGTGTCAAACTATTTATTCTCTACATTGGCAATAAATGGGTTTCATTAAAGCATGGATGTGGGAGAAAAAAAGAGGCGAAAAAATGGTTGCCTCTTTCAATCAGCGTCTTGGTTCCACACCGTTTCACACTTGCCATTTCATATTTTATCTAGTGTAATTAAGCAGCCCTCTCTACTTACTGGAACTTGTTTAGTCATTTCGGATTTTAATGAAATTCTAAATGGACTGTCTCCCGTCGAGTATGAGAGGCAAAATCCAGCAGCCGCTTCAAATCCTCTGAAGAGTATTGATTAGAGGGGGTATTTTTTTGGCAGGAAAATTTCAGGCAAATCAAACGTATTCTGTTTCAAGCCCTGATCTGATATTCCCATGCTAATCCCTCTTGGCCAATCAGATGTCAAAGTTTAGCCCCGTGCATCTGTTTCCAAGGGAACAAAGCTGGAGTACTGCTGAGAACGAGCGAGGTTGAGTGATTTATAATTTAAAGAAATCCCCCCTCTCCTTCTCTCTCTCTTTCTCTCTCTCTCTCTCTCTCTCTCTTTCTGTCTCTTTTCAACCTGCATTCATGAAGTGGTTTAATTATAAGCCTTATTAAAGGAGACGAATTCTTCATTACACCTTCATTAAGCCACAACAACCATCTCTCGCCCTCTAATGGTGCAATCCGCTCGGCATGCACAAATCACCCACTCCTCCCTACTTCACCTCTCTTCACTTGTATCAGCAGTTCATTGGAGATTTCATTAATTCTGCCCAGTGCATTTTTCAGCGTTTTCCTATGTTATTCATGGAAGTCTAATTGGGATTTTGGCATCCATGTTTCTTTTACTGTGCATGCATTTAAAAGCTCGCAACCCATCAAGCATGTATTACAGATGTCTTTTTTAATTTGCATTTTTTAAATATATTCTACACACCAAAAACATAGACGACAAACATGGTTTCCACACATTACCGAAATGACTGAATTTTTATTTCTTATTTTAATGAGAGCTAAAGTGTGACAGAGGCCAAGGAGGCACCTGCATCTGTATAGCATATTAAAATTCTACAAGAGGAAAGTTTGTCTTTATGAAAGACTTTGACACACTACATTCCAAAAACCAAAGAAGCGTTTTGCACAAGCTCCGGGAAAGACAATTTTTCATCTCTTGAGAATGCTGAGTAATGAGAAATTGGTTTTGTCAAGCAGCAAATATCCCTGCTGGACCAAAAACCTGAGCGCTGGTGCTAAAGCAGCCTGAGATCTTAAGTCCGACTGGTTCACTCCGACAGTCGCCATTGATCAAAGCAGAAGCATGAATAATGCATTTTATCTGGGAAAAAAAAAATCAACTGTCAATACCTGAAAGCTTCTCCAGTGCTTAGCTCCTAATGGTACTACGAAGGTTTCACAGAGTGAATAGCTTGTTTTGTTCCATTAATCAAATCCTTTTAACCATCCCTGCCCATATCTCCATATTAGCATGTATAAGCTAGCCTTTTAAGTACACAGTGGTTCATTTATGTAGATGATACTCTGCTGTTGTCATGAATGATTTGATCAGTATAGAAGTCAAAAGCCATATTCGTCAGAAAAATGAAAAGAGCATGATCCCACAGGCTGATTAAAGGGAACAGCTACTGGTATAAATGAATAGCCAGTTGTATTACTATCTGTTCTTTAATTGTCTGTTGGATGCTCCCAAATAAAGTATGAATATTACATTTAAAGCTTTAATCCATACTGTATGTAACATCATAAAACCATGTATGATGCAAATATTGAACTCTACATTAGAAGAAAGGTAATGTTAACATGAGTGCTGGATAAAAATAAAAAGCTGTATCTTTTTTTATTATTATTTATATATATATATATATTTTTTTTTTTTTTTTTTTTTTTTTTAT
>JAOVVB010000046.1:10603493-10625813 GCA_028570985.1 Heterobranchus longifilis
AAATATATATTTTTTTTTTTTTTTTTTTTTTTTTTTATAGACATCATCCTAGCATTCTAACACTGCCTGAGTAATGCTAAAGAGACTTTCAAAGCCCTACTGGGGAATGTATGGTTCTCAGAAACAAATCAGAAAGAGGGTAGACCATTGAAAAGAATCAAGCTCCATGGTTTGACATAGGCTTCTCATATTCTCCTGAAGTAGATCACTAACCGGGGCACAGTTATCAGCAGGAAGCCAGCATTGCTTGATTGATGGAACTGAGGAGAGAAAGTGCCAGGTCCAGAGATGGAAACGATGACTGAGTGACCCTTCTAACCCAGCCATTATGCCATCATCTTGAGTCCTGGGCTTACTTAGCTTAAAAAAAATAAAAGAACCAGAAGATTCCAGAAAAAGGCCACTGAAACAGGCACTAATTACAGACTTCCCTCGAAGAAAACATTCCCTACAGGCTGTTGAGCACTCGTTTATCTTGAAAGAACTGAAAGATTGCAAGAGAGAGAGAGAGAGAGAGAGAGATGGAGGACACAGAGTGTGAGCCGGTGTAACAATCCCAGTCGACCATATCCTGTTTTTCTTTCCTTCTGTCCAAATGTGCTTCCAGTTAGCCGCGGCCAGCCGAGCGCTCCTATGTCCGTTTGCCATTGTTTTTCTTAGCTTTTTCACTCATCAATTAAAGCTGCTTCTATTTTGAGCCAAGAGCTGTCCTCTTGCCAGCTCATGAGTAATTACACAATGTGCTTATAATTAACATAAGAATCTCTGATGATGAAGCCTGTGGAGCTGGTGTCAGACTGAGTCGCCCTGCTAGCAACACACCTGCGCTAGTCACATTCTGTTATACTTGTAGAGCTAGCTAATGTGGGATGATGTTTGTAACAAATTAACAAGTTAAAATAAAAAATGTATAATAAGGTTCCTTAATAAACCAGTAACTAGGCCAAATCATGAATAAATACAGTAAATATTTGAAATGATTAATTAATGTTTACCGTTTTTTTTTATAATTGGGCTGCAATTACTATCAATAAGTAGCGAATTAGCAATTTTTATTAACAGTTCTGCACACATTCCTTAGTTTCAGTAGTAAACTTAAGTGGAACATCTGATCCTTGAAAATCGACAGATAACTTGTTGTCAGCTTGCAGAAGAGACGCATCTGTCTATGAGAACTGTACACATAATCATTCTTCAACGCTATTTGCACATTACAGGAACTCGGCTAGGAGTTGTTGCCACATCCCTTATGCAGACCCGACCTCACTCCAAGCCATTTTCACTTGTTTGGGCTATTAAATAATTCCTGGGAGGCCAGTGTTTCAAATGTGAAGCAGTGGAATCTGATCATGGCTCCAGCATGCTGAGAAACCATGATGGTATCCAAGCACTAGTAAAACATTAGTGTAGCAGGGGATTATATAGAGAAATAAAGGGAGATTTTACGTTCATAACTTGAACGCCCCTCGTACAAGTCATCACTTTTAGCATTGTTTTAATATCGTCGAAGGAAACTCTTTGGCTGGAGTCATTCTTTCCAATTAGAGGTTGCAGGAGCTTTTAGGCATCAAGATGACATGTTTACGGTCCAGATGAAAGCAGAAGTCTGTTGAAAATGCCAACGATATCAATAATACAAGAACTATCACACTTCTCATACCAAAAGCTGCCAGATGGCTCAGTTATTCATCAACAGCTCTTAGGTATTGAAGTAAGGAAGTATCTTGCAAGTACTGTACAAATCTGTAATAGTGTTCAATGAGCCAATGTTAACTAATCACAATATTAACGAACAGCTTTATACGTATTTCATCTAAAAACCAGGAATAACAAATCAGCACATATCTCATATCGCAGCACACTCCTCTGCAAAGTGAAAATCATTTTTATTAATATATATATATTTTTTTTCATAACTTCTAGCCTATTAACCAGAATTTTATCATTCCTCATTGTGTCAGATGTAGATGATCATCTCACTCGGAAATATGTAAAACCTAATGCTATTAAAGTGAGGCACGAGGGTGCTAAAAATAACACCGGCTAATTCTGGCAGCTAGACTCAGTGATGAATGGAATTGCCTGTTGGTCTTGCAGTGCACACTAATACAATTTTCATGAAAATGCTAATTAATTATACCTGTAGTTAATGGAATTTTAGAGCAGTCTGTCATGACAGCCAGGTGGTAACGGGTAAAGTGAGAGAAAGAGAAGCATGGCTTGATAGATGAACCGATCTTTGCCCCATGGTAGCTGCCAGGCCAGGTTTGTGTTTGCTTTGCTGGAGCATTTTGGTGTCCTTCCCTTCAATTCTTCACCATTAACCGCTCTTGTCTGGCTCCTGCCAGGTGATATTTGTATCTAAGCCACATAAAACAATCTGTGATTATACCGATCAACTATGCTGAAATGTTTCTTCTTTTGCTGTTGTGCTAGTGGGAATAAAAGTAAATAAAGAGAACGAAACAAATAGAAAATCACAGTATAATTTACAATATAATTATGCATTCTGATTACATTCAGACAAAGCTGCAATTTTTCCACTACATCATTTTTTAAAAAGCTTCCTAGTGAATTCAGTTCCCTCCCATAAGCCCTATTAGCAGAGAACTAACAATCAACTTTTAAAGCATCATAGCGCTTTAAAATCCCCAGATTAAACCACCATGGCAGACGTTACTTGCTAGACCAGGAGGCCTCTCCCAAAAGCCACACACTCACCATGGAGAAGTGGTAATGAGTCTGTGGTGGGGTCATGACAAAAATTTAATAAGTGTAAGACATGGAAAAGAGAGAATTACATCATATTCATCTCATTCACTACCAGCCAGAGAAGTCTCATCAAATATGAACGCACGCACCCCACACATCACACTGCTTCAATGTGGTGAAAATCCACTCTCCTTGTTAATCTAATTGCACACTAGACTTAACTGGCAGCCTACAAAACAAACCTTGGCTAATTCTGTTCCCACTTTTTTTTTCTTTGGCATTTATTTAACAGTGTAATAACTGCAGTCTCTGTTATTCTGCTTGTGGAAGCAGATGTAGCTTTTAAGCACGCATTCTGTGCCAGATCTTGTCCTTACATCTTAAATGATTCTACTCAGGTTTGGAAAATGACCTTCTGATCCAAGATCAGAGCCTGTATGGTATCAGCCATGTAAAGCTATATTTCTAGACACAAATTAAACCTGAGTTAGCCTTGGCATACATTTCACATTCCCTGGGAGTTCTCTGAAACAAGTCTATTGTCTAAGAATAAGGTTGCAGAGCTTCGATGGCTTTTCCATCTGCCTAATTGTAGTCGTTTGGATACGATGAAAAGAAAGAACAGATAGAAAACTCATCCACAATCAGTCATTTTTAAATTGAGAAGATGACACATATACCCTGCGGCAAAATGACATTTCTAGCCTATTAGATTATGAGAGGTTGCCTGCGGCCATGCACGCTGTCTTATTAGACAATTAATGAGCAAAGAACAGGATTTCTCTACCCACAGAACAATTATGGAAAAGCTTTAAATCATATAGTATGAGGTCATAAACACATTTGGGGTTTCACTCTTATAGTCAAGTCAAGTAGGCTTTTATTGTCATTCCAGCCATATACAGTTCAGTACACAGTGAAACAAAACATCGTTCCTCCAGGACCAAGGTGCTACGTACATGCAACAACATAAATGAACAACACAACTCTACCGGAACCAGCTAGCTAACTAAGAGACCCAATTAGCTGACTAGCTCAGATATGACAGATTTACATTTTTTATTTTTTAAGAAGACAACAGACAACAATGTGCGCGTGCAAATGTGCAAACAAAGAGCTACAGAGTGACAACACAACAACGTAACACGTTTCAGTACTTTTTGTAGTAATGAGGTACGAGTTGAGGTAGTGGGAGGAGGTAGTGAGTAAACATTTGACATTCCTGAAATAGCAGCAGCAGTAGCAGTGTGTGTGTGTGTGTGTGTGTGTGTGTGTGTGTGTTTTATCAGTCCGGTCCATTTGGATTGAGGAGATGGATGGCTTATAGGAGGCATGACATGCTATGTTTTTTATTTTTTTTATTTGAGTTGAACTCGTGTTCTGGGTTTAATTAAAGGCTGTGTGATTTCACTAGCATGTCTGTCTTTTGATTGACATCATATGTGAAGGAAAATGAACAGATAATTCCGAAAGTAGAAAATGAGTGAAAGTAAAACTGCCCAATTCTCAGTGGGCTTCAGGGGTTCGACACGCATACAGTGGGTGCAATTGCCGTTATAAATTCTGAATCCTGTCCATAAATCCATTCTGTTCAACAAAACACACTTCCATCCATGATTGATGTTTTTACTCAACAGCCGTCTGGAACGTTTGACCTGATTTTTCTCAGGCTGTACACAGGAGTGTGCGTGTCCACATATAAAGACATACTAGTGTGGTCATGGTGTTCTCTGTGAACAAGGCAGGGTCAGGGAAATGTGCAATACATGCCCCTATCCTTTTAAGGTAATGTGGTAGTCTTTTGGAAAGTTTCCTGTGCATTCACTCAGGCATCTGGAAGGTTGTGTGTTAGTTAATTAGGGATTTCCAGCTGTGCTGATGCTGTTCTCTGCATAGCTGTATTAACACAATGTTATTTCCTTTTGAATAAGAAATTATTATGGATAAGCAAGAAAAATTAAGAATTAACAATTCTATCTTCCAGGTTACTCTGAGCACTAATCAGAAGTGATATTCTGAAGCAAAAAAAATAAAAAATCACTACCACTTTCAATAAATGTGTCTTATTTATAGTAATGTACTTATTCTCAGTGGTTAAGCTTAAGTTAAACATTTATCGCCAGTCATGTAAGTTGCTTATACAGTCCTTTGAAGGCAGCAAATTTTATGTAATGGACAAATTCACAAATTTTACTTGAATATCTCTGCATATCCCAGCCAAAAATTTATAAAAGGAATGAGACTGAGGTGCCAGGCTCGTTTCCCGTCTGTGTATGCATGGAGTTTTGTGCGTGCCCTGCGATGGATTGATTGGCACCCTGTCCAGGGTGTACCCTGCCTCGCCCTAAGCCTTCTGGGATAGACTCCAGGTCCCTGCGACCCTGAATACGGGATAAAGCGGTATGGAAGATGAGATGAGATGAGAATGAGGTTGTGTCTTAACTGGAATCTCAAGGCCACACACACTTCCAGACACATATCTACTTAAATAGACAACTCAAAAGAAAACAAAAAAAAAAAGAGTTTGTATGTGTTTTTTTCCCCACTTTTATTAAAAATAATACCCTAAACCAGAGGATTATATTCACTCTACATTTATGCAGCAGACGAAATGTGAGATTTTATCGAAAGCTGCTTGTGCTCTGTGACAGCCGCAACAGCGGATCCTGTTCGATTTCTCAAAATTTACGTTATACCCTCTGAAATGAGGCATAAAAAAGGCAAACTAGACGGGTTGTGTGCATTTCCATCTGTTTTTGTTATTAGTTTGGATGTCTTGGAAGTTACAGTAGAATGGGTGTTTAATATGAAATGAAAGCCATGTCAAGAAAAGCAGCCAGCAATGTTCTGCCTAAACGCCGCCAGGATTTTAATGTGCAGTTACCATGGCGGCTGTGTGGGGACCACAGCACTTCCACAGCTCCAGAAGACTGATGTTTGGAACAGGTTTCGAAAAGTGGAAGCTGGAAGCATTCGGTGTGAATTTTAAACTCCAAAATGTGTTTATTTTAATGGTTAATGTCTCATGGGTGACTGATTTAGAGGATAGTTTTCACACTTATATGAATATAGTAGTGATTGTTACTATTGGTAATGAAAATCCTAACCTAGCATATATAAGAGGTTACTGAGCAGGGTACTGAGAATATAACAATCAAGAAAAATTAGGACTCACACTTCTTGGTGGTGAAATATTATGAAAGAGATGGCCATTTTTTATTATATTTTTCCCATTTATGGCTCAGCTGGCTAAGGCTCTAGGTTGTTGGTTTGGGGATCTGAGGATCCAGGTTCGAGCCCCGCCATCTGTGAGTTGGCACACCCCATACTACCCAGCCACTGCATGCAGTGCCGGTACCAAGACCTGATAAAATGGGAGGGTTGCGTGTGGATCGGATAATGACCCCATGATGGGGGCAGCCAAAAGAAAGTTTAGTTTTAGTTTATTTAATAAAATCTCCCTAACCACATTCCCTTGCTCTGTTTGTCCATATACAGTTCATTCTAAACATAAGAGTATATTAGTCACATGATTGGGATTGAGGTAACTCACCATGCAGTCAAGAAAAAAAAAAAAAAGCTTCATCCCAGCAATCAGACAGAGCCAAGAGCACAAACTGCAAAATCAATCCCTTTTACAAGCACCGGGTGAGAGGGTCATGTACAGTCTAGTCCGTCTGTGCCAACAGGGAATGAGACAAGACTGGGAAGACAGGATGTGTTTTTCAAGGGTATAATCGTATGTACGGTAATATCATAAAACACATTCACAGCGAGGGTTTGTCTGTGTCACTAGTGTAACAGACATGCTCCTGCTAGGTCTGTCTTAAATCTGAGAAACTGCAAAGTCTGCAAAACTAGACATTTGTTAAAAACAGCACACATACGCACACTCAGACTCTCCCTGTACATTCAGTCTCTGCCAGTAACTCATAGACTCTCTCTCTCTCTTTCTTTCTCCTCACTGGTATTCCTCCATAATGATAACGGAGCTCATGATTCATTTATGAAGCATTTGTCTTTTCATACGGCACAGATCCGAAAATCTCTCCTCTTTTCTGCATTTTTACTGCTTTAGTCACTTAGCCAGACAAGTCCCATATCTCCCGGTTATCCAATAAGCTCACGTGTCTTATCACAGGAAATTAAATCGTCACCATCACCACCACCCTTTATTAAACTCAGCACCATTAAATCGATCATACAGTACCTTCTAGGTCCATGGTGTGGTTCTGAAAGCGCCAAATGTTAGACACGTTCTACAGTAGTCCTCTTCTACTAACACGTTTTTTAACTGCGCTCCTTTTTTTACTCAGGTTGATCTGGGTTTCCTGCGTTTCGTCTCAGCCATCGGGACTCAGGGTGCCATATCACAGGAGACCAATAAAAAGTACTATGTGAAGTCCTACAAGGTGGACGTGAGCTCGAACGGGGAAGACTGGATCACACTGAAGGAAGGCTCCAAACAGAAGGTATGAGGAGCTCTTTATTGACACTGATACTCACATTGAAAAGATGTTGTATAGGCCATTTTTCGAATTCTTATCTCTGATTGGCCAATAGTTTATATTAAGTTCATACATACTGTATGCTTGCATTTAAATACAGTGAATGTCACACTTAAAGGTAAAGCTGTTCCTTTAATGCTTTAGGGTGAAGGGCTTTGCTGTTTCTCTGTAACATGAGACAGTGTCTTTTTTTTCCCTTCTTTTTTTAACTTCAAACGAGAGAAAGAACAAGCTGGTGAAGGAATTACTGTTTATAGCTGCTATAACATAAGTGATAACAGGAGGGTAAATTGTTTTACAGTCTTCCCGCAACATTTTATGTAGCTGTAAACTGACAAAGCGTGATCAGTTGTTCTTTAATGAGTAAAAAATAGAATTTTCTGCAAATTGCACCGGTATGGAAGAAATAAATCATAATTTGCTGTTATGAGTATGCTGTTATCAGAAACAGTATCTTCAAGTATGTTACATTGCTGCCCACATTGTGTCATTCATTATTTTCCAATAACAGCATTCTTCATCATGTTTTTTTTACATACTGGCTATATAAGGAAATTAGACATGGGAAGATATCTCAGAGTTTTAGGGGTTAGCACTGTCACCTCACACCTTACCAATACCAATCAGCATAATATGCATGTCTTTGGACTGTAGGAGGTTGCATGTTCTCTCAGTGTTTTTAGGTTTCATCCACTTTCCTCCTACAGTCCAAAGACATGCATTGTATGCTGATTGGTATTTCCAAGTTGCCCACTGTGTATGATTGGAAGTGAGCCTGTGTTGTCAAGAAAAGTTCAGGATTCACGCTCGCAGGACTAGAGTAAGACAGTTGCTATATAAACTGTGCACGCGAGCATAAAGTAAATCATGCTGATGATTTTTGCACACCTCTTGTGCAGCCTGTTATAGATATTAATTCAGGCCAGACTTCACTATATCATTTTCTGCCTATGTGTAAATGTCAGTGCCAACTAAGGAAGTATCCTCATGTCAAAGTATCCATGACGTATCCGTCTCCATAAAGACCACCATGCTCACTCGCGTCTGTCAGACTCCGTTATTGCCCCAGCATGGAATGTTAACACTTTCTCGAGACCGAATGAATTTACAAGGGCCGTAAAAAAAATAAAAAAAAATAAATAAAAAGACAAACATGAAAAACAACTCCAAAACAACCACAGTAGCCAGACAGGCTGTGGGAGACTTTTTATTTCGAGCGTTTTTGTGAGTGTTGAATGATGTCAACATTTGTGGTAGGGATTTCGTTACTTAAGAATGAAACCAAACAACAAAGGGATTAATAAACAGAAGCTTTTGGAAGAAAGAATTGAGGGGAAGAGTTATATATTTGTGTGTTTGAGCAGCTGGTCATCACTCTGCATTAGGACTTATAATAAGTTTGAAAATGTTTAAATAGACTTAAGGTGTTTAGTCATTGTGTGTGTAACCCCTAAGGCCCAATTTTTGCCTCGACCCCATTAAAATCACAATTCCCTTTTTATAAAGCTCTCTCTCTCGTACTCTCTCTCTCTCTCTAGATGCTCTAAAGTGCTTTAGTGAGAACGGGGCCCATTTGCAGACCGCTGAGGTTGCAGTTTGCCTCTGTGGTTGCCGCTCGCTCTCCAAAAAAAGGCTTTTAATAGTTAGTGCAGTCGGATGGAGCTTCACCGTGACATTTAAAGAGAACGGCTGGCCCGTTGTGTTGTTCTCTGCCTCACGCACACATTTGACAATCTGCACCCAGAGACCTGAGATAGCAGCGGAAATAAAGAATAGTGGCACAGAAGAGATTACAGGAACTATGGGCTCACTGCTTCAAACACCCTTAAATACACCTAAGCATATTAGCATATGCAAGTGGACAGATTAAGCAGCTTTGTGTGTATAGGAACGCAGCCACATCTCGGCTTATCTCATCTCAACCAGGGAACGACATGCTGAAAGGTCGAAAGCATTCCAGTCGCGATGACAAAGTCAGATAAATACGCTCAGGGCTTTAATCAGAAGGAGGCATGAACTCGGACACGTCTCTGTACTCCCCAGTATATTTTAAGTGACCTGTAGACTGAGAAGTGTGTAATGTTTTGAGAGAGAGGGTTTTTTCCCTCCAAACCCTTTTCCTTTTCCTTTGGCACATAGGATTTCCCTGCTCTCCCGAACACACTTCAGCTGTCAGTTTAAAATAGAGCTGGGAGATGTAACGATATTTGACAAAGCCACTAAACGAGCTGTACTTAGCACACTGACCACATGGACAGAACCATAATTGGACAGGGTTTGATCTTTCACTGTGGCGTTTGAACCACTGGCGAGTAAAACAAAGCCTCCGGTGTATCTCTCTACAGCTGACAGTGTTAGGAGCAGGTTATTTAACCGCAACTAAATTATGGAGCAGTGTAACATGTTAATACTGTTGATACTTTTAATGTTGTGGCTAATATATTTTTTGTGCAAACAGTCTCTTGTTTTTATTCCTTGCCTACCGACAGTCAGTCAGATCAAGACTCGGAGATGAATTAATGTAGGAGTGACTCGTGTGCCTGGAAACCAATAAAAACAGAAAATGTGGCGCCTACGGTTAAATAAATGAACTCAAAGCGGTTAGCTTTAATACGGACTGATCCTCTTGTCCCTGATTAATCCAGCAGTGTATTTGTATTTAATGAGTTTAATTCGGTTTTAAGTGCTCACTTGGACAACAGCATAAACACCCCTGCTTACTGATATAGGAAGTTATTTGAATGTTAAGGTTTAACATTACTGGAATTGTGCTCAGAAGTGATTATTCGTAAATTTCATGGAAAAAGTGTGTGAATGTGTGTGTGTGAATGTTAATCCTACGATCTACGGTCGGACAAAATGGGAATAAATACAACGGTCATCAATGGCCTCCACTGTCACTAGTAGGACTACAGAGGTTCCTAGATGGATGGATGGCGGGATGGAAATCATTAACAACACAGCACAAAGTTAATACTTTTCATATAACAGTGTATCCTGAAGTCTTTCATCCCACTTGAATCACAGCAATTTCCCACTGACAACTTGATGAATGACGGTTTATATTTTTATCCGTTTACAGTTACATTTAAAGTGATAAAACATCTGTAAAGCAACACTGAAGTCTCATCAATGTAAATCTGTTCATTATTAGTCTTATTAAATCATGTTGAGCGTGCACTATACAAATCCAAAAGTTGTTACTACAATTATAACCATAACATATTATAACAAGCACTTTATTATAATCTTGTCATTTGCCTTGCAGCTAGATCTATTGTCGTAGCTGCTGTGTAGAAAATTCATCAACACTGAGGAATAACATGATGTAACTGTCCAAAATTTCTTCCATAAATGGTACTTTTGTTCTTGGGACCTTTTTTGTTTATTAAACATTATGTACAGTACCAGTCAAAAAAGTTTGGACTCAAGTTTGGATTTATTTTCTACATTCAAAACTATAAAATAACACATACGCCATTAGGTAATTAAGTAACAACAACAATGTGTTATTTTAAGACACTGAGGTCAGCTGTCCTGTAACAGTTTGTTAAAAACAGTATTGTTAAGTGTGTTTGCAAAACCCATCAAGCACCATGATGAATCTGGCTCTAATGAAGACCTTCCCAGGAAAGCAAGACCAAACCTTACCACTGCTGCAGAGGAGAAGTTCATTCAGGTCATTACCAGTATCAACAATTAACAAACAGCAACTCAGATTAGAGCCGTTATGAAGGCTTTACAGATCATAAGTAGCAGATACATCTCAATATCGACTGTTCAGAAAGAGATTATTGCATATTTTGGACGCCTTCAGTATAGTTTTACAGTGTAGAAAGAAATTAAAAATAAGGAACGACAACGCAATTAGAAGGTGTGTGCAAACTTTTGACTGGTAGCGTATATGTATTTCACATTCTGATTCACTTGTTAAAGAACCAAAATGTGTACTTTTTTTAACTAGGTTGCATAAAGCAGGTTTATTAACAAGTTTTGTTTTGTTTTTCTAATTGCCATCATAATAATAAACAAATTAAGATTGGGGAATTTAGCAAAAATGGGTACTGTAATTATCCTGTTTATACCGCCTCATCTCCCCCGTATAATGTGCTGAATATAATCCAGTCCAGTTGCTATGTTTACAGGACAGAAAGCTGCACGAGCTCCAGGCTTCTGGGGACTGTCCTTGATGAATCCTCTCCTGAAAGCGTGTTAATAATTAATGTGGGATTTGTTGGCTCTCTGGCAGGTTTTCATGGGCAACACCAATCCCACTGATGTCGTGAAGACCTCGCTGCCCAGACCTACCCTGACACGCTTTCTCCGGATCCGACCCTTCACGTGGGAGACTGGCATTGCTCTGCGCTTCGAAGTGTATGGCTGTAAGATCTCAGGTGGGTTTTCAGGGCTATCGATTTACCCCAGCTGCGATTTTTCTAAAGTGTTGTTTATATGTACCAATTCACATCAGATTAGCGTACAAGACAGAAGCCATGTTCGGTGCATGCACCCTTCTGAAGGTCTATAAATCTCTCGTCTACATAGTTTACATTTCTCGCACACTCCTGGCAAGTGTGTGGAGAAGTGTTTATCTGTTGTACTGAACGATTTGTGCAAGAGCGTGCTGTTTTCTTTTTTCACCCGGAGGAAGTCGGGGTCGCTTCTGCATTATAGATGAGCTCTTATGTGCTAAAGAGGATTACGTATTCAAAACTCTTTTGGATCTTCTTCATTTAAAATGAACGCCCTCCATAGCAGGCATGGTTACTTCTCCTTAGAGAGAGTCTAACATTCTCGCTTCTGCTCTCTGAACCCACTAACCCTCCCCAGAGTTTCAGCCTCTTCAGCAGACGCACTCACACACGCATGTTACATTGCTATTATAAATGCATGGCTCCTCAGTCACCAATCACACAGTCCCAGCTGGCTCGGCTCTCATTTGCATGCTCATCTGCATGTTTTGGCATGGCTCCACCCTCAGCAGGGTTTTGATTATGAAGCCTTTCATGTCATGAGCGCCTCCCTGGTGAAACAATGTGTGTGTACTATTAATCTCATATACGTCCTACGTTCACTGCCTCTATTTTTATCCTCTGTATACTCCTGGGCAAATTTAGAGTGGGTTTTGCGTGCGTGCGTAAATGCGTGTGTGTGTGTGTGTGTGTGGGTGTGTATGTGTGGTTGTACTCAGTTTGATGAAATGCCAGAGCCCAGCTGGGGCAGCCATGTTTAGGGTTGGATGTTCAGCGCACCACATTTTAAACACATCACAAGAGCGTAGGCTTCCTCGTGACATCATCAGCGTGCTGCGGGTTCTTTCTGATGATGCGGACAGCTGGGCGTTCACTTAGCTGAAAAAAGAAGAACATGGAAAAAATTGGTTGCAGCAAAGAATATACAGTAGAATATATGAATGAATATCATGCATTTATACTAGATAGGATGTTACATTTTATACTTTCCCCCATAAAGAATGTGCTTTTGGCAAATAATTACACTTTGCATGTTTAATAAATGTACTATATAGTTTAAAAAAAAAAAAATGACAATGTACGTATATACTGCATAAAGATGCATAATGTACAGTTTAGCAAACTTTCAACTGTACAACTTAGCAATATTCAACACCAAACAACTTAGTTGTTTTTAGTTGTATTATACTGTATATACTCATATATATATATATACTTTGTTACATTATGGTTAATTTGTAACATTATTGTTAAAAAGTACATGAAGAATATTTAAAAATCATTCAACATTTACCACTGATGTGTATACAGTATGTATATTTTACTTACTTCATTTTTAAAATCCTGATATTATACACCATTATACAGTAAATCTCTGTGGGAATTCATTAAGTTTCAATAAACTTTACAGACTAATCCAGGCATATAAACGTATAATCTGTAAAAAATGTAAACAGTTGTCACACTGTATAACACCAGCCCGGGATGTGTGTTAAAGTGCAGGAACATGTCATAGGCGTTCCACATCCACACAGCCCCCTTAATAAACTTCCCCTGTTTGTTTGTAAATAAGGCCATCTGTGAGTGCCGCCACCCGTTCCACAGACCCACCCCAATCAGTGGCAACTCACGCGATGACACACACGCACACCAGACACAAATGTGTCTACAAGAACAAATACATCATTCTTTCAGGGAGTCTTTCAGCACTATGAGTCAGGGTGTCTGTACATCCTCAAATTGTTGAGATTTGTCAGAAATTATTTAAAAATTGAAATTACAGGCTTTAATGAGTCCATAAAGTATATTTAACACAACTTGACATTTAGATTGTAGCTTGCAAACATTCTTAATCATACTGGATAATAAATTGGACAACAAACTTCCATTTAAAAGGCATACAATCTAATAGTGTCACTTCTAAGGACATCTAGTTGTAGGAGTCTATTTAAAGGACAACATCCCTTATTAACACATAGATGTGTTATTTTAAAAAGTTATGTATACTGTACATACTGCAGGGCCAGTTTTGCTTGGTTGATTAAAAGTCGATAACAGTAGCGCTTAAACAGTAGTGCTTTCAAATCACAGGATTATTATAGGCTCACTTTAAAACAGGGTTTCAATTTAGACAACAATTTAGATTAATAGGGATAATGTTTAATGTTTTTTTTTTCATTTTATTAATTTATTATACAAACTAAGTTGTATCTCAGGAAGAAGGAATAAATCCAAGTAAAATGCTCTTAGAAAAAAAATGGAGACAATGTGGAGCAATTATATAGCTGACAGCTATTGTTTTGCTGTTTTCATGGCACACCCTTTGTACATTATGGTTTCTATAATAAACAGTTAAACAGTGAACCTAAACAATGCTCAGCTATGTAAGCCAAGAATATACTGTATATTAATTTTTGAACTATAAACAGAATATGATACAGATACAAGGGCCATTCGGGTCAAACTGGGACTTGTGATGAACATTCTCGTGAATGAACATGTAAAGCAGATTGACATTTACAGAAGACTTCAAGCACAGTACGGTGATGAGACTCTTAGCTGCAGTAAAAATATTAGAATGGTGCAAACATTTTAAAGAAGGCCATATGGTGGCTCGGAGCCCGCTGCATTCTTGGCGCCTGAACCCTGGAAATCAACAGATAACTTGTCATCTGTCTGTGGGAACTGTACATACAATCAATCACCAACACTACTTGTACAATACAGGGAGCCAATGCCACATCCCCCGTACAGTCTTGACCTTAAGGGAATTCCTGGGAGGCCAGGGTTTTAGATGTGAAGCAGGCAGTTTGATCATGGCTGCGGTGTCCTGAGAAATCTTTCCACTTTGTTGGTATCCAAGCACTAGTGAAACGCTTGGATAAGTGCATTAGTGTAGCAGAGGATTATATAGAGAATTAAGGGAGTTTTTACTCTTATAACTGTTATTCTGCACAATTAAAAGTCCCGGTTGGACTTGAAAACCGTGTGCGATTTTAACAAAATACCAACTCCTTTAAGTAATAATTTACCAGTATCTTTGGGATTTTTGGAGAACATCTGAAAATCGCAGGCAAGGGTGTTTATCTGTTCCAGAGCTGCACAGGCAGCATTGGTATTTCACACTGCATTAGGTCCATCTGTGACACATCTCAAAGTGTTTCTGATGCTTTTCCTGATTCACAGGAACTGAACTGATTTTAGATTATAATATTATGACAGGTCATTAATTTAAAAACCTTCTTCTTCCTTTGTTTTTTTTTTTAAGTGTAGCTTATGTGTTTATCGCTACATAGAGAGCCCATGTTACTGGAAATTTTCTATTAATACAAACAAATAGATCAAGGACAGTATATAAGTACTCACTCTAGACTCTATACATTCTACCCCTTAAGCTTTCTATTTTATGTCAGAAACTCAACCGTTCTAATGAAGTGCTTTTGTAATCATAAAGACAGTCCTGTGCTCATTTTTACGTACTCAACATCCTTTTTCTGTGCCTCACACTTTTATTCCCTCACTGCAACATATACTATACTGAGTGTTAGGTAATCCGATTAGTTATTTATTTTTATTTTTTTCGTTGTTGTTATTGTTGTTTCCTTGTCTTTTTTTTCTCATATCATGTCAGGAAGTTTTTGTTTGTTACCATCACCCTTGCCATTCTCAGTAAGGATCTATCTACAGTATATCCGGATCCAGATTTATATTTTGTGATGATGTCTATTATTAAAAAATCAGTTAAATCAGTTAATTAAGTAATTAACTGAAGTGAAAATAGATAAACCGATCCATTATGTATGGGAAAAAATATTTAGAGATTACACACCATATGAAGGTGCTATAGTGAAGAATGGAAAGATCAAGCCAAATGAGATTGGGAGAATGTCAAAGACAAAAGAAGGTGGTTGAAGGAGGGGGAGGAAAAACCTGATGCATGAAAACTAGTAGCTCTGATGTGAAAGGTAGAACCGCCAGAGGAGAGGGGAGTTTTAATTAGATACCTGGAGACTAACACCGCAGGCGGGTGAGTTAATATGCAAAGGGTCAGAAAAGAGAGAGAAGGAGCGACGATGAAGGAAAGGGAAAAGAAGCGAAAGAGACGCTCGACTGCTTATATGTGCATGCTGTGTCTTCATTTTCTCTTGGGTGCTGTCTCTTTGCTCTCTTTCACATGTTTCAGTCTTTCCAGATGCCCTTCTGTGCACCATCCAGAGCTCCATCCAGGATTTTTTTTTTTCACTGTGACAGCTGTACTGTAGACAGCCAGTAATGCATTTTTTCCCTCTCCATGGTTCATCTCTTTGCAGTTTAACAAGTGAGATCATTGTTGTGCCCAAGTTCCTTATTGTTTGCTTTCACCTGTGTCTCAACTTCTTTTCTACTTCTTCTGTCCATATAGAATACCCATGTTCAGGCATGTTGGGAATGGTCTCAGGCCTGATCACTGATGAACAGATCACCATTTCCTCACACATGGACCGCAGCTGGGTACCGGAGTATGCTCGGCTACTGACTGGCCGCTCAGGATGGATTCTATCGCCCCAACCGCAGTCCTACATGGACGAATGGCTCCAGGTGGACCTGGCTCAGGAGAAACTTGTGCGTGGATTGATCATCCAGGGAGGGAAGCACCGCGAGAACAAGGTCTTTATGAAGAAGTTCCGTCTGGGCTACAGCAACAACGGTTCTGACTGGAAGATGGTGATGGAGTCCAACAGTAACAAGCCCAAGGTGAGAACAAAGGCAGCTGAGGATTAGTAATGTATGATTAAAAGGATATCTTGGTTATTATTAGTATGTTCTGACAATGAACATCCGAAATATTTATATTTGCATATTTTAAAAAATGCAAAAATTATGGGAGTATAGCCATGTGGCAGTCCTGTTATAACTACTTCTTCTGTTATGAAAATAGTCAGGCCAAGATCTGTTTTACAACCAGTCATTTTTCATTTTTACTTTGTGGGCTGCGGCATTACTGTTTTGCCAACCCTAAATATCAAGGTAGAGTGAAGTGCAAAATTATTGGAACACTTCATGAAAATTAATTATATATGCATAGTACTGTATGACCTTAAACACACGAGGGTGTTGTAAAGTTTTACGTTAACGACCGGCTTTTTTCCAAGCATAAAAGGCTTGTTATGGAATTATTGCCACCCCCCAGAGGAATCCATAGAGGAAAAATACAGCACTAAGCTACTGTAAAGCTGGACAAGGTTGAAAGGCTGGAGACTCTTGGAAATGTTGGACCATTTCTCAGTTTTTCCATGCAGTCCATTTTAATCTCCTTTCATATTCTGAATTATTTATGTGGCCTGGCCTTTTTAAATCAGGCTACTGATTTCATAGGGTTCAGATCTCAGTTACTCTAAATGCAAAAAAAAAAAAAGGTACACCGACTTAAATTACCTTCAGACTTTTACACTGACTGTAAATTCCTGCATAAAATGCTCTGCAGTTCTGGTAAGTAGAATGGATGGGGGGAAAAAAGATGAGAAAGGAGGATTTGCACCAGCTGACTGTAAATGTGTTAATACCTCATTGGTATGCGTGGTGCACGCTGTTCAGCCACGCTGCCCTCAGGAGCGGAAGAGAGAAGAAACACCTCATGCCTGTCAGAATACACTAGCAGGGATCTAGTACTGGGGCTTCTGTAGCTGATTTAAAAGTCCTAGTTATACAGTACCTTTTTGCTATTCTCTCTCATCCTCACCTCTGTCCTTCTATCCGAGCTTGAAGGAGACGGCAAAAGTTAACAGCGAAGCCCATTAATTCTCTTTCATGACGTTACTGTTGTAGACCTTTCTCATTACCAGAGCATGCGTCTCTCTATCTCTTTAATTCCTTCCCTCTGTTTCTCATTCGATTGTGGTATTCCACTGTGGAGAAGGAGTCTGCTGAAATTGAAGTGAAAGGCAGTGGGAGATTTCCCTGAGCGAGACACCCCGCTGCGTTGGTAGCTAGCAGGCTTTTGCTCTAATGTTCACTTCAGATGTCAATCACTGACTGGGTTAAGGCTTTTGCTTGTTTTATTCCCAGTTCTGAATCACTGCTTTCTCTTTTCAAAGCGCTAAAGAAAGAGCCGAAATGCACAGCTGAATTCTCATGCGTACTATATGCTCTATTCATTAATCTCTATCTCTATTTCATGCTCTTTTCCTCTGTCCTTGTGCAGCTTTTTGAAGGGAATATGAACTACGATACACCGGTATTGAGGACAGTGGAGCCCATCTTGACACGCTTTATTAGAGTTTATCCAGACCGAGCTACACCAGCTGGAATGGGGTTGAGACTAGAGCTGCTAGGCTGTGAGTTTAAAGGTAGGTCTATGTACATTATATGCTCTGTCTCTCTCTGTTTTTTTACAGGCTCTCATTTTCCTTCGTAATGTCCCTACTTTCTGTGTGAACTGCAAACAAATCAGTGACAAACTAAAGGGATTTCGAATGAAACAAAACAGTTGAAAATCCCACTGTGTGGTCCGTCATCATGGAGGAATAAATACACGTGCTGCTTGGCCGAACATGAGCGGATCCACTCAAGAGGGTAGAAATCGCAGCCCCGGGCTTCGGCTTTCTTCAGAATTAGCACAGTTGTCCCACACATGCACCATCAAAGGATTTTTTTTTTTTGCCTAAATAAGCATCCGTGTATGGCCTTCCCTAATGACAGGCACCCGAGACGACGATATACAGCTCATCCTCCGCAAATCCCATCCTTATGTTTTGAAGGAAACTCCACCCTGAAACATGTTGAATATTCATGTTGATATGTTTAGTGGGTGTATGCAGTGGGTGTATGAAGTGTTGCAATAAAAGATCAAAATTTTCTTTTCTCATTCATCATATTCCAGTCATGTCATGTTATTGAAAAATCAACTGTACGAGTAGATGAGACAGCAAATTGTGGTCGCAGAATGCAAATCATTGCAGCTGTACAACACTGTTATATTGAGTTATGGCAGAGACTCGGCTTGGCTACTTAGCAATTGACAAGATGACAAGCGCAGTGGTGAATGTTCAAGTATGGATGCGGATTTGTTTGAGCAAAGTGTATATGCGCTGATGTGAGGAAGCTTTCTTTTGATAGAAACGAAGCAAAAGAGACATCACTATCAGCTGGTAGTCAAACGGCATTATGGGTAACTGGCAACCATTAGACCAAGTGAAAATATACCAACATGCGGGTGAACTAGAATATAATTTCATTCCAAAATCAAATCATCAGTTTCCAAGAGAATAAATGATAATTATTTATTTAAAAAAAAAAGAATAAATAAAAAAAGAATTTGCAAACTTAGTGGTTAGCATTATCACCTTGCAGCTTCAGGTTCCAGTTTCGATTCCCACGTCATATCCGTGTGCATGGAGTTTGCATGTTCTCCCTGTGCTTAATGGGTTTCCTCCTGGTACTCCGGTTTCCTACCAAAGTCCAAATTTCCAAAATAGTGTGTGAATGAGCGTTTAAATGCGTATATATGTGTGTGCCCTGCGATGGATTGGCATTAAAAATGAAGTCTCCTGGGATGGGCTCCAGGCCCCCCCGCAACCCAGTATACAGGATAACGTGATATAGACGATGAGTGAGTAAGTGAGTGAGAATTTACAAGGCCATTAAAGGATACAAGTTTGTCATCGTCTATCATTACCTGCTCTTCTCCTTTACTTTTCTACACCCCTTACTCTCCCTCTTTCACTCTCTCTCTCTCTCTCTGAGCTCGTTTAGGTTTGTTAGGAGAACATTCTCTGTTGACATAGCATTAAGTGGATTTACATATTGGCTTTCTTGGAATCACTGAAGCTGGCTTATGTAAGCTACAGCGTCCCACTGTGGGCTTTAGCTGGATAATGGCTTGTTTTCACTGGCAGTGCCAATACTCACACTCACGCACCACACACATATGGACAATTCACAACAGTTTATATATACTCACTCATTCTCTCTGAGTCTCAGACACACACAGAGAGTATAGCATACCATGAAATATACACACACGGGTGCTATCCGTATCTGTAAGAATAACAGCAAGGTGCTAGAATATAACCAAAGCAGTCCGAACAGATTTATGTGTTCGAATATTATTAAAATCTCTGTGATTGTACTGTATATGACCATGAAAGAATAGAACGTATTTCATGGAACACTTTTCACTTTTATGTAAATTTTATACATATAATATTTATAATTAATGATTCTGCAACTAGTACAAGTGAAATAACTTTTTCTTGTGTAGTTTTCTTATTGGGGTCTCTCTTTCACAACGTCAGTTAAGTGAACATACAGTATGTGTGAACATACATAGAAAACAGGATGTCATTTAGTAGTTTACGAGCAGGAAATGCAGAAAAAGGAGCAGGAAAAGCATTTGAATATGATGGTATATAAATGAAATACTGTGGGTAAATAAATGAAAGCAAATGTAGTGCATTCAAATGTAGAGAATGAAGCCGACCTTAATTTCACACAAAACTAACTGTCTCGTAGCAGAAGCAATCAACATGTGCAAAAAAATAATAATAATAATAACATTAGTGACTAATTTATTTAGCAGAAGGGAAAAAGTAATGTTTTCACAGACTTAGATTTATAGGATGTGATTAGCCTTTATAGAGTCGGATTAGTGAAGCGACGATGTGACTTGTTAAAAAAGTTGCTAATGAAACAAGAACATTTAAAGATTATTAGATAGAGAAGTATGCATTTATTCTCCGCTTCGTGTCGTCTCATCTGTTTAACTGTTGAGTCCTTTTCAAATTGCTGTTAAACTCCCCTGACGTGAGGATTATACAGTACGAAATATCCGCTCTGTTTGTTGGAGTATAATATTATTTGCTTCTCCAAATCATTCAAATCAGCCTGAACAGATAATCTTTTAAACCTGTGTTTATGAACAAAATCCAACAGCAGGATAATTACATTCGTCCAACTTTCTGTAATCATGTCTAACCCCTCCTCTCTACACCCACTTCCTGGTTTCTCCATCTCTCTCTCTCTCTCTCTGTCTCTTTCTCTCTGTAACTTGCTGAAAGCCTGGCAAAATCAGGAGCCTCTCATTATAAGTTGTGAGTAAACGGAGGGAATCCGGCTGTGAGCATAAGCGGGCAGAGCCACAGGCAGCAGGCATGCGTCTGGCTAATGAAAGACCCCAGTCTGCCTCACACACGCACACACAGGCCGGGCCCTGGGTGGAGCCGCTCGAGCTGCCAGAACCCACGGGAGCGGAGCCAAACCTCAGCACCCAGATACACACCACACACAGGCGCATATGACACACACATCTAGCTTCAGCTCCTGGTGCTGTTACATTAAGTAGTTAGTTTATGATTTATGGGTTTTATCATGTCCTGAATTGTCTCCATTTAATAATTCCTTTCTCTTTCTCTCTCTTCCTCTAGCACCCACAGTGCCACCCACCCTGCCAGTCCCCCCAACCACACCGTCCGACGAGTGTGACGATGAGCAAGCCAACTGTCACAGTGGAACAGGTGATGACTACGAACAGACAGGTGCTAACAGCAGAGCCTGCGCCCTTCCTTACTACACCTTGCATGCTAACTACTCTACATGCTAAACTAACTTAAAAAAAAATAAAAATAAACATCCTTCCCTTACTTGAACATTCTGGCTAAGCTAATTCCACAAAGCATGTTACCCTTTTAAGATTTTCCACATGCTTAACCCCATGCACGCAGGCTTACCGAAGCACTTTCATGGGTCATTGCTTCTATGACCTAACTGACTTAGCATTATGCTAACTGATCAAACCCATAATTTTAGACACTTTAATGTGATTTCAGATGCTGTTTATTTGTCATCTTCATCCTGAGTGTGGCAGCTTGCTGCATTGCTAGCATTGCTCTAAAAAAAAAATTTTTTTTTTAACACTTTTAAAGTTAAAGGTGCAGTTTGTAATTTGTAGGATATGATTTTCACTCATTTCTAGTCTAGCTAGGCCCATCTGCCTGCATTTATAAAGTTAAAGGTGCATTTTGTACATTTTCCATCACTTTCTAGACCAATAACAAACATATATAGCTATAAATACTTTCCAGTACAAACATGGAAATCTTATTTGCCTCACTGGAATCCACTGGAATGGATCTGACTCTGTCTAAATTGTTTCCACCCCAGTTATGAACAATGCATTTTTTATTTCGTTAAGCAACCATAATTTTAAAAGAGGGGATGTGGATGCTTTTGTAAAGAGCAATGATGGATAATGTTTTCACTGCAATTACAATTCACCAGCAGAAGGCTCTAAAATTACATACTACACCTTTAATCAATTAACAGGAACTCGCAGCTTAAGTTACTAACAACTTTAGTTACCCTTAAGCTGTGCAAGTTGTTATGGTGTTTGAGTTGGTCTGTATCCAGCTGTGTGTCTGATTTCATTCCGTTCATTGCGCAGGCAGCACTACCGCTCCCGAGACCACCACAGAAATGAGCTCTGTACCAGGTGAGACAGCACAACAGCACAACACTTATATGAGCTTTCCCTTTATTTGTTTCTGTCCATCCATTACTTGGTACTCTTGTGCTTTGTTTTATCTCAGCTGTAGGCAGATATGAACATTTATGAGTTGCATAATTGTTAATGAGTGCTGTTATAATTTAGCTTG
>JAOVVB010000046.1:10626897-10640472 GCA_028570985.1 Heterobranchus longifilis
ATATCTTGTCCTCAGAAGCATAGAAATACCCGAACGTTGTAACCCTATAGAGATTTTTGGCTGATCTGTACAAGATAAACTTGTGTGTGGTCTGGATAAGTTCATATTAAACACGTCTGTTTATTCCATTTCGAATGTGGTTTATTTTCTATGCGAAGGATTCCGAAACTTTTGGACTTCTTCCTGCCCAGTGCCTTCCGCTGCCGCAGTCCAAATCCTCTCGAGATGGAAAAAGAGAAATAACTTTTAATTGGATGGCGGTATTGTTGAGGAACAGTGGCAGGGAGCTTTAGCTGTGGCTTTTAATGGGAAATTTTTTCCTCTTCACTGGGCAAATACGCTGCAGAAGCCACTCTGAATCCTCACGTTATTGCATTTCATACTGTCTGGAGAAAGAAAGGCGACGACATCGTTTATCTTTTATATCTGTTTTTTTTTTCCTCATGTCTGGATTTTACACCCCCCCCCCCCCCCGTTCTCTTGTCTTTTTGTCTTCCCTCCTGTCAGAGAAGAGACAGTGCCCTGTATTAAACAGTCTCGATTTCACACCTTCTGCCTGTTTCATCAATATTATGCACATATAAATATCACTCGCAAGATCTTGCATCTGCATAATCAGTGACAGCTTCTTGCATGTTTTAAAGTTTTTTTAAGAATCAGATTAATTGTATTATTTTTATCTTATTTGTAACAGGGTATTCTACTGCCCCCTAATGGTGTAATGTAGCCTTGAATACTGCAGAAAGATGTCTGTTTCTTGGTCATATTAAAAGTTAAAGAGTAACAGAAATCATTAAAGGAATAAATAAGTACAAATATAAGTAAAACAAATGACAGAATCAGAGCAGATGATATAATGTTGTCTTGGTAATTCTAAACATCTGTGTTTGTGCGTTTTGCAGCTTTCATGTGGTTTGCGTGTGACTTTGGCTGGGCGAACAACCCCTCATTCTGTGGCTGGACGTCTGAAGGGGGCAGCTACACGTGGCAGATTCAGTCAAGCGGCACGCCAACATTAAACACTGGTCCCAACATGGACCACACAGGTAATGTGCAAAGACACCAAACAGGGTGAAATCAGCTCTTTAAATGATGTCTCATATAGTGTGATCATTATTTCCTGAAATTCGTATCGGTTCTCTTTAGGCGGCTCTGGAAACTTCATCTACACCCTAGCCACTGGAACACAGAAGAAAGAAGTGGCGCAGCTGGTCAGTCCAGCTATTTCGGGTCAGGACTCGGATCTGTGCCTCTCCTTCTGGTACCACATGTTTGGCTCACACATTGGCACTCTGCACATCAAGCAGCGGCACGAGAGTGGCCGTGAAACAGCCGACGTGCTCCTCTGGACCGTCAGCGGACATCAGGGTAACCGCTGGAGGGAGGCCCGTGTGCTGATCCCACATTCAAGCAAACCATATCAGGTGTGTTTATTAGAGAGTGTATTGGATAAACATAATGAAAAGTTATATCAGTACAGAAGATGATGTACACTTGGCAAGTTGTCTTGCACTGGAAATACAACAAGCTAGCAGAGGATATGCCTCAGAACTGAAATCTCTAACACACTTTTTATGTTTATCAGGTGGTGATAGAGGGTGTAGTGGAGGGACAGAGTTTGGGAGACATTGCTGTGGATGATATTAAAATACTAGAAATCAACATGGTGGACTGCAAAGGTGAGTGTAAAAAAAAATGTATGTTATATTTTAGTTCTGCTTTGTCCATTAGTATTCAAGTGGCAAACAACTGTTTATACCTAGTACCTCTAAGTGACTGTATCTGTCTTCTGTGTGTGTGCATTTAGACCCAGATGTCCCTACAGAACCTATGCTACCTGATGATTTTGGTAAATTCCGTAAGTTTCTTGTTTTGAACAAACACCACATATAGACATGATTGTATTATTATAACAAAGCAAAAAGAGCTATTCAATAAGTTACAAAGAGGAAAGATTTCACCACCTCTGTTGCATCCTACAGCTTCCATCCATACAGCAGTATAATGTGTTATTTATTCAGCTACTCATTACAGAGCCTGGGAGAGTAACACAACTGGGACAGTCTGTTCTAGATCATATTTTTTTAAGATGTTAAAAACTGTCAAGATGTTAAAAACAGTTTTGCCTATGTTTTCTTTTTACTGAAATCACTTATAGCAGCTTAAATTATACACTGCTTATCCAACAAAAAGTTGCAGACTCTTAGATTTCGTTTGACTGTGTTTAGCTTTCATTAGGGAACTGCAATCTGCGGACCAGTGCAAGTGTAAAAATCATTCCTTCTGCTCCCAGAACCAATCTTTCATAATCTGAGTCCTGTGCCATCAAAAAACAAACCAAAAAAAAAATCCATAGATGTGATAAACTGGTCATTCAGCACATTCAGGTAGTCAGCTGATTTGATTTTATTGCCACATAATGTTGCTGAGCCTAAACCTGACCAACTGAAGCAACACCAGATCATGACACTGCCTCCACTATGCATGATGGTGCATCATTTTATGCGCTTCCCTTCTTACCCTGATGCGTCCTTCACTCTGAATAGGGTCAATCTGGACTCAGGACCTTTTTCCCTGCTCAAAAGTCCGATCTTTATGCCCTCTAGCAAACTGAAGCTTTTTTCTGATTAGTGTTACCTACAAGTAGTTTCCTTATGACCACACAGCTGTTTAGTCCCAATCCTGTGAGTTCTCATCAAACTGTGTGTGTGGAAATGCTCTTACTTTTACTATTGAACATAGCTGTGATTTTTTTACCATCGACTTCTTGCTTTAACTTCACCAAGCATTTTAATGATCTCCCATTACGATTATTCATTATTTCTTCTAATGATGAATTTTTTACGGTTGAATTCTTTACGGTCCAGCATGATCCTTCCAGGATTACCCATGCACTGTTTGATTGTTAACTCAATTCCTGTGATTGTAATATTCCTTGATAATTTTAATGACTTTTTTGAGGTTGCCAGGCAGTGCATTTTCATGGCTTTCAGATCAACAAAAAATTCCAAATTGGCATCTCTAATTGTCAGTTTGTGCATTTTTACCCAAGCTGTCTTATTTTTCTATAAATAACATTCTACTCTTTCTCTCCCTCCTCCAGCTGTGGACATCACCAACTTCCCAAAGACTGTTGAGAACAAAGAGATCAGAACAGGGAACATGCTGAATACTCTTGACCCCATCCTGATCACCATCATCGCCATGAGCGCGCTGGGCGTCTTCCTGGGCGCGATCTGCGGCGTAGTGCTCTACTGCGCCTGCTCTCACGGCTCCATGGCCGACAGGAACTTATCCGCCCTGGAGAACTACAACTTCGAGCTGGTAGATGGCGTCAAGCTAAAGAAGGACAAACTCAACTCACAGAACTCATACACAGAAGCATGAGATGGAAACCAATTAGAGGACACCTCTCCTCAGGGAGGCGGGATTTAAAAAAAATAACTAGACTGACGGCACTTTCCCACTGGATAAGGACAAGGCTCCGAGGTTCTGAGAACCAATGGGAGCAGAACTGGGACTGAGCCGTGCTTTTCTCAGGATCTGCAGTGAACAGAACCTACCAGTAGGGGACACTGTGTACACAAAAAAAAACATTAAATCTGAGGTTGAAGGAGATGAAAAACAAACAAACAAACAAACAAACAAAAAAAGAATATGTACAGAGGATTTAGATGATTATTTTAATTTTTTTATTTTATTATTTTTTATTTGCTCATTTTTACAATCGGATGCTGGTGTTGAGACCAATATATGAAAATGTTATACATATTTATCTTTTTTTTCTTCTTTGCCTGGGAGGGGAAGAAAAAAAAACTTTTTTGTTGTTGTTTTTTTTTCTGTTCAAAGGAGATGTGTAAAAAAAAAATCCAAAATGAACCATGTTTGATAACCCATAATGGGACACGTATCTGAGGGTGTGGTTCAGACAGTGCCTTTGGTACATCTTTCTTGGCCTCATTTGTTGATTTGTGAGTTTTTCTTTCATCCGTTAAGTTCTGGAACGAAGACAAACACAAAAAAATAAGAAAAAAAAAAAATCTGTTGGTCACATGACCCTGCAAACATGACCCGGATTATTCCTTGCGCTTTAATGTTGAGAGCCCACATATTGTACATACAGTAAGTTTTAATATATTTTATTGCCCTTTCTAAAAAAAATAAGTAAAACAGACAAAAAAAAAAAGCTGCAGTATCCATTTTTTCCTTTGGTGTTGTAAATACAATCGTCTGACTGTTTCGTGAAGGTGAAAACGTGTGCTTTCTGTCCTGTTCGGTTACTTTATCACGTTTCCCAGAAATGCAGCTTATGTGTTAAACGCTGGTGGTTCACACACATAAACACAAATAAACACACACACAAACACTGACACTCATTCCCCGCCAAGTTACGCGCTCCACAAGGTTCCGTAAGTGCTTACACTTTGTGCTTACTTCTCACCTAGCTCTCACGGCTCACATCTGTCCACATGTTCTGATCGTCCTTAAAGCTTAAGATCTCAAGGAGGGGAGAAAAAAAATCAGGTCTAACCCAAACTCTTTTTTCTGTTTCTATTTATAGCTATGTTTTAAATGTTTGGCATCATATCAGAAACGAACGAATCAACATTGTCATTTTTGCCTTAACCATCTTCTCGCCTCGAATGCACTTTGTCGTCATCGGTCTTGTGTAAGACTCGTGAATGAGACGTGTTTAGGAATGGTGCTGTCGTCTTTGTGTTTGGCGGACCGTCGTGGCACGTCTCTCTGATTGGACTGTACTCATTCTTCTCTTCCCTGTTTAAATCACACCTGCTTGGTTGGAAGGTTGGTGTGACAAAAACGCTATCATCACATAAGCGTGACATTTGCCTTGGATATGATTTAATACAGGAATCATCACTTTGGCCCTTGCGTCTGTACCAAAGGACCATTGCTTCAAATCACACAGGGCCACACATACTACACCGTACAGAGGACGTGCATCAGCTCGGCTTTGGATAAGGCACTGGACTTAATAAAAAGAGAACAGCATATGAAGGACTGACTTAAAATCTAAAACAGGAAATGCTGTCTTGTCATTTAACATCACGTAACGATATACAAACTAAGAGCTTCATATCACATGTAGTATAACCCAGAACACTCCATCTCACCCCCTCTCTGTCCCTCTTTCTCTCTCTCGATCTCTCTCTCACACACACACACCTACACTGACTCATATTTTAAAGATTTCTTGGTATGTTTCTGTGCTGTGCTGTGTTCTGTGACAAACACGTTCTCTATTCATTTATCTCCAGTAGTTTGCAATGCCATGACCCCGTTACTCAATGCTACCTGTGTGTTAGCTGAAGCTAAAGGCCGGACTAGTTTCAGTAAGGTTTAATGAAGAAAGCATACTGTAGCATCAAGGGAAAAAAGAAACAATGTTGCACTGATAGATATATTTAAAGAGGTTTATGTGTTTATAGCATTCATTTGTAAAAAACTAAATCTTCATAAAAAAGGACAGTGTTCATTTTTTTTTTTATAGTTTCAGAATGTGTAAAAGAATTCTGAAATATATGGTTATTGAGATGTTTTCATTATTGAAAAAGGTATAAAAATTTCCTATAGTAAAGTTCCCATTTACCCGATTGATTATCTTTGGTTTTGTATTGTCATTCAAAATTTGTGCAAATTTGTTTTTGTTTCGTTTTGTTTCGTTTTTGTTTTTTTCTACACAAGAAGACGGGGAGAAACTTTTATTTTCAATACTGATTCTGTAATTGCTGTTGTAGGAAGAAGAACCTAAATAAAACAGCAAGGCCTTAAAAAACTGTCAATCAATGTTTTGTATTTGAACAAACTGCATCACTAACAGGAAATCACAAATGTCTGCTGTTGCTCATCAACTTAGCTTAACGTACATTCCAAAGATTCAGATCCAATAAACGTTTTCTTAAGACTTGCTGGATGCACTTTGTTTATTATTTCTTATGCACAATGCCTTTAATATTGAATTGGTAGTGCTGGGGCTTGAACCTACAACCTTCTGATCGGTAACCCAGAGCCTTAACCGATTGAGTCACCACTGCCACATGTTTAAAGGACAAAGACAAAGTAAAATCAAAGGAATCCAGGGTAGATGATGTTCTGATTGTAGATGATAATCCATAATAAGAGTGCAGCAAGGGGGGAAAAAATCCCTGAAATTACAGGACCTGACTCTCAGACACTGAGGCTATAAATCATTATAGTATGAACAAACCAAAGGGTGAACATATTGTGAATAGGAACCCTGGACTGTCTAATTGAAACAAGTCTTCGGTACAAATCTCCAGTGTCCAGAAAAGATTGTGTGTCTGTTTTGAAAAGTGCAAATATTTCAGGTATCCATGTGGGAACTTATACAAAGAAAGAAAGTGAGCCATAAGAGCAGAAACTTTAACCGAAGAAAAAAATCAATATGAATCAGGCAGGTTCAAGCACTACAGCAGTAGATGTATAACTGCATCAGGCAGTACACATGCAGTATACAGTTTACTGGAATACAAATTCTGGATACTCTTTAATACAATTTTTTTCTCTATGAGCAACCTGGATTTAATTCAACTCCCTGAATTGGCATTAGGCAAGAACCTTGAGAGGAACCAGGCTCAAAAGGGAACCCATCTTCATTTGGGTGAAGCCAGATAGCAAGATCATAAATAAACTCCCTTAATATAAGTGAGGTTGAAAAGTCCAAGTATATATAAGGAAATGTGTGAGTTGATATAAAGTCTACCTTGTTGAGGATATCAACTGTTCAGTGATGGAGATTTGGGTATGAAACTCCTTATGGCATCTTAATTCCTGAAATTATTCGAGCAATTGCTGTCATAAGCCATCATAGTGAAACTGTTTGTATTAATGCAATCCAAGCAAAAAAAGTTTTTTTTTTCAGACACGTCTTTTTTCTTCTTCCAAACAAAGCCACTTGAACACACATTATGTCATAATTATAGCGTCCAAGTTCATATGCACAAAATTCAAGGCAGTAGATCAAATTCAGTTTTAATGAAAATGTATTGGAAATATAATTGATGTGATAGATGGAAAGAGGCATTTTAAGCTTTACAAACATGTAGCATGGAAAATTTAAAATGACAAATATATTATTAGTTTATATTTAGAATAAAACATCATGAAGGCATGAGCAAGCAGGAGGCTATGTGTGCAAAACAGTCTCCATGATTCCTGAAAATACACACAAGCTGATCTCCTCATTAAACCTCACAAAGACAGAGAACTGATGAAGTCTTCTGGGAAAAGGATGGCATTTATTCATACTTTTTCCCCCTATTTTTCATTTTTGCTTGTATTATTTGTATTTTACATGCAAATGTGCACCGTTAAAGCTTTTTTAAAGACTTTAAAGCAGTAAAATTCTTCACATTACTCACTTTACATATCCCATGTCTATTATCTGCAAAACTGCATAGTTTAAGATGCAATAAAGTATGAGGTTGATTAAAACATAACATTTACTTTCATATTAATTTTACATTACCATTAATTTTACATTACCATTGATTTTATAATTCATTAAAAAAAAAAAAATTATATTAATTGTATATTAAAGTTACCGAATAAATCATGCCCACTAATACTTAATGTGCTATAAGGTAAACTGTAAAATATAATCCATCACGGGTTAATAAGTTAGGAAGGGATAGACAGTGTACTAACTTTTGGTAAATATAGCCTTATTTCACTTTCACTCCAAGTTATTTTGAAAACTTAAGATTTTCAAGCTACTTTATTAAATCATTTGTTATAAAAAACATTTGTATTTCATACCTCCTATCAATTCATACCATTAGAAAATATTCTTATAAGGTTAATACCTTCCCTAAACACCAGAGGCTGCTCATGTTCATTTCTCCATCTCCTATATCCCTTACAGTTATTACCATTTGCAATTTTTTTTACATTTTTTTTTTTTTGCTTAAATATTTGCTCAGGGCATATCTTTGACCCTCTCTTAAACCCTGCCTAAACCCTACATCACTTAAACCCTGCTCATTAAATCATCCTTACCATCTGACAGATTTTAATAAATGCACATAAAATAAAACATGCATGTAAGGCCCCGGAAACTGCCGAACAGCCTAATAACTACAATAAATAATGAAGCAGGTTGAATTTGCTCTGAGATTAGTGTGCGAAAAAGATGTTTGCACTGTATAATTCGGAAAAAAAAATAAAAAATCTGACGGCTGATCTATATCGCCTGATTTGATGTTACTTATGAAGCTCACTGCGACTTGTATGGACTAATAATTATTAATAACCAGCCTCTACACATTCTTCCTATTATGCTAAAGGATGAGGTGTAGGATAAAATGGCATGTCAAATTTAGATAGTTGTATAGAGGCATGCTTTATTTAAACATTGCTTTATTACAGGAGCCAAATAGTAGGACAAGCATATAAACTGCGTGATGTGTCAAAAGAAGTCACAGCCAGGTTGTATTCTTGCTCCAAATGCAAATGTGACCCTGACAAGAATAATTATGTATAAACAATAATGTGTAAAGCAATAAGGAAATATGTCTAGTAGCTTTTCTGCGGCAAAATAAACAAGTTGCTGCTTATGTAAACCCATTTATAATTAGTTTTCTTTGAACACATTTACAAAAACCATCGGAATTTGACAAATGTCATTAATACATGATCATGTGACAGACTGTACATACAGTTTAGCAGACGACAACATTTATTGATGGGCATTGGTGGGATTTTTTATCACAGTTTGACCGACATGAACCTGTGCTTGAAGATCAAATGAAAATAGTGACTCTCATGTTTCTCTGTAATAAATGTCACTCAAGGTCTATTGAGACGGATGTATGACTGTGAGGATGATCCTGTAAGGCTCGTTCTTCCTACACACAAGTAGCTGATGGATAAAACAAACCCAATCAGCTCAAAGGAGACACTTTTAAGAAACATTTGCACCTCCAGGTCCTTGGTTAGATTCCTGTGACAGGTCTGTATGCATGGAGTTTGCATGTTCCCCCAGTGCTTGGTGAGTTCCTCTAGGTTTCCCAGTTTTCTCCCACAGTCCAAAGACATGCAGATTAGTCTAATTGCCGTTCCCAAATTGCCCGTAGTGTGTGAATGTGAGTGTTGACTGGAGGTCCCACCACAGTCATACAAAATGGGAATAAATACAATGGTCACCATTGGCCTCCATAGTCCCTAATTGGACTACAAGGGTTCCCAGATGGATAGATGGGATGGATATGGTATTAAAAAACATAAGGTTTTTACAGATTATTATTGTTACATAACAGTTATAATGATTTTATCATCTTAATGTTTCAAAAGAATTGCATTAATGTTTTTTAACATTTATCATTGACATACGAAGTTATTCATAGTTCTGTAGTCGTTGTAGTACACACACTTTTTAAAGTAATGAGTATGACACAAACTTTTAAGGCTAAAGTTCATAGTCTTGGTTAGATAATGACTTCAAGCTGATTTATGGGCTGAATTTACTTTTATATAAGATGTGCAGGGCCACATTAAAGAACTTTTTTTATTGGACACCCCGTGTTCACAAAGTACAATGTTCAAACTATAAAAGTGTATAAATTACTTACACATTTTTATAGTAATTAAGACTAAAATTAGACTAAAATGTGAATTCAATCTATTTTACACGCTTTAAGAGAATCAGTTATGTTAAATTTATGTTAAAACCTGGCATCTGTTGGCAACTGTAAAAGGTATGACAGTAACATGTATTGCAGTACAGTTACCAAGTTCTCTGCCTGTAACGTATTTATTTACAGTAACATACAATTAAAAATAAATAATTGAAATTTAGCAGGTGACACAGTGGCTTAGTGGTTAGCGCTGTGGACTTGCACCTCCAGGTCGAGTGTTTGATTCCCGCCTCTGGTCTACGCATGGAGTTTGCATGTTCTCCTTCAGGTTCTCCGGTTTTCCTCACAAATGCAGATTAGGCTAATTGCCGTGCCCATAATGTGTGAATGATTGTGTGTGTGTGCCCTGCAATGGGTTAGCACCCTGTCTAGGGTGTGCTACACATCATGCCCTAAGTCTCCGGGGATACGCTCCAGATCCTGTGTACAGGATAATGTGGTACAGACAGTGAGTGAGTGAGCAAAAATAAAGAATTTCCCGGTGCACTAGTTTATATGTGATGAATAAAGGCTGGACTTATATGTTCAGCATACAATTTTGCTGTTGTAGTATTAATGTTATTGCTTATTTATATTTCTGTATACAAAATATAATTTTCTGTATGTTGTGGTATAATGTGGTTACCAGAGACGCATGGTATAAGAATAGTCATGCCATTTTCTCTCTATCAATATTTTTTCTAGAACAAAAGCCAGTTTGCCTTCCCTCTGGAATGGTGGAATTGTCAATATATACTGGAAATATTCAGTTTTTGTTTGTTTGTTTGTTTTGCTTAGAGGAGATTTCTTTATATAATTTCAGTGTTTCTGGAGTGTTTAATGCTTTATGGTAATGGTGGCCTCTTCTTTTTCTAGACTGGAGTGAAACCAGGGAAACAAGCAAAACACACACATGCTTCATTAAAATCACTTGCATGTATTGACAATAGTATCGCCAGCAGGGGGCACCAAAATGTAAACTATTGATCTCTGTTGCGACAAAATATGTACTGTACAGTATGTCCATTTTGGTAACACGGAATTAAACGCTTGCAGTGATCAATTAATGAAAGACACAATTTTACTGAGATTATTACAGAGAGAGCAAAAAAAAAAAAAAGCATAAAAAACAGAAGTCAGCTTTGAATACTTGATGAAGGGGTACTGTGGGGACATACAGTATAGACAATTTAAGGGGTAAATTATATGGTATAAGAAGGTATATTTCATTAACTATTACTAAATAACAACTGATAATAAACAAGAGCAAGATAGGCTAGAAACAAAAGCAAACTTTGGGACATTTTGACCATGCGCCAGTGTGTAAACCCCATAAGGACCTAGACTGACATGGTGTCACAACCTCTTTAAATGTTGTGGAAAGTTCCTTATTCAGCTTAACCCTTGATTAACACATTAAGTCCCTAATGACATCATTTCCAATGACATCATATAGCCATGACATCGTTTTAAATATGGTATGTGCCTGGGTAGCACATGTGACAAAACTAGCTAATTATAAAAAGCTTGGGGGTTTTTTTGTTACTGAAAGTGGTTTATCCTATTTAGCGATGCAAATTAATAACATCTCATATTTTATTTTTACACTGTTCTATTCAATTCAATTCAATTCAATTCAATTTTATTTGTATAGCGCTTTTAACAATTGGCATTGTCCCAAAGCAGCTTTACACAATCAAAAGAAATTATTAAAGTTTGTATATAAGAAAGTTTGTATGTTCTGACTGCATGTCTTGAACAAATTGACCTAGAAGAAATTAAGAAAGAATTGCTGTGACACGTTACATAGAGCTTTTAACCATAAAATTGTCACGGAAAATGCCATGTGACGTCTTTCAACATGTGCTCCATGGTCTGTCTGGTCTGTGTTATATCCCCCATAATGTACCTTAAAGGAGAAATAGGTCTGGGCTTTTATGGGTTAGGAGTGCTACAAACACAAATCACAAGTAGTTATTGTTATGATGGTTTTATGTATAAATATAATAGATAGACAGACAGACGGACAGATTTATTTTGATCCTGTGAGGGAAATTATTGTGTTACAGCAGCAGCAGATTACACAAACAGCAATGAAGGGGAAAATGCAATTCAAAATAAGAAAAATAAGAAAAAGAGCTGAAAATAACTTTCATAGAATGGTTTGCCTATTTAACTGAATATGGGCCAGCTTTCTGTATACAAAAAAATACATAACTATATAAAGCAGTGTCATACACATGATCCACTTACACACACAGACTCTTTCGCTTTTTTGAGAAAGTGGAAATAGCACGTCAACTGTTCACAGAGGCTCCACCCTACAGTCACGAATCATGCTAAACACCCAACTACAAATGACAAGCACTGCAACAAGAGAGGCAATAATCTTCACCAGAGAGAATAATAAACATTTGTCTATTATATATTTTAGTGGGTCAGTTTGGTTGTTCAGAGGTCACTGCTGATTGAATCATGAATCGATTTATGCTTTTGACCATAGCAAAGGTTCTCAGCTGGAGTTACAGTCTGAGAAGACTTTTGCACACATCTCTGGGGGCTTAATCTGGGCAAAACCAAACATGCAAGTAGGGGCATTGACTATGGTAAATTGCCGCTAGCTATGAATGTGTGTATACAGTAAATTGCATCCTACAATAGACTGGCATACCATCTAGGGTGATTTCTCCTGACTTATGCACAAGCTTAACGGGATTACCTCCGGGTCAGGATTAAGCATTTACTAAAATATTCTCCTTTGATGCTACTTCTTCTTGTTTTGTTATCACTGCTAGCAATTGGAATGAGGGGCTTCCGAATCAAACTGGGACTTTTGCTTATGCAGGATAAAAGAACACAGTTATAAGAGTAAAAACTACGTTTATTTCTTCATATAATTCCCTGCTATACTAACATATAACAGCATTTAACTATACAGCTATACATAATTATACAGCATTTTACTAATGTATGGATACCATATTGAATAGAAAGTTTTCTCAGTTCACTGGAACCATATCGGACTGCTTGCTTCACGTCTGAAATGCTGGCCTCCCAGGAACTCCTTTATTTGCCGCAACATGTAAAATTGCCAATTCCCTGTAATGTCCTGTAATGTGGTGTTCATGAATGATTGCATGTACAGTTCCCACAGACATGCATCTCTTAAGCATGTTGAGTAACAAGCAACGAGGATCAGGCATTCCAATTGCTGAATATTCATGGAACCAACTGCAGTTGATTGCCAGCCTCATCAGACAGGATCGCCATTCACAGACATATGGTCTTCTTTAACACATTTGCACCAAACTGTCTCAAAGTCTCATCACCGTACTGTACTTGATGTCTTCTGTAAATTACCAATTGTTCTTATGCCTCTATTCAAGAAAGTTCATCACAACACCCGGTTTGACTTGAATGCCCCTTGTACTTAAATGACAAGTGCTCTTAAGCTGGCATTGATTCCACAAATTTGTCTAAAACCATATGATGCATTTTAGATCACATGCTGTGAAAACACTTTAAGTGAAGAGATTAGACATGAGGAAAATCTGGGCTTTTGTACAGAGCTGTTAACAGAAGTACGGAAGTAACAGCAAGAAGAAGAAGAGAAGAAGTTAACAGCATTAGATTTAAACTAAAAACTAAAGGTTAAATAGTCACTTTAAAAGCAGTTTATTTTAATGCAGTCCATAGGCGTCACTAGGCCATTTTTAGGGGGGCTTTAGCCCCCCCCTAACATTTGTACTCAGCCCCCCTTAAAATTCTCCATGGACAGACAGCATCCAGTGCACTCATTTTAACTGCATAGCAGTGTGATTTACAGAGATAGAAAAATCCTTTTTTTTTGTAATAAATATTGTATTGTATTAAATAATGTCCCAAATCGTAAAATACATTTATTAGCCTTAGAGTAGGG
>JAOVVB010000046.1:10640572-10656341 GCA_028570985.1 Heterobranchus longifilis
TTTTTATTATTGTTATCCATTTAATTGAATTGCCTTCAGTAAACATGTTATCTAATATATATATATATATATATATATTTTTTTTTATATCAGTTATACAGCTTACATAATGTTACTAATTACCAAAACCTTATTATACTTAATATTTTTATATAATATTTATATTATGACTTTCAGATTTTGTCTTTAATCTTTAGCGTGCTTTCAACTGCAGTAGAATTACATCATTTCATCAAGATTAGTGGCTCTAAACAACTGCTTGACAGGAAGCAGCATAGTTTATGGTGTGTCGAGTCTGTGAAAGTGTGTGTGTGTGTGTGTGTGTGTGTGTTGAAGTTTGACCCAAGTCCTGTCTTAGGTTTCTCTGACGCACAGTACTTTTGGTGATGTATTAAAATGTTTCTATTTTACTTTCTCTAATTTAGAGCCGTCCACTTTAATAATTTTGAGGTGTGCCAGATGTTATACATACGTGATTCATAACATAGGAAGGTCAGATAGTGGTATTATTTTAGATACTTTGTAATATTGCACTTTTTTAAATTAGCTTGAAAATCAAATAGGCAAAGCTAAACTTTTGTTACACCAATTAAGCAGAACCGCTGCTTTGCAATGTACTTTCCTACGAGTTATGGCCCATTTGCTCCACAGCACACCTTTCAACAACTATTTACCCCCCGGTGTAGATCTCACTGTGTTATACCACTCTTTAGTAAGCTGTATGCCTGAGTATCCTACGCCGCATCTGTGGCAGCAGGAAAAAAAACCTGGAGAATCCAACCAAATAACGTAAGTTATTCCAGCACCGCATGTTTTATCCCATAGTGACGTGTGGTTGCTAAAATAGAGTGAACTATTTCAGAGCTACTGGCATGAAGTTTTTGTCTGGATTGCCATGTAATAAAGGAAGCAGTGAAATCAGCACTTCTGAAACCTCAGTACAGGAAAGTAGTTCTTCTAGGTGATGGTATATTAGTGTGACTTGTATCCTTTACACTTTATAAGTCACCTCTGACCTGGAAGCAGAGTGTCATGTGGTATGTGCTGAAGCTATTTATGATCTGTCCTCATGCAGACTACGAGGTTATCTGTGAACAGACACTGAGCAATGCATGCTACAACTTTGTTTTTTAGTTTTGTTAAAAGGTGTGATATTCAGGATTTTTTTTTTTTTGTTGCAAATTTTATTGTTCATTTTGTTTCTTTCTAATATCAAATGTGCACTCTGACCACACAGTAATTATGGGTAACTTGAGGTGAAGTTCTGGGTCAAGTCTTCAGAAGGAATTCTTGACTAGTACAGAAATAGACCAATTGGAATTTATAGGTGTGGTCTTTCTAAAACTTACTTTTAAACCTGAAGTATTTATAACGGATTATTTTATACAGCCACCTAAAAGAACCAGACATAAAGTGCTCAAACATTTAACTACCCAGCAGGAAGGACAATACATAGTAATCAACATGGCGTACACAATTTTCTAGTATTTTTATTAGAAACAAAGTTAAATAAGGACTTAAAATCCTTGATTGGACAATTACTGCTTTGATTAATATGTTTAAGTAATGCAGTGAGTACCTTCTCGTTTCTTAAACAACCATAACCCTGTGGAAAACATGGTACTGTGTTTCAGAAGGGTCAACGTATTGGAACTAAAGACAACTAATGATATTACTGAAATGACTGGAATTGACCAACACATTAGTAAAACTTGAAAGAATAGTGTTGACTAGTCAGCTTTGTGCGAGAAACGTAGTTGTAAAAGTTGGTCAGGTCGAGGCAATGTTATCTGGCAATAAAATTAAATCAGCTGACGACCTGAATTTACCGAATGACAAGGCTATTTCATCAACGGATTTTGTCTTTCCGGACGGCACAGGCAGATTCCAGGACAACAATACCAATTTTCATCAGGCTTAAATTGTGAAATATTGGTTCTGGGAGCATAAGAAATCATTTTCCTGCATGAATCGACCAAAACAGAGTTCGGATTTTACACATTGGGGTGTTGAAAAGTAACAATACAAACTAATTACAATAGTTATAACAACTAATAACTGTAGACCATAGTAAGATTGGGATAAGCAAACTAGATAATAGCACTTCACCTTTTCGTCTTTCAGTTCCTTGAATTAATGAATGAGTTAATTGAATACATGAACCAAGTTAGAAAAACAGAAAATTTTCTAATCCAAATTCAATAGTTATTTGTTAAACCCGGCCTGTTTGCACCTTAAACCATTTTTTAATTCGTAACATTATCCTCCAAACAAAGATATTTATTTGGCTATATAATTTAACATTTTCGTGTAATTAAACAGTTTTCTCTATGTTGATCTTGTATTATTACCATAATATGATTTGAATGTTCTGGAAACATGTCTTGCTGAATCACACAGGGAATACGAGAAATACTAATATATTAAAAATGTTCACCAGCATTTACCCTCAATCAATACACACACTGAGCATTAATGGATCGGTCAAGGATGTGCACTGATGGTGTTGGTCTGTGTTTGTGTAATTAAGTGCATCTCTTTCTGTGTGTGTGTGAAGTCCTGAGATCCCACTTTCACACCTTGGGATCACAAAGTTTTTGTTTTAAGCCTATGTCCATGCATTCATGCATCCACACCTTTTACACCAAGATAACTTGTATGATTTGCATGGCTGCTGTATAATTATGTATTTTTTCTCCTCTGTTTGTTTCAGATGGACCTTAAACTACTTTTTTTGTCAGCATTGTTAGGAGTCATATGCTACAGCAGTGCTCAGCCAGGTAACTCTCTCACTTGTTAACCTCAGTTGGAGATTATTCAATTTATTCAAAGTGTCGGACCAGGACTCAACCGATTAAGGTACATAACCGATGGACGTTTTTCAAACACAGTATAGTGATGTGAACGCCGCGAACGTTTTGGCCGTATGTCTGTGAATGACCATTCTGGTTGAGGTGGTTTGAAGCCCACCGGAGACCTGACCTTGCTCCATGCCTTTCCACATGTTCGGTCCATTAAAAGAGCTCCTGGGAGACCAACATTTTATGCTTCAAGCAGGCGGTCTAATCATGGCTTCTTGATGGTGTCCTAGTACTAGTGACACTGAGAGAAGTGCATTAGTGTAGCAAGAGATTATATAGAGAAATAAATAGAGGTTTTACTCTGATAAATGTGTTCTGTTATTTTGCACAATTAAAAGTCTCAGTTTGATTTGCACAATCTTGTCCAGTTTAGTTTAACTCCAAATCAATGAGTTCATAATGCTAACTCACAACCCATTTCTCTCTCTCTCTCTCTCTCTCTCTCTCTCTCTCTGTGTAAGAGTGCATGTCTTTAAATATCATTAGATGAAACCCAGAGTATAATAATGTAATGGAAAACATGCCAGTCTCTCTAGCTCGAATTACTGAGGACCATTGAGTCCTGAATGAAGGGACACTAGAGAGACAGTGCTAGAGCCTTTTTGTTTTCCCTGCATGATGACGGTTTTTGAAACTCTGCTTTTGTTTTCTGTAGAAGGGAACGAGTGCATCAAGGCTAATGCCGAATCCTGCGGTGAATGCATCCAAGTAGGGGCCAAGTGTGGGTGGTGCACAGATACAGTAAGTAGTGCTCATATACTCGGCTTATCTGACTCATACGTTTGTCACAGATGTTAGAAAACCGTTAGGGGAAACAGAAATTCCTGCTTGATAATGCACAAAGCATGTTCATGAGTTATCCATGACACATAGACAAACACAAATCATTTTTACATCATACTTTTTTTTCAGTCCGCGAATAAATCTGTGAACATATTGTGAATGGAAAAAAAATGTAGATTTTCTAAACAGATGATCTCAGTGTCTGGGTTGACTCTTCGTCATAAGCCTGCTTCATTCTTCAGGTGTTTAGTGGCTGAACTGAATGTTCAGTAGCACTGGGCTTTAATGTGGTTAAAGGGCAGAATAGAGAACGCCAAGTACAGCTACTTGTGCTCTCCACGTCTGCTACACTTAATGGAAAAAATGTGCTCTAAGCTGCAAGGCCAAGACGCTGCAGTTCCAGACACTGATTCTGAGTAGAGATGCACAGCACGGCCGTTATACGCGTACCGGAGCAAAGAAGCTAATACGATATACAGCTTGTTCGTTGTTACTACAAAGTAAGAAAATTTCGGATGCCGGATAAGTTGCTCGCATGTCCGGTAGCCGTTCAAAGCTTGTTTGCGTCAGTGAAAGCCTAGCGAAGCAAGTATACATTTCTTTGTGTTTTTTTTTTTTTACATTTTGTGCAACATTTGGTAAAGACATAGCACACAGTCACGAGAATGTCAGCAAGCCCAGGAGCAAGAAGAAAAGGCAGCCACATTCAGTTTAGTTTTTAAAGCAGCCGGTGCCAAGAGGAATCATAAGTTAAGGTTAAGTGAGGTTTAGTATCTATTTATTTTATATTTTACTTAATTTACATGTCTTTTTATATGTTTTAATTGTTTCAATATGTAAAAATATGATTATAGTTTTGGAAATCGGTAATATTGGTAATATTTTTTGGGTGGCTGGAACGGATTATTTGCATGTACGTTATTTCCCATGAGAAAATGCATTTCCCAATCCGAAATTTCGCCCCAAGAACTCGCCTCTGGAACAGATTAAATTCGTATGCCGAGGTACCGCTGAGCTTAACACATTCATTTATGCATTTTACATTTATATCTTGATATCTGTCATGCTGCTTTGTTAGAATGTCCATTATTAAAATTGTAATACAAATTAAATAGAAGTGAATTTATTTGACATAGTGGTTAGCATTGATGCCTTGTACCTCCATTTGTCTTGCTTGGTTGCATATCATTGCTTTTTTTCCTTTTTTAAATAAATAAGATAAAGCATGAAGTGTGAAAGTGTTTAAAATAATATATTTTTTTTTAAAAAGTCAATTTGCCTGTCGTGGTGGCACCATATTGGCGCTGTACTACACTTCTCATCAGCTACCACTAGTCACATGCCTCTGGTCCGTCTCATATGGGTATCATTTTTTTAAATATATGAGTTCTGTATTTATGTATTATATTGCTCTCAGTGTTTGTTTCCCTTGCTTAGTACCGCAGTTCCTGTTTATCATGTTCATGTTTTGTCATGAGCGTTTGTGCTTCTCACTAATGAAGACCTGCACTTTGCCTTGTTACCCTGACATGGGCATAGATAAACTTTTATTTCAGGCATTATAATGTATAAACCGTTATGAATATTTTTCTTTCAACGATATTTTAATTGATTTTAAACAGAGTCATAAAGAAGTAAACATGTAGAGTGTGTTTCAAGGCACACTTGTACAATCTGTGTTTATTAACCCCCCATAAACCCCTGTACCCCCCCACCCCACTTATCTCTCAGTCTAAAAAAGGCTACCTGTAGATACCAGCCATATTTAAAGAAGGAAAAGAAAGAGGCAAAAATGTGGAGCTGGAAGTCTAGGTTTTGTGTGCAAAAAAGAGGAGAGAAAAAGAGAGGGAAAGGAAGAAAAAAAACATACACAGGTGAAAAACCAACCAATCAAATAAGAAGGGGGGTAAATTATAAATGTATATGAAAAAGTAAAGAAAGGGCCCCCACACCTGTTGAAATTTCATGTCTGAATTACGGATTGAATAATGAAAGAGGACACAATATCCCTAAGCCACTGGGCGTGGGTGAGCGAGGTGACTTCCTTCCACATAAATATAACAGAACGCCTGGCCAGGAGGGATGTAAAGGACAATAATCAACGTTAAACAGGAGTTAGATGCTTATCTTCTTCACCAGTGATGCCAAAAAGAGCAATCAAGGGGTCTGGTTCAAGATTGCAATTCAGTATGTAACACAGGATTTTAAAGACATCCCTCCAGAATTTCTTCCAATTTAGGGCATGTCCAATACGTATGAATAAGAGGCATCTCTCCACTCTTACAGTAATTACAGCAAGGATCGACATCTGGATATAAATGAGAGAGCCTTACTCTGGAGAAATGAGCCCTATGTACAAGCTTAAGCCGTAATGTGGCGGGCGCATAAGGGGGTTGAATTGACAAGCTTGAGAATTGAGTTCCATGTAAAGCATTTATTTTTAATGTTTTTGTGTGTATTTTATGTATTTTTATGATGATATGACTCGTTTATTTAAAGGTTTTGTATTTTTTTTTTATTCTAGGTGTTTGATGATGTTGATTTTTAACAACATGCATAATTCGGCAAAAATTTCAAGGCAGTCTCTGAGGCATACAATGTAGCAATTATTACCGATTGATTTTTTTATTGATTAATTGACCAAATGATTCTTTGAATAATTCCTTTTGTAGATTGCATGTTTAACGCTTGCTTACTTGATTCCTGCCTTTCAGGACTTTCTGAAGCAGGGCGAGCCCACGTCGGCACGCTGTGATGAGCTCGAGTCCTTGAAGAAGAGAGGATGTTCAGTGTCCATGATTGAAAACCCTCAAGGGAGCCTGAAAATTCTCAAGGACAAACCTGTGACCAACCGCAAGATAGGAGGCAAGAAACTCAAACCTGAGGAGATCACCCAGATTCAGCCTCAGAAACTTGCCCTCAGCCTGAGATCCGGTGTGTGTGTGTGTTTTAACTCTAATCCAATTTTATGATGCAATTTATACAATTTATAATTCCGTAGCTCATACATACAAATAATTCAGTACAGTAATAATGATGAGCGTTTGTGGTGTGGTTGAATACGAATATGTTTCTCTTTGTGTAGGAGAGCCACAAACAATTAATCTAAAGTTTAAAAGGGCAGAGGACTACCCCATTGACCTGTACTATCTTATGGACCTGTCTTACTCCATGAAGGATGATCTGGAAAATGTCAAAAACCTGGGAACCAGTCTGATGTCAGAGATGTCCAAGATCACATCAGACTTCAGAATTGGTATGTTTTTGAGTTTTGTTTTCTTGATTTTAACAATTTTATACTATTTGTTGACCATTTGAAAATGGTCATTGAACTTAAAGGTAAGGTGACATAAAGATGTAATTTGGTGTAATTTAAGTTTAATTCTGCTTGAGTAACAAATATGTTAAGAAAAAAGGTTGGTGTGCCACATGTTAATCAGCCAGGCAACAGTAAATGTTTTGATTTGTATCTTTAGCAGCTCAATGCAAGTAAATGATAAGCATCTCTTGTTTTTGCCATTTCCTGCCATCACTAAAAATGACCTCATGTCCAAACACAGGCAGATTATTTAGCAAAAAAAAACATTTGATGAGACAATTCAAACCTAGGTGATTCAGAAAAAATGAATAAGAGGAAAAACAGGAAAACATGGAAAAAACACAAGATTTTTAGTATGACACATGCAAAACTTTGACAACATAACAAAACAAAACAGACTAACAGGAACATAAAGGAAATAATGTGAACTGTAACCAGGGGAGAGTTCAGAGCAAAGCTGGAGCAGCACCAGAACTGAAAGCAAAGAGGAGGCTCTAGTGACCTTTAACACATTTGCTTCTTTGTGTCTTATAAATTACAGCAAAAAAAAACAAAAAAAAACCTTAGAACGGAAAAAAGGAATGATTTAGTAATTAAAAAGGCATCTAAGTACATTGTGGATCTCATGGTCTGCATATAGCAAGTATATAATAGAAATGATATAGGCTTGTGTTACTCAGGAAAGCACTAATTATAGTGACCAGTTTAGCAGATAATTTACTGACAGCATGCATGTGAGTAAACGCAGAAGCACTTTAGCTAATGAACGTTGTGTGTGCATGCAGGGTGTTTCACTTTAACTGTTTGTTATTAAAGGTGTTAGAATGAATACAATTTAATGTATTTGTGTAAAATTTATTTGATTCATTAAGTGAGTCAGTTTATTATTAAATCATAATTAATGTTGTCTCATTGAATAATAATAAATCAGTGCTTTGACCATGATTAGTCCAAAACTTAAAAGCTTAAGTTAAGACTTCACCTACTATAGTGTGCTATTCATTGTCCGACAGTCAGTTCCAGGCCACTAATATGATTAGCTGATTGATGTGAAATGGACGCGCTTCCGTTCCCTATAACCGCACTGGTTATACAATCACACTGTATTAATCCCACTACTGTGCTTGTCATGTAACATTCCATGTTGTAGTTTGAAACGAATCCCATGTTAAAGTTACCGACGTCAGTGCAAAGGGAAAATGATACCTATCAGGAGTATAGTTTTTGACAAATGCAGAAAAAAGATGATTTTTTTCAGATATTTTACTGCCTACACCGGCAAACTAATTATTTGAACATAAAGTGTTACAGATGACCCCCAATTTGCCATTAAATAAGAAAATATTCTTCTGATTAAATAATGTTGTTTTTTATTTTTTTCTTGTAAAAATGTACATCATTTTAAAAACGTTTGACTGACAGTGTACATGTCTGCTACTGCTAAATGTTTCATCTGGTATTTTTGCATCTGCTTTCAGGTTTTGGCTCATTTGTAGAGAAGACGGTCATGCCCTACATCAGCACCACCCCTGCCAAGCTTCTGAACCCTTGCACCGGGGACCAGAACTGCACCAGTCCCTTCAGCTACAAGAACGTACAGAAACTCACCAGCGACGGGAAGCGGTTTAATGACCTGGTGGGTAAGCAGCAAATCTCTGGCAATCTGGACTCTCCAGAAGGCGGGTTCGATGCCATAATGCAAGTCGCTGTGTGCGGGGTGAGTGTGTGAAGGTTAACATTTTCCTGTCTTGATTAAAAAAAAAGATTGTATATATATTTTCCCTAAAAGATAAACACTATGAGGTAAAAGTTTATTTACATTTGTTCTATTAAAATACAAATTCAAGTTAGAAACATACATTTCTCTATACAAGAAATAGGGTTATATATTTGTGCCACATTTTTTGTTGTTTATTCACCTACCAAAAGTAATGAAACCTTAAATACAAAACGTTTGAACTATTTTCAAGTCTCTCTAAAATTGTAAATGAGGTTCATAGAAGTACTTTACAATAGATCTGGGTCGTTATAAGTTTTCCTGCACAAGGACAAAGTAAGTAATCATGGTCAAATTCCACTAGCCTTGTTCCATGCAAAAATGGTTTCCAAAGTTCAGCTGACACTCATTTGATGATTCTGCAGTCCCAGTTGGTATATTTTGAAGATATGGTATGTTTAGTACAAATTTAGTACAAATTCTGGTTAGCCGTGCAGCTAGTTTCACTTAGCCAAATGGCTAGTTTGGGTAGCTATATGGCTAGTTCCATGTAGAAATATGGCTTTTTCTCAAGAAAGAACAGCATTACATTTGTAATGCACATAGTTTTACTACATTTCGCTTTTTTCTCTCATTCTCAGGAACACATTGGTTGGAGGAACGTCACTCGTTTGCTGGTGTTTTCTACAGACGCAGGTTTCCACTTTGCTGGAGATGGAAAACTGGGTGGAATTGTGCTCCCTAATGATGGCAAATGTCACCTGGAAAACGACATGTACACCATGAGCCACCATTATGTATGTTCTGTGGGATTTGCTTTTTTTGTATGCTCGGTGATATACAGAGTCAGGCAAAAATGTATACACAATTTAGAGAAAATCATAAAAATATATACAGTATAACATATAGTGATAAGTTTTAATTGTATTTAATATATATAATTTCTGCATATTTTCTTAAACTTTTTTAACTAATTTCAATATTTTTTTGATTCTGCAAAGCTGCTTTGTGACAATGCCTATTATACAAAGAGCCATATAAACACAATTTTATTGAATTTAACATTTAGATAATTTAGCATTTGTTCCTTTATTTACTGCTTTATTTATCTGTTTGACAGGATTACCCTTCAATAGCACATCTGGTGCAGAAACTGAGTGAAAACAACATACAGACCATTTTCGCTGTCACAGAGGAATTTCAGCCTGTTTATAAAGTAGGCTTATAAACTACACAGTGTGTGCGTGTGTGTGTGTGTGTGTGTGTGTGTGTGTGTGTTTTGCCTATGTTTGTTGTTTGTTTATTTTACTCTTATCACTCTGTTTCTCAGTCAAAATCAAAGGCTTGGGAAAAGTCCATATTTTTGAAGATTATGAACTCTAGCTTATGATCTCTGCCTACATTCTCTTCTTCTCATGACTTTCTTTCTTGTGTTTTATTTACGGAATTTACCAAGATTTTCATTGAAATATACTATGTAGGACATTGGTTTACATTAAGGTTTCAAGGACACAATAGGAGAAATTAAAGAACTTCAATTAACGAGTTGTATTAATGTGTTATGTGATGTAAAGATGTAGGAAGCATTTTTGCTAATAACAAAAGAGATTTATTTAACCGCAACATAAGCCAATGTTAATCCCATCAGGAGTAAAATTAAGCGTACAATGATCAAAAATTCTAAACCTTTTATATACATTAGAATTAAAACATGAGGCTGAAAAGCAAATAGAAACATTTCTACAGTACTTGGAGTTCAGTATGTTATCAGCATTTAGACAAATGCTGTAATTTAATTTAATTATGTTTATTTGCTTCAATTTGGACGAATTTTGATCGTGGATAAGATAAAAATCTTGTCCAATTTGTGTATCAGATATATGTCTCTAGAAGGAACTGAAGTCTCACTGAGGTCTTAAGCAGCATGAGTTCACCTCTCTTGGTATTTTGGATAGTCGTAACTCTGAAAATAGTTTCCACCTCAAAACGTTTGGCTTTTGCTGTGCTCCAGAATCACCATTTCGAATTCCTGCCTGCAACGAGAACGCGTCATTTATAATACAAACTCTGTTTTTAGTCTGTTTTAGTCTGCAGTGTTTTATATCTGTCTCCATCCTGTGGTTCACTCCTCAACAAATTTGTTTTTTTTTGTCTTCCACAGGAATTGAAAAACCTCATTCCAAAATCCGCAGTGGGAACATTGTCTTCAAACTCCAGCAACGTGATCAACCTTATTATTGATGCGTACAATGTAAGTGTATCAGCTTACTCAGTCTGAATTGTTTCTTTATTCACCTGTAGAGCACTCAGGGATGTTTTTTTTTCTCCTGTAGTCTTTGTCTTCAGAGGTGATTCTAGAGAACAGCAAGCTGCCTGAAGGAGTCACCATCACATATCAGTCCCGCTGTAAGAATGGAGTAGTGAGCGTTGGAGAGGATGGACGTAAATGCTCCAACATCTCCATTGGAGATGAGGTAAGCTGCTGAAGAATAGAAAAGCTTTGCATGTTCTCCCTGTGCTTGGTGGGTTTCCTCTGGTTCAAGTTTCCTTCCACAGTCCAAAGACATGCAGATTAGGCTGATTGTTCCGAAATTGCCCGTAGTGTGTGAGTGGGTGTGCCCTTAAATAAAAGGTTCAAGTTAATTAATGTCATTGCATTTTCATCTCTTTGAATGACAGGTCTCCTTCAGCATTAACATCACAGTTAATGGCTGCCCCAAACAAGGCAGTTCTCAGAATCTAAAGATCAGACCTCTGGGCTTCACTGAGGAAGTGGAGATCAAACTGAGCTTTATCTGTGACTGCGATTGCCAAAGGAAAGGCATTCCGAACAGTGACCTCTGCCATAACGGCAACGGCACCTTCGAATGTGGCGCCTGCAGGTATCAGTCCATCGACACACTAATAATGAATATATTGATAGAGAAATGTTCTTGCTTCTAGGCTGGTTTTATTATTTGGGACGTCTTTTTGATAAAAATGTGCTTTCTGATCATTTCACTGTCACAACACTTTAAATTAATACTTTTTTTATTTTATTTTGCAACACTCAGGAAATGTGTGGGACGAGTGTCTACCTGATCACAGCCAAAATCACACTTCAATCAGACTTCATCTGCTTAGCATAAAAAATATACACTCTGTCCATTTTATTAGGAACACCTGTATATCTGCAGTTATTAAGTCAGTATGTGATCATAAAATCATGCAGATACCAGATGAGCTGGTTTGGCTATTTTTGAAAGATCAGCTTCAGGTTTCTTAAATACTCAAACCAGACAATCTGGCATCGACAAAAATTAACCCGATTAAAGCCACAGAGCTCACATTTTTTCTTCATCCTGATCTTCAGTGTGAAGCTCTTGTCATGTATCTGTATACATTGTGCTACATAATAAGCAAGTGTACAGGTGTTCCTGTTATAGTGACTAATGAGTGTATTTGTATTCTATACTAGGTTTAGCAGATCAGTACACAGAGCGATTAACAGCGACTCAGGTCAGGTTATACTGACCTTATGATGAGATCAGGTGACCTTATGCTAAATCGAGAGTGAAAAGGAAAAACACACCCTGAAGAAAACTGTCCATAAGCATCTTCCACGTACTGTCTCTGTGCCCTGAAACTTATTGCACTCACCTAATTTGGATTCAGGTTTTTTTGTACATTAAATATTCCTTCAGATCAGGAGCATGCCCCAAAACAATATGTAATATGTAAACCACTTAAAAGGAGACTTGCTTGAAGTAATGTTCAAAATGCTCTTTACATAATTGAGTTTGCTTTAAGTGAATTCGTTCATTTATCAGAGTAAGCTACTGTTCAGACAGTGACTCCACAGTAATACAGTTAAATGGGTATGGCTGCTTATCTGAATAACTGTCAGTTTATTGGTCTGATACTTCTTCTTCCCCTTGCAGTTCAGTATTTATGTTCCTTTTCTTATTCTTAATTTGAATCAGATTTTTATTTTAAAGTGTGAAACAGCACAAGCTGTACACTGTTCTATTATTATACCGTTATATTAACCCTTGAACCAATCAGCAGCGAGCAGGCATAGTGCCATTAAATAATATTCCTACACCAGATTTGATTATTTCCCCTTAACAGCATGTGCTGACGGCCAAAACATGGTATCGTTGCCAAAAAAAGTGTCTCACCTATGTGTAGTTTCCGTAACTTTTTTTAATTGAAATCTTTCAATGATCTTAATTGTCATTCAGGTAAAACTTAAACCTGAAAAAGTGTATTACTCTACAGTGCAAAATGGTTAAGATATTGCAACATGAATTTGCCACGGTTACGGACACTACAGATTTGTTTTAGGGGGAAAAAATCCTTAATTTTGCATGGAATGCTTTAAATTAAGCTTTTTTACAGGTCATATTCTTATAGAAACTTTCACTAATTTTAGTATTAATACTCATAAAGAAGTATGAATAATATGCATTTTAAATTATTATTGTTCAAAGCAAGACAATATAACACTGAAAAATGGCCATTTTGGGGGACACATATACATTTTTATGGAAGCAAGTTTGGTCACTTCCATGTTGCATAAACTTTAGAAGTAGCTTCTTTGGCACACACATTTCCTGTATTATATGTATAACATTCAAATCAGACCCAATACTGTGTTTTGCCCGTGAGCTGTTTTATTTGCAAACATGAGCTTTTAAAAAAAATTATTATTACAGAACACATGCTAACCGACTTAGTTCCTGTTATCACTTAACGTTATATGACAGTTATGAACAGCTGTTAACTCCCCAGCGTACCTCAACCTTAAAGCCTCTGCTATGTCAGAAAAACTAAATGAACAGCTATACCTCCACCTGTGACAAAACCCTGACACTGGAGACTCCTTCTAGAAATCGCAGAATAAATGTCTCTTTATATGGAAAACACTACAGTATTAAACACGACACACATTTCTAACAACCTTTTTTAGTATAGCATCCGTTGTTCAACTAAGGAGTTACATTAGAAATGATAATTAAAACAAGAGCGAACTTGTACACTATGTGTGTTAAGGTTTAGTCTGAGCTCCCGGTGTAGAAAATGAATCAACATCAACATTCTGATATTATAAGTAGTGATGGGAAGTTTGAATCATTTTAGTGACTCGGTTCTTTGAATCTCGTTCATCAAAATGAAGAATTCTTTTGAGTCATTTAGTTCATTTCCTTCTTTTGTTCAGAAATAAAATAAAATGTTACATTTTGAATAAACAGACCCCCAATACGTCTACATACAAAGATTTTGTCTATAGTTCCAGTTATGAATATATTACAATACAGCTAAGGACATATTAGGATAAACAGAATGAGCAACTCATCTCTCATATCTTCTGGTCCGAATCGTTTGTTCTTTTGAATCTTTTGCTCTGCATAGCGTCTATGGGAGTCACGTGACAAAAGAACGAACGATTCGGAACATAAGACTCAGAGGTAACTACTCATTTCTGTTTCCTGTACCTAACCTTCGGGGGGTTTTACGATGATGCGCCCAGTAGAAAATGAACAAATCACTCTCTGAGAGTACTCGTTCTTCTGAGTCACGTTAAATACTCGTTCAAAAAGAATGAATTGTTCGTGAACGACCCATCACTAATTATAAGTGTTCTTTACTGTGTGATGTTTGCTTATGAATATTGATGACAGTCAGAATGAATGGATGGGGTGGATGGATAGATAGATTAGCTAGATTAATTGAATTAGATTAATTTAATTCTCGAAGGATCTTGTTTATAAGAATTTATCATTTGTGAGCAGCAATCAAAATGTGTATTATTCTACCATGCAAAATTGATCGATATTGCAACATGAATGTGACACGGTTACGGACACTACAGATTTTTTGGGGGGAGATAAAGAATCCTTAATTCTGATGAGATTTGAGAAATCCACAGCGCTCTGGTATTATAAGTGTTCATTACTGTGTGATATTTGCTTATGAATATTGATGACAGTCAGAATGCATGGATGGGGTGGATGGATAGATTGATTAGCTAGATACATTCAATTTGATTAATTCCTGAAGAATATTATAAATATTTATAATTTGTGAGCCGCAATCAAAAAGTGTATAAGAGCAAGGCACGTTAGATCAGTAGTTACACATTACATGTTTCATTGACAATCAGGAATAAAACAAAAATACCTGATGATAATAAAGCACCACTGAATGCAATGATCTGCTGCTACAGATGTTGAGATTGTTTTCCCGTTCTTAGGTGCAATAAGGACCGTATTGGCCGAGAGTGTGAGTGCTGGAAAGACGAGGTGTCCAGCGAGGACCTGGAGAAGACCTGCCGCAAGGACAACGGCACCGATCTCTGCAGCAACAACGGCGAGTGTGTGTGCGGCAAGTGCGAGTGTAAGAAGAGGGACAACCCGGAGGAGTACTACAGCGGCGAGTACTGCGAGTGTGACAACTTCAACTGCGACCGCTCCAACAACAAGCTCTGTGGAGGTACTGTCTCTTTGACACCACTATTTAAAAAATCAGTAATAACAGTAATGTCTGTACATATTACCTTGCTAACATCGGTCCCGGTCTTAACCTAGGCCACGGTCGCTGCGAATGCCGAGTCTGCATTTGTGACGCTAACTACACCGGAAGTGCATGCGACTGCTCCTTGGATACGTCGACATGTCTGGCCTCCAATAATCAGATATGTAACGGCAGAGGCACATGCGAATGTGGAACCTGCAGGTGCACCGACCCTAAATTCCAAGGACCCACGTGTGAGATCTGCCCCACCTGCCCTGGAGTCTGTACTGAGCACAAGTAAGCGTACCCTCTGTACCTGAAGCTTAAGAGCTTTAATAAAGAAGATTTAAATCAGAGAATTTGAGATAGAAATGCTTTTATACCTAGTAATTTACAGTGGAACATTGGATTACGAGCATAATTCGTTCCGGAAATGGCCTCATGTTTCAAAACACTTGTAAACCAAACCGAATTTTCCCCTAAGAAATAATGGAAACTCAAATTATTCGTTCCACAGCCCAAAAAAATTAATACATAAAAATAATTAATACAAAATATTAAGTAAAAATAAAACAAATTAACCTGCACTTTACC
>JAOVVB010000046.1:10656441-10676350 GCA_028570985.1 Heterobranchus longifilis
AGGAATCAGCCTCCCCCTTCTCATCTTACACAGTAAACCTTTCTCCTCTCTTATTTGAGTTTCACACACACACACACACACACACACACACATTAACGGAAAGACTGTTTTATCAGAAAAAATTTGCAAGGAACATCGCTAATGACACTCGTGTGAGCGCATACTAATGGAATCATTGCTGTAAAGTAAAAAAAACAAATGACTGCACTTTGGGTTGGGGGGGTGTAAAGCAGAGTGTGTGTGTGTGTGTGTGAAGGGGCACGTTGTGAAATTATGTGCGTGCACACACATAACGGCATGCTGACCCAGGAAGAGAAAGAAAAGGGATCTTTAACCTCTCTAATGCTTTGCACGCGCGCACACGTGTGTTATAATAAACAGTACACGCGCGCTGTACACACATGCATACAAACAAAAAATAAAAGATGTTTTTTTACATGCACACATGCTCACAGTGTTATAGTAAACAGTACACGTGTGCACTGAAAAATCTTTGCTCGTCTTGCGGAACACTCGCAAACCGCATTACTCGCAATCCGAGGTTTGATTGTATTAGCTTTGGATTACGAAAGAGAAAAAAAAAAGATTCAAGCATGGATCAGTTAAAGAGTCAGATTAAAAAACACAATTATATCATTAATATGTTGAATTAAATTTTCACCACAAATTTCACAATTTTTCAGTTAATCTTATGCTTTTCCTTCAGTGGTTGCTTTGTAGAGGATGAACATTAAGCCTCAGACCGACACCAACGCCTAAAGATGTAACACTGTTCACAGGTCACTGATTGGCTGTTTCATGTAAATAAATGATGCCATGTGGGTATTCCAGTGTTCTGTTGGTTATAATGGAGGATGTTTCAGGCAGTTGGTTTCTGTCTAGTGGACAGATTGGTTTTCAGTTGCAGATGTTTGTGTGTTTACAGAAAGTGTCGTATGCCTAACAAATGCCACGTAGAAGTAAACGTTTACTGCTGCAGAAGTATGAGGTGAAATATTGGGTGATTCTGACTCACTGAAACAGTAAGAGTGATTCAGTCGGGCAATAGCAGTCTGGCGATAGCAGCAGCGGCAGTATCAAAAGTATTTGTGTGCCATCAACATAAATATAAAAACATCAATACACAACCCGTCATGATTTTGGTAAAAAACAATAAAATAAAATAGCCGGCGCCAGGATTCTGTTTTTTTAAGGGTTAAGACAACATCTTTTCCAACAATAGATCAACTACTGTGATACATCCTTGTCACCCCCTCTTCCTTCCCATCCTGTTTTGTCTCATAACTGGAACTTTTTTTTTAGTCCTTTGCTCATTTATTTCTATCAGAGTGTTGATCATTCATGATAGATTTGGCGCCTTTGAGTTACATTCCTTTGTTTATAACCGTTTCCTTTTACTTGCGGTGTTTTTATTGGTCTTAAAGATGATTGATTTTGTAAGTCAAATGTGATTAAGTTTGATAAAAGGTTTTAGGGTTGAGTGCATAACCTTCTGAAACTCAGACTCTACTACTGTATACACTGCATTCCCTCCTCACTGTATCTCTTTATTAGGTCCTGATAACTTTCAAACAGAAAGACGTTTGGCATCACACAGGGACACACACACATTTTAGTTGGAGGAAAATGTCTCACTTGTATGAGGTTCAAGTTTTGATTTTTTTTTTTTTCTGCCTTATTCTTTTCCTCTGAATCTAATGTGGATGTCAATGAAATGACACGCATGAGCACATTGATACGTCTTTGCTTCTATCACGTCTGTGATAAAACACGTGTGCAACCAATCTTTTATTTCAAACAGGAGATGAGGTTTACTAAAAATGTGCTTGGGATTTTGCTCAGGAGGATGACAAAAAGATTTAAAAAATCTACCAAAACACTGATTTCACTTTCCCTGCATTGACCACTTTCTCGATTGTTGAAATGAAATCCCTGTGTATCCGTTACTGACTGATGATGTCATCACCCTGCACATGCACAGATGCTAAAAGTCACATGAATTCCTATCTCACTGCTCTAAAAACGAAAATGGACTCCATATTAACTTAACCACCTCCACTGTTATATTGGACTTTCAACACACTTGTTCCACGCGGACAATCCCTGCTATCCGATATGAGGATGGTTTCCTGATTCCTCTCAAGGTTTCTTCCTATTCTTGCCCTTGTCATGAGATCCAGTGTTTAGAACCTGTAGAGACAATATGTAACACTAACCACAGACTCCACACACATTTGATCTTGAGATCCTTTTTTTAAATGATGGAAAGAGGGAGTGAGATTGACAGATCAGATATGGAGCAGCAGTGTTACAGTGGCTGTAATGAAGCAGGAACTCAGTTTGCAGACAAAGTCCTTTTCTGCTCCTGGCTTAGTGTCTGTGATATAGTGAGTGATCTATAAGCCTCGAAGTAAAACTCCCAATCTTGCACCTCTCGCCTGCTGAGGTGGTTTGACCCCTGTTTGTCGCCTGATTGAGCTGTCTAAAGGAAGTCCCACTAAACGGACGCCCTAGGGCAGTTCCTTGGGCAGATCCCACAGAGATTCTATCTCAAAGTTTGCTTGGGAATGCCTGGGGATCCCCAGAAGAAGCTGCAATTTGTAGCGACGGATAGACATGTCTGGACTGACCTTCTCAGCCATGTAGACCCAAAGCCTCAGACCTGAAAAAGTGAACGATGAAGTTTTCAGTGAATGAATAAAAGTTAATCCCAGTTAGATGAGTAACAAACTGTATGTTGTCCCACAGGGCGTGTGTTCAATGCCGAGCCTTTGGTACTGGAGAAAAGAAAGACACTTGTGAAAAAGACTGTAGCTACTTCAAACTGATCAAGGTGAAAGACAGGGAGGAGCTGCCTCAGCCCGTACAAGCCTTCCCACTCATGCACTGCAAAGAGAGAGATGCTAACGACTGCTGGTTCTACTACACCTACTCTGTCACCAACCAAACCGAGGTCCATGTCGTCGAGACACTAGGTAAAGTTTGAAAAAAGTTGTCAAGATTTACACAACAAAGAAACATTTTACAGATTTCATCTACTCTGCACGACACCTTAAAAGTGCACGCTGCCTTTCAAAGGTTTCTGAGCACCCGGTATTCACATTTGACTTCAAGTTAAATGTTAAGTTAATGTAAATATAGGAGTTAATGGAAGTGAAGTGACAAATGTAGCTCTATCTGGAAAATGCTTAAACGTATAAAAATCAACTCTTAGTATCAGGCAAATACATCCTCAGACGAATAACAACTTTTTTCACTGTGCCATTATTTATTTCACAAAAATGATAACAAAAAGGAAAAAAGGCCTTTAAATGCTAAGTTAAAAAAGGTGTTTGTTGTTTGTCTGGGGTGCATTTGCTAAATACTGAGAGTCGCTACGATTTTTATCATCAATTAGTATAATTCTCTTTGAGAATTTAAAGAGGGGGTACTAATTTTTATCATCCTGATATCTAGGTTTCGATTTGATCTGTATTGCGATTCTGTATCACAATTTTATAAACTTCCCAGTTTTTTATATATAATTTATATATTTTATATAATGTTTTTTATAAGATCTACTTATACTTCTAAACAAAATTTGCAAATAATTTAATCCTACCACGATCCTAAAATGATGTGCTGCCTGGAAATGTGAAGAAAGAAAGTTTAGACGTAGAATTGTAGAGAAACTGAAACATTTTTATCAACGCAAATGCAAAAATATAAACATTTAAATTTACATTTAAAAAAATTGATTTTGAAGTCAGTGTAGCAACAAATAAATTGCAACAAAATAATCGCAATACATAATCTCTACTTTATAATCATATATAAAAAAAATAATAATGTCCAATATCATCTTTAAGACATATATGTATCTTGGCTTACATAACTTACAGTGAACAAAATCACCAAACAAGTTCACTAATTTTTAATTAAGCACCTTAAAATGTGACACATCCTTAGATATAACCCTTTAGGTATTATAAAGAGCACATGCTCTGGGGTAATAATATGTTAGAACACCACCGCACAGTCAAACACTTCCCATTTGCAGCGCTAATTAAAGGCAAATCACTTAGCAAATATGTTGTGTAATGCAAGTCTATTTATTATAACAGAAATGTGTTGAAGATGAAGAAATTTGCTGCATCATTTTTTTTCTCATCATTCTTTTGTTTCCCAGAATGCCCAGCTGGTCCTGACATCATCCCCATCGTGGCTGGAGTGGTTGCGGGAATCGTCCTGATTGGACTAGCCCTTTTGTTGATCTGGAAACTGCTCATGATCATTCATGACCGCCGCGAGTTCGCCAAGTTTGAGAAAGAAAAAATTAATGCCAAGTGGGATATGGTAAGAACAACCCCTGTGTTTTTGGTTTTTAAATAAGATTCTGTAGGGTATAATTGATTACATCTGAGAGCAGAGAGCAGTTCCTGTCTCTAACAACGCTTGTTACTTAAGATGAGTGTATTGTACTTGCAGATTTTAAAGGTAGCTAGATTATAAGGTCTCTAAATTCCCCCCTTTTTTCCTTACCTTACATCTCAACCTATCATTTTGTCTTTAATTCATGGGAAAGTTATTCATAGGCCAGCTGGCTTTAAATATATTTTTTGGGTTAATACTCCTAGCAGCTGGAAAACAGAACAGAGCCATTTTGGATTGTGGGTTTGGTTCTCCAAGGTGCGGCCTGTTTGGAGTAGATTTGTGAAGTTTGGTTACTCGGTGCTGCCCTCTGCAGGTCATAAATAAATGTAAATAAAAAAGTCTTAGCCTTAGTCTCAAAATAATGTCATTTCTGCATTTAGACTTTAAAATGCTTGGATATGCCTTTACCAATGTTTTTTAACTTTCCTAAGATGTCATTATTTTTACAGATTAATATTCACAAAGACTATTCTTTATTCAGGTTTAATCTTAAATCTAGGCAGTGTAATTCATCAAGGTTCCACAGTAGTGTAGGAGTGTGTCTAAGAGATATGGGTAGGGCAGTAAGGGTTCAAAAAGCTCTTATTATGGCAACGCAAAGGCCATGGTGTCAGTTACAGTTCAGCTACGTCAGTCTGTCGAGGCCTGTGATTAAAACCTCATCAAAGGCTAGGTGGGGTGTGTGATGACGGTTGGGACAGTTATATCGAGCGCTCTGGTTTTCATCAAGTTTCAAGCCACCGCTATTCCAGGAACACTTTTGTAGTAGTTTCTATTTATTGACTTTTTTTCAAAACTTGAATCTACCCTTTTCCTTTTGTTGCCTTAAGTTTAATTTTCCATAACACTCGATCATTGTAGATGCTTTATAAATTCAGATTCCTAAATTTTTGCCATTTAAAAGCATTAAAGGAGGCCATAGCTCAACTATTCTGAGAAAACTTTCTGCCCTGATGGTATCCAAGCACTAGTGAAACACTGTGCATCCCCTGCATTAGTGTAGCAGGGGATTATATAGAGAAATGAAGGGAGTTTTTACTCCAGCTGTGTACTGTTATTCTGCACAATCAAAAATCACAGTTTGGGCCTTCGAGTGGCGCAGTGGTAAAGTGCTCGCCCTATCATCCAGATATCCGTCTGTGAGCCAACAGTGCAGCGAACGAGCAGTTCGAAAAGATGCGGTCGGCTGGCGTCACGTGGTTTGGAGGAAACACGCGATAGTCTTCGGCTCTCCCGACTGAGTGGTAGTAGTAGCTTAATGTGGGAGCCCCCTAGTGGGAGGAATTGGACACGGCTAAATTAGCCGTGTCCAATTTGACTTGACCCCCAGTTTGACTTGACTGCCCCAAGTACATAAAATATTTAACCTATAACTCTGACGTATTGCACATTTATAACACCAAAGGGCCACTTTTATTCCCAACTGTCAGAAGGCTGACATGTAGCTCTGCATTTCAGTTCATACGAAATAAATTGTTCAATTGTTGAAAGTAGTGAAACCATTGTTAATAATGCCTCATAGTTTATATGTAATCTAACAGTAGCTCAGTTAAACAGTGCATCAGACTTGATAGCTCAAATATATAACCGAATGTGTTCGTAATTTGTCAGTGTAATTAAATCTGTTGCCGGTCTGACTGGTGTGTCTGGAGGGAATTTTCAGGAGAGGACTCATAATGATGACATCAGTATAATGATGACAGTAGAGATAATCGGAGACTGGGTTAATGCAGGGAAAACAAAGGGATGCTGACATAGTAACATGCTTTATTCTAGAAATCATGCTTACTGTTAGTTAGTATTATTATTATTATTATTATTATTATGTGATATTAGATAAATCTTGTTGTTTTAATTATTATTTGTATTCATTTGTATTATCATTAGTAGTTGGACCAGTGTGGCTATCATTATTTTTATTATTATTAATAGTAGTAGTAATAGTAGTATTATTCGTAGTAGTATCATAACTACCCCACTACTACACTGCACCGTCAAGAAAAACATTAGAGCTGTTTGTGCAGCACCGTTAGGTGGGCAGGGGTATTTCCAGTTAAACAAACCCTGGTATTTGGAAAGAAACTATTCAGATCATGTGTTTTGCTCAATCTGCCTGGGGGTTTGTGAGACAGGAAGTGTGTGTGGCCGAGCTGCCTGTCAGTCAGCCAAGCATGCAGTGCGCTGTAGTCTGTGCACACAGTGATGGATGACGTGTAAACGATTTCAGGGGTGCTAGCTGTTGTTAGAGGAACTGTCTTTGATCTTTATCTTTTTTTTTTTTTTTTTAATTATGGAGGTTGTTGTGTTTTCTCGGTTAAGATTTTTGGATGCATTAGTTCCCAGGATGAGAAGTTCTTCTCTAGGTTTACAGATGAAAGCGAATAGGCAAGGGTATAGATATTTGGCAGATGGCATTATGCAGAGGGACTTATTAAAACCTTTTTAACCTCTGCAGTCCTCATGCTGTTACAAATAGGTCTGAGTCTTCCAGTGTGATCATGCTAACATCCTGTTAGAGAGGAGTTAATACGGCAAGAAAACAGTATTTTTCCTAACGCTCATTTAAGTGATTTTCCATCTTGTAAAGAACAGTCGCTGTAATGCTTATGAAATATTAAGGAATTTCAAACAATATCTTTCCCATAAGGTCTTTCTTCATCCTCTTAGCTCCTCCTCCTCATCATCATCTGTCTTCTTGCTTTTGCTGTGTGTTTTTTCATCTCCTTTGTCCTTTTCCATCTTGCCTTCAAAATTCTTTCTGTGCCTTTTTTTCCTTCCTTAGCAAGAGAATCCAATTTACAAGAGTCCTGTTAATAAGTTCCAGAATCCAAACTATGGGCATAAAACTGCAGCTCTTTAAGTGTGTATTACTTCCCGAGTGTCTCTGCATGCTCTGTGTTTTTGCCTTGTGTTGGTGTGAGGAAGTCATTTTGTTGCTCTACAGCTTGTGATTTTAACATTTTATTTATCTATAATAATCAGTACAATTTAATCATCCTTACAATTGTACAAATAACTTCAAATGACTACAATGACTTATTTGAATTTAATTAATAATCTATTTTAAGAATGTGAGAGGAAAATACAAAGATTTTTCCATTAGGGTTAAACAGCCATATCGTGCGATACAGTGGTGCAATAAATTGTATCAATATGCACATTTTAAATGGTTTTTGAACAGCTGCTTTACAATGTTTTATTTTTGTATTTTGTAATATTTTAGCCTTTTTTTCCTTTTCCCCCTTTTTTGCATTTTTTCCTATCTTTTAATAAATACGTCTGGGTCATGATTGTTCAATATAGAGTGCCATGTCTTTTTTTCTCAGCACAACCTAGGAAATATGATGAAATTTATTTTATTTAATTTAATTTTAATCAACTATATATACATGACTGTGCAGAAAATAGGTAAATAAACACCATAGTCTCATATAATCAATTTATTTAAAATTGTTTTGTTAAATTGTGTTATTAAAAATTTTTTAAATTGTTGTTTCCAGTTGTTTCCATGACCAAAAATAATAATTTGAGCATTTTCTGAGTTCCTCTTTTTTCTTTTTTCTGACATTTCTGCACAAATATTTTTTTAGTTTACTTCTTTTTGTAGCAAACCCTAGCATAACCATTTGTTTTCTGCCTTTTTTTCCTTATCTTTGTCAGCTAAATCAGATTATCTTTTTTCCTCTTTTTGATTCTCTTTTAAATGAAACCATGCTGTTGAATGAAAATGTTATTAATTGGATTGAGATTTATTCTCAACACCTCACTCACCCTTACATTGTTATGACTTTGTCAATTAATTTAACATGTTTTTGGTGTTTGTGTGTGCTTTATTTTTATAATTTATTTTTTATGAGCTAATCATTTTACTGAAGCTTCTATTGCACATGTTTCACTCTTTTATTCAGATTATTAACAATGTATTGAGGAGTTTTTGTGCTTTTTTGACTGAACTAATCTAAAGACCACTGAATCTCTCATGACCTTGTACTAACCATACTTGTACTGTTGCTTTGCCTATTTTCACGTGTTCATGTTTCTGCTTTTTTCACAGGGTGAAAATCCGATCTACAAGAGCGCTGTTACGACTGTCATCAATCCTAAATACGAAGGGAAATAATGCCCATCTCCCCTGCGCGCAGAGCAATATTCTTCATTTCAATTTGAAACATTTTCTCCCATTTTATGTTATTTTATTTTTTCCATTTTATTGTGTTGAACTATGCGTTTATATTTTAGCACTGCGTTTAGGATACAGCATTGTGTGTTTTCCTCCGTTTTATTGCGAAACATGTACAGTTTGTAAAGACTTTTAACAGCTCTTGTTTGGAGTACTGTTTATATTTTTGCCCATTGTTTCACATATTCCTGAAACCATTTACTGAAAATCGTGATGCTGAGACAGCTTTTAATCTCTTCATAAGCGATACATAAGCTATGAAGCGAACCTTTATTATTACAGTTCATCATTATTCACACTAATCATTTCCATCAGATCTATCAGAGACAACAAAAAGACATTATGCAGCAGCATCACTGTGAGTGTGTAAGATCTGACATGACAATCAGGAGTACTGTTTATTTGTACTGAGGTCTTTTATTATGCCATTGAGTCTAGAGATAACTGCTTATGTATTGAAAGCATGTTACAGCCTTATGGGATTTTATTGTTGTGTTATATTTTAAGGTTTTTAAACTTTTCTGATTGCGTAACATAGTCTACAGTAATTTTATGCCTTAATACATAAGGGAAATTTCAGTCATAAACACACATGGCTTTTGGTCAGATTTTCTCTCTTACTTTAATTCTATACTACAAATATTATTATATATCGAGCAATTTTGCAACTTTTTACTGTGTATATCTGACTTCAACCTGTGTCTGTGTCTAAAGATCATATGCTTTACTGAGAGTCGTTTGTATGTAGTCCTTAAAGTCAGTACTGATGTCTAGCTAAAGCCTCTGGCAAAATAGGAAGAAAAAAATAAATAATAAAATAAACAAACACCAGTTTATAAATTCAGGAAATATATCTTAAACTGATATTTAATTATAGTGGGAAAATCCTGTTTTCCAGTTGACCAGAACATTGTGGGCGTGTCAGCCTGGATAATGATTGACAGTGCTGTTTCCCTGGCAACATAATGCAATCAAAATTTGCTGATTTATTTTGGCATTTAAGCCTGAATTTTTGCATACATATACAAAGAATTTTCCCTGATATTGGTGACATTTTTCCTCTTTGAAGAGATTTATGATGGAACTTCAAACCACTGATGCCATTTTGTTAAAAACAAGTTTGTGAAAACTTTCATGGTACATGGATGTGTGGTTATTTTATTTTTTTATCCTGATTATTCTATTCAAAGTTTAAGATAGTGTGTTTAAAATAAAGAAATTGCCATTTTGATGTCTATTCAACACATACTAGGAAGACTCTTGCTATTTGATGTATGATGCAGTATTATCTTACGCGAGATGCCTCAGATCCTAGCTACTCCTCTCTTTTTAAGTGCCTTTTCAACATGTCCACTATTGCCATGCTGTTTTGAATTTATTTATTAAAACCGACTCTTAAAAAAACATCATGCCTTTATTTTGAATAAACTAAGATTGCTGTTGCATGAGATGGACCCTTCTCTACACTCCTGTGAAGATCATGAGCATGTGATGAAAAGCAGTTTATTTGCGTTGAATTGTATTCCGTTCATTTAGAACAGGGGAAGTGTAGAAGTTATCCAGTAGAGGGCAACAGAAACACCAACATCAGCTGTGTTACTTATGTGCATGTGTGTCTCAAGTAATTTTTCTCCATATAACTAATATTGTACAATCATTTATATGATTTTAATCCCATCTGGGGCAGAGACAGATTAATAAGCACAAAGTACACAGACACATAGCTGAGTGACTGTTATGACACAATACGTAATATGGTTTTAAATCATTTGTTCTGCCTTGTGAATAGGCACCGTACTGCACTTAGATAGAAGTGTAAGAATGCAGGATTTCTGATGTTGATTAGACCCTCAATGACTGGTTGTGGCAATTATATACAAATACATGAACAAAAAACATTTACCAAAAAGCAGCTAGCTGTAAGCAGTTTACTGGACTATTTCCTGTGTGTGGGCGGGGCGGGTTAAATTAGATGAAACCCTTTTACCTTATTTACATTTACATTTAGGCATTTGGCAGACGCTCTCATCCAGAGCGACTTACAAAAAGTGATTTGAAGTTTACATCACTGGATAGATACTTACACTTATGGGATTTACTCCAAGTATTGAAGAAACAGATGCGTCTTGAGTCGTCATTTAAAGATCGTCAAAGACTCTGCTGTACGGAAATTTAGAGGAAAAATTAAATATACTGATATATAATATATAATATATTTAACTGATATACCTCATAATAATAATGTTAACAAAATGGTGTACGAATACTACTAAATTATACATCCTAAAAAGGTAGCAAGAGCAGGAATACAAAGTGACGTATGGGTTAAAAATCATTGTTCTTATGCATTATATGAATATTATTTTATATCATACACACATATTATACATTTCATAGTCTTAACAACATAGCCAACTCTCACTCAAATTATCTCGAATTTAAAAGAGATGTGTAAAAACTAAGTTTAATATGTTTTACATTTAATTTTGCGTTGCTGTGCAAAAGAAGAAGAGTTCAAAAGCATATTGTTCTCAGTGATGAGGCCACATTTCATACGAATGGCAAAGTCAATAAGCATAATGTTTGCATTTGGGGGGAAGAAAATCCCCAGGTTAGAGTTGAGCACATGAGGGGACGTCCAGAAATGGAACGTGTTGAAGCTGGACTACCGACATACTGAATAGTAAGGCCTATTATAAGGCATGGAACATTTGTGAATCATGGTGAAATCAGTTATAAAAATCTATATCTGTTTGTTGGAATTTTGATAAATAAATATTTTATTTTTTAACATGAGACCTATTTAATTTCATTTGCCTAGGTCATGTAGTTACTCAGATATTCATATTTCAAATGATGTATGTTAGACATTACATATAATACAGTATATTACAATTATATATTATATGAACATACTATCTCATTTAATCACCCTTACCTTTGATTACAGCACTATGCCATATAATGGTATCCAGTTCAAGTGTGAAAAGGATTCCTCATGCTCCCAGAGCCACTCTTTCACAATGTGAGTCCTGGAATATGCCTGTTCCATCAGGGAAGGAAAAAACCCTCCATTGATGTGATAAACTGGTTATTCACTACATTCAGGTCGCCACCTGACAGCTGACTGATTTTATTGCCAGACTGTCAAAACTGTTGAGTCTAGACCTGACCAATTTAAGCAACACCAGATCATAACACTGTCTCCAGAGGCTTGTACACTAGACACTATGCATGATGGGTGCAACACTTTATGCACTTTTCTTCTTATCCTGACACGCACATTGCTCTGGTATAGAGTCAATATGAATTCATCAGACCACATGACCTTAATCTATTGCTCCAAAGTCCTAGCAAATTGAAGACCTTTTTTCTGATTAGTCTCAATAAACAAGTGGTTTTCTTATGGCCACACAATTGTTTAGTCCCACTCCTGAGAGTTCTCATCACATTGTCCATGCATCTCTTGATTTTTTTTTTGCCATGTGTTCAAGTGATCTCCATTCATGATTTTTTTTTCCCCGACCACCTTTCCTCCACAAAGTTGACGGTTCAGCACTATCCTTACAGGTACTGATAACGTATTAAAGGATTCTTAACCCAGTTCCAGTAATTTCAAATCTCCTTAGTTGTTTTCTTTGCTTAATGCAGCCCAATAAGTTGATCCTTCTGAAATGGTGAGTTTTTTTTTCTTTTTTTGACCAGGAGAAACTGAGCCTGACCATCAAAGTTTACATACAGTCAAATATCATGGTGAAAAAGGAAAGAATAAATTTGGCGACTGCCGACATATCGACCTTGCAGGCAGTGTGTTACGGAGTGTGTGGAAATCTTCACCAGCCGTTTTTACAACCTGAAAAATGTTTCATGTGTAAACAGGTCATAAGCTTGAATTTTCCATATCTCATACTGATGTCATTATCAGATGATCTGAAATGGTTCAACAATGTAAAAGACAATTATCGAAAAAAAAACAAAACAGGCAAGAATTATAACTCGTCAACAAGTACAAGAGTACTACCATAACAGTGAATTTACCGGCTCATAAATACTACTATACAGACACTGTAAATAGACTTGCACTACCCATAACTGCTGCTCACAACCTACGACTGAACATCAACACTCAGTACTACACTATTCATAACTGTTGCACATATTGTATTGTATAAAAAGACCTACCTCATTCCACTCTCTATAACAAGGTGCACATATGTATATAACCTTCTCAACCGCATTATCATAACCAAGGCATACAATATGCTCCTGCATGGTGACCATCTACTGTATAATCATTGTACATAACCATCCTCTGTGAATTATTTACATATGCATATTTTATCATGCTACACATCTTCCTTAATTGCACTCCAGTGTGTGTAAGCCTTTCTGTGTACAGTTTACAGATGCAAATTATTTATCATAGTATACATTATCTTCCTCTTTGCATTCTTTCTACATAACTCCTCCCCTGTATACTGTTTACATAGGAAAATTTTTCATCATGGTATACAATACCTTCCCTATTGCACCACCTACAATCATTCGCTCATTTGCACTCATTGTATTTACCTCGCTCACTGTATACTGTTTATGTATGTGCAAATTACTTCTGGTTAGATGCTAACTGCATTTCGTTGCCTTGTACCTACATTTGAAGTGACAAAATTGAATCTAATTTAATTTGTAAAGACCAAGTTATACACTCACTGGCCATTAGGTACACTAACCTGTTCCACTGCTTGTTAAAGCAAATATTTGATCGGCCAATCACATGGCAGCAATTCAATGCATTTAAGGCACGTAGAGATTTAAAACCGAGCAACAGAATGGGGGACGAAAGGCGATTTAAGTCTTGAAGCTCTAAATATGGCACAGTTGCTGGTGCGGATTGCCACTGGGATTTTAAAGCATCTCTATCACAACCAGTGTAGAGGTGATTGGTGCGACTCAATTCAGCTCACTAACAGTTCATTAACAGCTGTTACACCAGAGAAAAGGAAAAATAAATAAATAAAAAATGTGATGCCAAATTGCTGAATTCTATAAAGTGTAGTAGTGACTCAGAAGTGAAGAGGACACAATCAATAACAAGACATGTTCGTCTGTTACCGAGTGTACTAAATCAACGCTATAAGACCATAAACAACAGGAGATACGTTGCTGGCATTTCTTTAATAAACATTTGCCAAAAGAACAAAAAACATATAGTAAAAAACACATTGCCACTCCTCTCCTTTTTTTTTTTTAAATTGGATTAAACTGGTCTCCCCCCCCCCATTTTACAATGGCTGTAGACAATGGCTGGTAGAACTGGTGAGAAAATACAGCTTTGTTTCATTCAGTTGTTCAGTAGATATATACCAATTTAAAGGAGCCTAGTCACTCAAGTGCTGCCAATCTCGCTGGAGCCAAATGCTTTTTTAAAAAGCTCCTCCAGTGAAAAACGGACCGAGCCCACCGATCTTAAGTAGTTAAGGGAAAGAAAGGAGAAAAAAAAACAAAACAAAAAAAAAAACAACTACATTACTGGTCATTTCATCCTGTGCAGATACAGCACATCAATCATTTCATTTTTTTAGTTGTTTCCACCTACTTTACTCAGTAGTGCAAAACATTATAATACTAGTCTGTCCTTATGCAATTAAAGGCGCCACTAAGGTACAGATAATAAAAACACTTACCCAGGCTGGTAAATGCACACTCAAAAAATGTCAATTTTTATTTAAAAAGACAGCAGTTTGATAGATTATATCAAATCATAAAGAGGGGGTAACTAATAGGAAAAAAAAAGGGGGAGAAGGAAAAAGTGATCCCTCTCATCTCACACCCCTCTAGCTGTAGCTCAAGCCACAAATACTCTACTGAAATGCCTGCCTGCATCCATAATTAGAATTATTACAAATCAAGTATGCCTCTGTAGTGCACTCAGTGCTGGCTTGATCGATGGCAACTGCTTCTGTCTTTTACAGTCGTCCTTTTCCCCCCCGAAGGTGTGAGTCTGTCACCTCCCGTCTTTGAGAGTAAATCAATACGGGAGACCCCTCCCCCTTAGTGCTGCGGTGTTCAAATGGGGGACGTACCCGAGAGGAAGCGGTGGCGCCCCAGACTGCGGTGGAGAGCCCCACACTTGGCCTGGAGGAGGCGGTGGAATAGAAGGGGGTGGCGCTCCTCCATCCTTCTGACCAAAAGCAGGGTTGTACAGATGAATGCTAGAGGGGTGGGAGGTGCCCTCCATGGGTATGGGACTGTGATTGTATTCAAAGCGATGGTCCTTGTCTCCGCTAAACACCATGCTGCTGCTCCCTCCGCCTCCTCCTGTAGGAGCTCCACTGGCACTGCCACCGGGTGCTGCTCCATGAGGGAAGGGCACTGGAGCAGATGATGTGGCGTGAGCATGTGCATGAGGGGGTATTCCTCCACCTCCTCCCCCCATCATGTGGCTGAGGTAGCTTTCTCCGAAGCCTGTTGGGGGAAAGGGTGGAGGGGGTAAGTGGCTTCTTGGTGGTGGTGGAGGAGGAGGATAATCGGGCTCGGGTGGCCGTGCTGCTTCGCCTAGCACTGCAGAAGAAGAACAGGAAGAGGAGAGAAGAGGCTGGCTGTCAGGGGCTTGCCGGTAGTCCAGGTCTGCACATGGAGGGGGTTCTGGGGGCTCCGGGGGCCTCTGATCTGGAGGCAAGATGGAGAGCGGCTCAGGAGCTCTGGAGGACGATCCGCTCCCCTCAGTCGCTGAAAGATGAGAAACAAAATAAATGATTTCATCACCAAGAAAAGGAACGACTACGAACCACAAGGTCTAAATGCACCACTGAGATCTTAGACATGCTAAATAAAGTCTCCTTAGAGAAAGATTTAATATGTAAATGTATTGTTTTCTCTGATCAATAACATTTCCTTCACTATTACTACAAATTCTAGATAAACCACAAAAACGAAGAAAGTCAACTTTAATGTCTATTGTATACGGACAAAAATTATGCTTGAAGGAAGGGCGGCTTTACCTGGTGAGACGGGGCTAGGCTCTGGTGGCTTAACTTCTGTTGAAGGAAGAGGTGCAGGAGCCGCCGCCCCTGCTGTTGTAGAAATGGTTGACTCGGCCCCCTCCGTGGTGAGGGCATCCGTACTCTGCTGGACCTTGAGAAACTGAGCGAGCAGCATGGTGACTGCTGTTTGCGTGGCTGTCGCAGAGACATCGCCGTCATGTTGTTTGCCCTGCTGTTGTTGCTGCTGCTGCTGCGGAGTGGGAGGTGATGGAGGCATGGGCAGGGGTGGAGTTCGAGGGGCAGAGACTGGGGGTTTAGGGGCTTTGGACTGAGACTGACCAGGAGGTTCTGGTGGCCTCTCCGACTCAGCTGCTCCTGGGAGAAGGGCCTTGGTGAGGTGCTGCAGGGTTTCTGGGTTCATCTTAAAGCCCATGGCCTGTGAGAGCTGCGCAGAACCCGCTGGGGCACTCTTCGACTGGAGCAAGTTCAAAAGCACAGCCAGCTGATCCTGGGTCAGCTGAGAGTTAGGACCTTTGGGGTCTGAGGGAGATATAATAGGTTTCTTAGGGCATAAAAAGGTACAAATATGCTGCCTATAATTGGACTATATTTAGACTTGGTAATCTTGATTACTAACATTGCTATTTAAATATACAAAAACAATTGTTAAAACTAAAAAAAAATCCTACTTAATAAACCAAGTTGTAATTATAACCTAAATTATTAATCATTAGATCACAAGGGTGAATTTACCAGACATGCTCAACAAGGCAAACGTGCTATTTGCACAGGATCAGTATTACCTGAGGACCTCGTGTGATTTAGAAATGACCCCCCCCTCATATATCTGAGTCTCATATGGCGCATTCACATGGGAAAAGCAAAGCCTGCGATTTACTGACTTATCTCCCAGATATAATGTTTTTTTATACATAAATATAAAATGTTTTCTTATATTACATTTTATATATATTTCAAATTACAAATAAATTTGTATTGTTGTATGGTGTATAGCGATATGACCCAGAACTCAAAAGACTTTCACACCAGCGCAGCCTCCATTCTTCACGGATAAAAATGCACACAGGAAACAAAAACCTTGAAAAATTATGACAATGAATCGCTAAATCCTGGCCAAATCACAGACATGCTGATTCACACAGGACTGATATTACCACAGGACCTTGATGGTCATTTGTGGTAAAATTTTTACCTTTTTTTTTTTTTTTTTTTTTTTACAAATTACACACATGGACGATTCGCATGGGATTAACATTAGATAATCGCAATTATTACAAATCACACAAGGTCCACAGGTAATACTAATGTGTACAAAGTGTACTAAGGCTTGGAACGAATTCACAAATATATTGTATATACACAGACACACACAGGGACTAATACCCCAGTTTCTTTATATATATTAAAAGTTTGCAGTGTGTATCAATTAGCAGCAGAATAGAGGTGGTGTTATGTTACCCAGCATGGTAGCAGCAGTGGTACCCGACCCTTTGAGTCCTCCCGCAGAAGGGAACCCCTGAGGCGTGTTACTGCGACTGTCGTCCAGTCCCAGCTCCTTCCGTGGAACTTTTGGAGCAGCTAGCTCTTCTGGCATCTGTTTCTGCCTCCGGCGTTTTTTACTCCACAGCTCGTGACAATCCTGCCACAGAGGGAGACTGGAGACATACAGAAAGAGTGTAAATATGAGAAACAGGTAAAGGTGTTTGTATTAGATATTTAATGTGCACAAATGAGAATTACAAATGAGGAAATACTGATAAATTTGAACAAAAGCAATGGTATCATGTAGACCACCCTTGCTATTACATATAACACTTAAACATAGTGAGAGAAAGACATCAGATTAAATATCTTTTACATACAAAGGAGAGGAAAATACCAGACCTTACAGCCTTTGTTCATCATGTGTTTACATTAAAAAAAAAAGTTACATTAGAAACGTTTAAAGAAGTTACAGATCAAGGACCTGTTTGTACCTGAACAAACACACCTCGGGTTATTTCACTACTTTAACAATCATTTTTAGCCTCTTAAATGAGGTTTCTGGGCAACCAAATCATGGGCAAAAGCTTTTACCAGGCCAGTGGGCTTGTTAACACATATATGGATTTGTCCAAGCGGGCATTTTGTTTTTAAATTGAAAAAAAAAAAAAAAAAAAAAAAAAAAGGGATGGCACTCAGACTCTGGGGGAGGCATCTTAGCTGGGTCGACGGCTCGGAGGAAGTCGCTGCTGAGCGCCTGTTCTGCAGTACAGCGTTTACTGGGGTCCAGAGCCAGCATGTGATCAAACAGGTCCAGGGCTGTCAGAGGAATACTAAACACGGGAGAGAGACGAGATGAAAAAGACAAACTTATTTAGCAGAAGGAAAGAAAAAAAAACAAGAAAATTACAGAATAGTTTTTTTGTGCACTGCACACTAGAGTCTATATGTCATTCATCAAATCATCACTGTGTGCAAAGTACATCATACTGATATGCAATCTTTGCAGCAGGAAATGTACTTTCTACATAAATTTTTATTCCCCCTATGCTGCCTGATCTCTTTACTAAAACAAAACATGCATTTATACGAACCCTAATTCTCCATTAATAATGGGAACAGCAGCCCAACCAGCATAAAAAGGCATCATGTAAACACCTTAGTCTGAATAGTCTAAAAAGATGCATCACAATCCAAATGAATTTTTAATGAGGCACGGTGTAACCCTTTTATCAATTGCTCAATAGGTAAATATTAGCCACTTGATTTTATCGTTTCTGTCGATCTGTTTTCTGCTCATCTTTGCCCCATGTGGGAGAAAGATTAGTTAATCGGAAGAGCTTCCAGGAAGGAAAATGTGCTTCCAGACCTGATCAGTACCCTCTTTGAAAATGGCTTTCTTCCACCAGTCATTACCTCAATCCATTGACTTTGGGCGGCACCGGTTTGCTCAACAATTCATATGTAGTAAAGCACCGAACCAATCATAGATGAGACTGAATTATTGTAACCAATCATAACAGCAGAAAGAATTCATAAGAAAATATTACAATACTACTACTACTTGTTATATTTCCGGCATTTTAAACATTTCACAGTGCCGAGGAAATGCTTAGAGTATGTAAACACACATCTTATTGGATCAGCATCCTTTTAAAATGGAATTTTAATCAGATAAAAAAAATATCAATGTAAGCATAGCTAATGTGTGTTTTGCACTTATAGATGGAAATGAGTTAAGGCCATCTTGGAATGCTCAATTTATCAAACAAACTGAACACTAAACAAATAATAAGGATGTCTTGACTGCAATTTCATTAAAATTGTACTACTAGGGGATGAAACAGGTATCCAACTCTCTGCTGCAATCTCTCAGAAGGAAATGTATTAGATTACAAGCTTTGGGTTGACATTTAACAACAACCCTGTTGAATCTTTAAGACTACTATTTAATATCCTTTTACTACAAATCCAATAACTCTTACTTAAATATTTAGCAAGAGAGAATTAAACAGAAAACAAGCAGATGGTTTCGATTAAATGGTATTACAGATGGCAGAACGTCATTAATGAAACACTTCACATCAGGGATTGATTAGGCTTCTGCTCATAAAGCCTCTGATATAACAGTGCTGTTGACTTTTGGATTGGTCGGCTAATCCACAGGGGCTTTTAGGGCAGCCACACGTGTCTTGATTATTTGAAAATATACGGAAATGCTCTGGTTAAAAGTCTGTTTTTGTTGGTAAAAATATATCTATTTAATTTTCTGGAAAGCAGAACCTTGCTTCGTGAGAGATTTAAATAAATGAGCTAAAAAAAGTGTTTTCAAACTGGTCTGAGCAAAAGCTCTTATTATTACTATTATCCATATGATTCACAAAAGTTCCTACAAAGCTCGTAATGTGACATGGGTGAGTGTGTTTGTGTTTTATTATAAATAAAAAAAATAATCTGTTAAAGAAAAAAAATCAATCATGGGCAGGAAAAAAAATCTCTCTTGAAGGAAAAAAGTCTGAGGATTAAAAAAAGGGACGTGTGAATCATCAAGGAGAATAACATTTGTGCTTATAACTTTAAAGTGCACCTTGTCCTGTTTCATGAGCAGTATATTTTACTGTGGTATTCCTCTTGACCTCAGAAATGTTTCTAGATCCCCCTTTGTTGCAGTCAGTAAACAGCGCTAATGTTACTTCAAAACAAATGCACTGACATACTTGCCCTTTCTGTATTTTGGCACTGGAGGACTGACACGGAAGTATCGTGGTCACATGGTCTACATTTTTTCCCTTCCTGTGTCCTGAGTGGTTTTTTTTTTTCTTTCTCCAGA